>OU963909.1:24200000-24632500 GCA_902850365.2 Chilo suppressalis
GAGCTCTTATAATATCGTTCGGGTCGTCTGTAGCCAGCAACAGTGACGCGACTGCATCTCGACCCGCGCCGCGAAGTGCATTTTGTAATCGACTAATATTTTCAATATCTGAAAAATTGCTTTTGGTTAAATCAAAAATACGCTTAAAATGTAACCATGTTAAGGCGTCTCCGTCGAAAGGAAACAATTCGATCTTATGTTTATGACGGTGCGAAGTAGCAAGCGCCTTGGCCGCAGCTGCAGTGTCAGCAACAGCCTGAAGCAGACTACTCTGATCAAGCTCCGTAGAAATGAGCGGTCGCGTAAGCACGGCCGCCTCGGACGCTTTAGTGACGTTTAAAAGTTGCTTCTGATGAACAAAACGGTTAATAGGGGATGCAGTTGACCCAGTGGCCGGCAGAGGTGCCTGGTGGCCGGGAGGCGGAACCACTACTTGCTCGCGCCCTACTGCGGGGATGCCTCTATTAATTGTATTTTCGCCGACGCAAACTTGCTGTCCTAAACTTTGTACCCATCTTTCTGTTCTTTCAACGCTTACCCTGGTAGAACCACTGCGACTGGTGCGACTTGCCGCGGCTTCCGCGTCGAGAGCGGCAAGTTCGGCCTGCAGTTCGCCCTCCTCTACCTGCTGACGGAGTGCTGCCAGTCGACTTTCACGTTGCCTCTCGCGTTCGGCCAGCTGCAGTTCACGTTGCCTCTCACTTTCAGCGAGCTCCTGCTCATGCTCAAACCGTCGGCGCAGGGCGAGGGCCTCTACGGCGGCCTTTTGAGCCTTAATTGTGGACGACGAGCGTGATGATTTTGACTTAGACGTCTCACTCGGGGCAACGCTGTCTACATGTTTGGAAGTACTAGGTTGCATAATATTATCTTGCAGACCAGTACTAGTCGCAGGGTTTGTCGGCATGATTTTACTTTTACTGCGGGTGATCATTAAGTGAGAAATAAAAATTAAATAAAGCAGTGCAAATGAAAACAAATAATACGAAATGAATGAATAACTAAAGTTACGTAATGAAAAATAGGTACGCTGGAAATTACTGGAGAAGGACCAAAATGAAATGAACAAACCAAATTGATCTCCGCAAATGATAAAACGATGATACAAGTTGAAGAATTATATTTTTTTAATAAAAGCAGAAAATTAAGCTAACAGAAAGAAATAGGTAAATAGAACAGACAACGTCAAAAAACAACCAAAGAGTAAAAAACTACATCAGCTATCAAAATAGCAAAGAGGTCCGCAACAGAGATACACAAGTTTTGAGAGTTAACAAACTAGGTAATTAGTTTTAATACGTATAATGTCTTTTATATTTAATTTTTAAAAACTCTAATGTATTAAATTCGCCCTACTTCTGTCTTGTTTGACTTTCTACTTTGATTTTAAAGATATTTATGATTAGGGTATCAATATTAGGTCTTTCTCCTTGCTGTTTTTCGTGAAATAAGTTAACGTACTTCTTTTCTTTATTTTTTATTTGTACTAATCAAAGTAAACACCCATGCAATCAATATATTTTTGCCAAAGTAATGTGAGCCTATTGATGGTCTTTAAGAAAAAGTCTGCTGGACGGGATGCAACTAATTCTTCAAAGGCATTTTGAACTACCTCTCTGTAATTGAATTTTTTCCCCGCTAAAAAGTTATCCAAATTCTGGAAAATGCAGAAGTCTGTAGGGGCAAGGTCTGGTGAGTACAGTGAATGACGGAGAACTTCCAACTCCAGCTCTTGAAACATGGAGACCGTCTGCTGTGCAATATGAGATCGCGCGTCGTCGTACAGAAGCAAGGGAGCCGAATGATTGACGAAAGCTGGTTGGAGATGAGCGAGCTTCTTCGTCATTGTGTTCAGTACTTCACAGCACACATCTGTAGTAATGCTCATTCCGTTTTGGTAAGAAGCTGTGATTAATAACACCGGCTCTAGACTACCAATCAGTGACCATCACTTTCTTAGGCGTCAGTTTTCGTTTGGAGCATTGTTTAGGTGCTGAACCAGGATCTAACCATCTTGCTGAGCGCTTGCGATTGTCGAACAGAATCCATTTTTCGTTGCAAGTAACAATGCGATTCAATATGCCTTCGTTTGTGTGCCCGTTGAGCAATGCAAGGTTTACCAGGCACCCATTTATTAAGCTTTTGACGTTGCCAATTTGACGCAAATGGACCAATATTGTTTTGATGCTAACATGCAGCTGGAGATTGAGAATCATCAGCTTCCACAATCGCCTTTAATTCGTCATTGTCGACTATAGTTTTCGGTCGACTACGGGGTTCATTTCTTTGGTCGAAGTTTCCAGGACGGAAGCGGGCAAACCAATAACGGATGTTGCGATCTTAAGTAATGTTCGCTCCGTATACGTCGTTGATGTTGAGTGCCGCTTCTGCCGCTTTGCTGCCCCGACGGTACTCATATTCCATAATCACTCGAATTTTTAACGTATCTATGAAGACGAAAAACTTACCAATGTGCTGAAAACAGAACGCTTCCCACTAACCATATAAAAAAACTATAAAAAATGGACTTAAAATAGCCAGTACGGCAGAACGGCAATTTCATAGGTGAATTGGAAAATGGACCTATCATAAACGTCTTAAATTATGCTGCAAAACCACTTTTTAAAGATAATGAAAAAGTTTTTTACATTAAACAGGGCGTCCCACGAGTTTGTCACAGGGAAGGAAAGTATATTAAATATTGAAGAGGATATTTTACTGAAAGAAGACATCATTATATTTTTAAAAATAAGTAGAATTGAATTTACAGTTTTAAAAAAATCGCCAGCTTAAACCGGGAATCAGACTCGTGAAATGTAGTAAAGTATAATTTTGGTTACCTTCCAATGACCGACCATTGTGAAAGTTGCCTAACTTCATCAATCGCTGTTGAACGCGCCATCGAGCTCCTCTCACTTGATTATTCCACATACTATACAGTAAAATATTATAAAATTTAAAAGTGAAGTTTTAAAAGCTCACTAGTACACAATATGTCTCCACAATTACGCCGCGATGTGGCATCATTAAGCGCATTCTACCGACTATACTACGGCGAGTGTACTGAGGAGTTATTCTCGCTTATTCCTCAATCACCTTTTCTTCAAAGAACCACGCGCGTTGTCACAGACTTACTGTGGCCACTATTCCTACACGAACAAAGAAATTTGGTGACTCATTTCTCTGTCGTACTATTTGCAAGTGGAATTATTTACCCGCGCACGTGTTCCCTCCTTCCTACAATCTCGGGTCCATAAGAGAGGCGTGAAGAAGCATTTTTGGAGGCCGGCAAGGTGAGAATGGTTGGCGTGGCAGTTTATAATTGCTGTACCAGCTATCTTCGCGTTTGGACTCTATTACCACTTAACATCAGGTGGGATAGAGAATCATTTGCCTACCTGGCTATAAAAAAAAATACATGAACAACTACGTATTTCGTATGTCGAGGTAAGCGCATTAAATTCGCGGTAGTGTGCGTGAGAGGCTCTCCATTATGCAGCGGTAATCACACAGGGCGGTTGATTAAAAAACCTAAGTTGTAGGGCGGGCCCGCCCAGCCACCCCCCCCCCCCCGGGGCCCCGCGCCCCGCGCCCCGCGCCCCGCCCCTCCCCTCGCCTTATGGACACGTTAATTACTAGCGAATAGCGAATATCAACACGTTACTACTGAAACTTTCTTCTATTCGTTAAAGTAGAGATTTCTTTATTGAAAGAGAGCTGTCTCACTTTTGTTATTCATTGAAACATTAATCAGTTTTTATTTCATTTATTAAATCATAAATGTGTATAAGTTAAATTTACTGTTTATATTTGTAGATGATATAGGTACACCGTGAATTTGGAGTTACCTGAGAAAATTAAAAAATCCCGTAAATAAGTACTTGAACAAAAATTAGCACTTTAAAGTTCAATATTTCGCAATCGAATCCCTAAATCGGAAAATAGTCTTAGGAACCCCTAAGTAATTTTAAATGACCTATTTAACGATACCCCACTCGATGGGGTAGACGATGAATAACATACCCAGGTTACATGTAGAGAAACTACCATCAAAACATTTTTTCCATAATCTACCATTTTGTCGGCGAGATTGATACACATATTTCTACAAAATAACATCGCTCTCCAGTGTTAACAGTCTCCAAATAAAACCGGGGACGGACAGACGGACATGACGAAACTATAAAGGTTCCTTTTCAGGACTACGAAACCCCAAAAGGTTAAGTACCTTACACAATCGCCGATCATAATGTATGATTGTTATGTGTGGTTCACTACCTCCGTGCTTCAGCGGGTGCATCTACAGCAATCAATAACCACTAATCCGTACTGAATTTGCCTTGTGGGTCATGGAATAGAGAGAACGAGCTCACGTTATTTTGTGTTAGGCCAGCTCCCAGCAATGGGGCAATTGACAGGCCGATGCTGACGATGTTATTAAACCGTAAGTTCTAATCCCGGTACATACCAGGCCTGGGAAAAACATACTCATAATAGCTTAAGAATGGCTAGAGGAATTTCGACGCGGTCCGTGAGGGCCGCGGTAGCATAATTGGTCAGTGCATTCGCCTGGATTGCGAATGGTGCGGGTTCGAGTCCCGTCTGCTGCCTGGTCCGCGTGGATTTTTTTCTAGTTATATTTTCTTTAGATTTAAACATCAAGCAGTTACATGCTTTCAAAAATAAAAATTATGCTCGTATGTAGTTAGAAGTATTTATTCATGTAATGAGCATTTTCTGTTTCTAACGTTAAACTTGATGAGGTTTATTTGTCAAATCGGAGTTGTTTATATTATTGTTTTATAGTATTTTGTAAAATACATATTAAGGTATTTCTTTTTCTTACCAAAAACGAAGTCAAAAGGAATAGAATACTTCCTTTTTTTCATCAATCTTCATCAACAGCCTATCTTAGTCCACTGCTGGACACAGGCCTCTCCAAATGCACGCCACTCAGATCGATCTTGGGCTACTCGCATCCAGCTCCTGCCAGCCCCCTTGCGCAGATCGTCACTCCATCGTGCCTGAGGACGTCCTACACTACATTTGCCTAGACGCGGTCTCCACCCCAGAACTCGTCTATCCCAACGGTTATCGGTTCTTCGGCAAATATGGCCAGCTCATTGCCACTTCAACTTGCTTATCCGGTCCTTTTTTTAGTATTCGATAAAAATACTGACAATAATAGTTTTGACTCGCGACTTCGTCCACATTGTAATTTTTTTATTACTTTTTTCCGAGAAAAAATATTATATGATTGACCAATAAATTTTGGTACTGCATTTTTATTTATAATATTTTTATTTGCAGTCTTTGTATCAGTTTGTTTTTACTGTGCAATAAAACGGTTGTTTCCCTCTCTCTTTAAATAATAAACAATCCATATTCAATATTCAAACATACACACTTTTACATTTATAACATAAATTATAGGATATAATTTTTATTATTTAAAGCATGTAACTGCTTGATGTTTAAATCTAAAAAAAATATAACCAGAAATATTTTTTTCTTTTTGGTCAGTGCATTCGCCCGGATTGCGAAGGGTGCGGGTTCGAGTCCCGTCTGCTGCCTGGTCCGCGTGGAATTATTCTAGTTATATTTTCTTTAGATTTGAATAAATAGGATACTTATAAAATTTAATATATAAACTTATTAGTTCGAGTGTATGATCAGAAATGACTTCGACTTACCGATTGTTCAAAAGTAATACTAAATAACACCACGGGATTAAACAGTTGTTACAAGTACTTCTGAGGAGACATGATATTGAAAAAGATTTTTGTTTTTTATAGATAAGTCCGACAAATGACTCCGCCCCATCTGAAGTTAAGTGACGGTGAAGTCCAGATAAGTGAACGTAACGTGAAGATAGCTGGTACAGCAGTTCTACCTGCCACTCCAGCCATCCTCACCCTTCCGGCCTGCATGTTGCAGCTTCACGCCTCTTTTAAAGGATCCCAAATTGTAAGAAGGTTTAGAAAAGTGCGTTTTATATTCCAGTAAGTTATATATCAAAGAGTTATTTAGGTAAATTGTTTTTTTTTGTCCATTATTTTTGAAAAAAAAAACAAACAATCGCTTTTGACTACCAGTTCTTTCATATATTTTGTTTATTTATTGTATGTCTATATTGATTTTCTTAAGATTGTTTATAATATATCTTCTTTTTAGGTTTTAATTGTGTTTTATTCTATCTGAGATTATTATATCTAATAATCTCATATATTTGTTTGTTGTTTGTTAGTGTTTGTGTAATTGAAACTTTATACGTATTTAAACTAAGATGTCTTGTATAAAGCTTGGATTTATCCATAAAAAGGAGGAATATCAAATGAAATACCGAGCAGTCTCTAAAGAGAGCATACCAACATTGACGAAATTCTGAATAAAATGGAAAAAGGCCACACAAAAAATACATCGTAAATACATAGTAATTTGGTTTAAAACTACTGTACATTAATATACAGTGTAGTTATTACCAGATTCTTATCAAATTTACATATTAACGTTTATATTATTAAATTAACAGTATTAGATACCCAATGTTTTCGATCTATTTTGACAACAGCAAAGGTACCATTGCAATAATTAGGAAAAAATAGTCTTGTAAGTAGTATGTCATCTTCTAGCTTTCAAGAAATATTTTAAATCACTTTGGTAGTACTAAGGTACAATTTTTAAATAAAATCAATGTGTTTCTGCTTATTTCTTCTTCTACCCCCAGAAGTAAACTTTTAATATACTTCTGGGGGTGGTTGGCATATCCACCCAAAGTAGACGTAGTAAATTAAGTTGGCATTATTACCAGAGATTGAGATGTTGTCAAAATCGTGTAGATGGCTAGACCAATTATAACCTAGGTATTGTTAAAAATAATAGATTTTACTTACAGAAACTCTTCTCTTCCAAACAACATATCAGCCAATTTTAAAAGGCTTGGACGACTTCCGTTTCCCCGAATGCAGAACAGGAACTCTACAATACAATCATAAACTAATCACAGCCACCACCGTCAAAACTTGCACCGCCATTGCAACTGGCTAGCCAACAATCGAAAAACAATAAAACATCATTAATCGGTCGGCCATATTCGAGGCGATTGTCTCACGCGGGCCAATAACATGACGTAATTAGTGCGTCGCGGTGACGGTGGCCAATCAGAGCGCGCGATTAGCCCGCTCTCTGGCAGCGGCCAATCGCGGCGACGCGCAAATTGGACGTGGAGCGGGCGCGGGAAACCCTAATAGCATTGATCAGCCCCGAGGCAACGGCCGTTAGCTTAATTGTCAATTCCAACAATGTGCCCTAATTTCGAATGGCAGTGATTTGTGTCCCATTCAGTGGATCTACCCACCCTTGAAGCAAATGGACACTTTCCATATTTTTAAATAAATTGTCTAATGTAAATTACAATTAAGTAAAATTATCTATGTCAAGTGTATAGATGGATTTAACACGTGCGTAACAATTTATATAATAATATGTACTTTTGCCATCGTCATTTTCCTACTTTAGCAAGATTTATAAACTCACAATATTTTTTCTAAGGGCAGTGAAGATTTGACAGCTCTGCGTTCTGCGAACTCTTCTGACATGTTGCTTCTTCATATCTTTTTGTATCGTTTCAATAAAAAAGCTTATTTGCTGAGTTCTAAATGACAGCTTCTATAGATGAAGCCTAGTTTTGGTATAAAGACAGACGTAGTTTTAAGAATACAACTAAATCATGTCAGAATTAGGCCTATTTCCTATTTTCTTTGCCATGCATAACCTGTAAACGATCCGAAACGTCGGGAATGTGTAAAGAACAATTAAAAGCATAGTTTAAACTCATTTAAAAAATGATTTATTTGATATTTTCGTTGTAAGTATTATGTGTAGAAACACTATGGATTCCTTCACTATTATAGCAGGTTTGACACCCCCTGTTCTGTTGCTAAGACAACATCAAGAAAAATAACGAGTAATTGAAAAAACAAAGCACTTGAAATCCTACTAATATTATCTATATATATAAAACTCAAAGGTGACTGACCGACTGACATAGTGATCTATCAACGCACAGCCCAAACCACTGGACGGATCGGATTGAAATTTGGCATGCAGGTAGATGTTATGACGTAGTCATCCGTTAAGAAAGAATTTTGATCAATTCTACCCCCAAGGGGATAAAATAGGAAATGAAAGTTTGTATGAAACTTTGTCAATTTTAAACCGATCGAGTTGAGACTTTGCATGCAAGTATAAGAAGAATCATAGATGAATGTCATTGTGTATAATACAAGCCTGAGAACAAAAACTGTAGTCTACACTTCAGCTCTACACCGAAGCGAAGCGAGGGCGGACCGCTAGTAAATATATAAGTTTGTAAGTATGTTCTTATGTTTCTTACTCAATCACGTAAAACTACTGGATGGGTTTGTATGAAATTTGGTACGCATATAGTCCATGATCCAGATCATGGACTATATGCGTATTGAGACATAGTGACAGGTTCCTGAGGGATTTTCGAAAAACTAAAGTTAACGCGGGCGAAGTTACGGGCCACCGTTATTTAAAAAATAATCATTATCCTTTACATAAACCTAAAGAACATTCAAAGTAAAATTTACAAAATGGAGTCGGTGCTAGCCAACCCATTTAGTGAACGGCGACTCAGATCTTTTTGTTCGTTGGCAAGAGACTTCTTACTATGTAGATACTTCACTATCAACTGCCCTTCACTCTACGCATTCCTCTCCAGCCATCCTCACCTTACGGGCCTGAACCCAATCACCTACCCGGCGGAGCCCTGGAACCATAAAAACTAGCAGAAACACATCACCACCAAAAATTTGTGTTATTTTACTGTGGTCTTGTGTTAGTTAGAGGCTGCTGCACCAGATGGGCGTTTCATCTCGAGCGGTAATCAACTGAGCTGTGCCTTACCTCTAATCGTGTCTACTATTTGAATGAAAACAATGAACAAAGATGGAATACTGTGTTAGAGTCTGAGCGGAAAGAGAATGGGCGTGGCGAAAAACGGAACTTATATTAAGATTTTTATATGGCAATCAAACCCAGCAATCTGTAATACGTCAAAGTTTTGTATTGATACGGATTTGTTTGTTGTCGTGATTTCTTGCGGTTTCTTGTATTTAATCATGTCTAAAAGGGGGTCTTACAAATACGGTAGAAAAGCACTACAGCGCCCTCCAATCTAAATCCCATTCTCTTTCCGCACAGACTCTATGCAGGTTCAAGCCTTAATTAGGATTTAGAATGTTGGTGTAAGCAACCCTAAGCTTGTTTAATCTGTGATCTAGAATTAATGTGACGTTCGAAATTTTTACCTTCAAATTGACGTTTCGTCAATTTCGAAATTTCGTATGAACTTTGTTCGTTACCGAAAGTTCGTTTCGGTTTAAGAGTCTTTAGTCGGAGAACATACATATAAAAAAATATTTATTCATTCGGCAAACCACAGGAATCCGTCGATGAGTTGGTCAAACGTTCATTGGTGTATAGTTCATTCGTTTTACCTACTATACTAAAATAAGTGTAACATTTTCATGGAATTAAAAAAAAAACTGTTTTCGAAATCATATCGGGACAAAATATTTTTTACCGATAATGTTATTGTTAATTTAAAATCAGATGAGTGTCAGTAAAACAGATAAAAGTATTGCATTATACTGGATTAAAACATATCTATTGAATTTTTATTTCTTTCAATAAAAGCCTAATATAACATTTTAAAGCATAAGATTCCTTAAGTTTTACCTAGACTACTCCGTTAAATTATAGTATTTTACGTTCTTTACGGCATTGTTGCCATGTACCTCGTTTTAAGCGTGTTTCCGATATTACTCCGTGATCATGGCGCTTGCAACAGTGTCGAAATATCGTAAACTCGCCCAAAACAAGGTACATGGTAACAATCCCGAAATAACAAATTACTATAATGTTAGTGACCATGAAAGTTTAAAACAAGACTCCGTTATCCTGTCTATAAAAGCACTTTCTACATTTTAAAGAAGACAGTATTTTCTACAATGTAAATGCCAATTCAACTCTGTAGGTATGAGAGATTAAGAAATACAGCACTACAGATCATAGCCACATTCCGGCCAGATTATCGATTAAAATACTCATTCTACGAGAAAAATTACAAAGACGAAATTGTATAGCAATTCTTTAGCTTTGATATAAGCATATTCCACTTATTCTGTAGGGATAATTAATATAGGTACACCTATATTCCCCTAAGAACAGATAAGGTCTGTATTTTTCCGGTTTCCACTATGTTAGTAATTGCCAGCATCTGATATTTTCTTTTGTAATGAAGTCTGTTCGTTTTTAAACCTTATTGTAATATATGGATAATCGTAATTGGCTTTAAAATTGTACATCATTGATTGTAAATCCAAAATATAGATAAACTTTGTACTGACCCTTAAATAAATAACAGTTTTGTTGTTATCGAGAAACAACTAAATAAAAAATCGAGCTTGGAAAGTCTGAGGAAGTAATTACTACCTTAAAAATGATACGTCTATATGACTGGCCTAATACCTATTAGGCATATCATATAGACGGCCTAATACCATTGGGAAATGGAAAAAATTTTCGTAACAAAATTTTATAAAAACAAGCTGATTTTAGTGACTTCTAATGTTTTTGTTTTCCAATGTTTTTAAAACAAAAAATACAGTATACATCTACCTGACAAGTACTAAACAACAATATCCTACTCGATCTGGTAGTCGATTTTTTTTCAGCTGCATGGGAGCCAATCTTGAAAGTATTGAAAGTATTTAAGTATTTTTTTATATATATTTATAGATAGGTCCGGCACTAAGTGACGGTGAAGTGTAGACGCGAAGATAGCTGATACAGCAGTTCTACCTGCCACACCAGCCGTCCTCACCCTGCCGGCCTGCATGTTGCTTCTTCACGCCCCTTTTAAAGGATCCCATTTTGTAGAGCAGGCAGAGCATTCCATTTACGGATAGTGCGACAAAGTTTCTACAAAACAGAAATCGAAGCTGTAAACTAATATATACGGTTTTAGCTTCTTTTTAATCTTTATTGCAATTAAAGCATTTTTGGATTGTGATAAGTAAGAACTTTTATACGGTTTCCTCTATTTTTAGGGCTCCGTACCTCAAAAGGAAAAAAACTCAAGTCGTATAAGATCACTTTGTTTCGTCTGTCTGTCAATCTGTCAAGAACCTTTATCTTTACTCGAGTCTTTGGTCCCTTGAATGTTAATTTAAAAGTGTCATTTTTTCACATCTTGAAATCTTGAAATCTTCATAAAAAGGGTACGGCCGTTAAATAACTTCAAATTTGTACGGAATCCTCGTAGTGCGTGTCTGACTTGCATTTTATCTGGTTTTTATTCTATAACCTACTTAATACTACGGTGAGGGGCAGATAACAGTTACTATTTTTGCAAATATGCAAATAAGAAAATCATATTAAGGCTTTAAATTTAATAGACGTTTGAAAATGATGTCAGCTTTATAATTTTGAATTTCTTTGGTAAATTTATAGCCAGTATTTCCCTTGAAAATGTCTGCTCAAACATCTTGAAGTTATGCTGTAAGAGTTTTCGACGTAAACTCTTAGAAAAAGAAAAAAAAAACACAAAACATATTTCGCTTTCCATCATCTACTGTCAAGAAGAGAGCCCAGTCGCAACACAAGTTGCCAATCTCCCAATTTCCGCGGATGTCACACCCGTCTACTCCCCCGGTAAACAATTCGCAGTGTAATAAGCACGTGACTGACGTCGGGCTCGCGGGGAGGGGGGGGGGCAGGGTAAGGGTTCAGAGGCGGGGAGGGGGGGGGGGGGTGACTCATTACCAGCGCCGCTAACAAGCGAACGCCCGAAACGATACCCTCAATCAATTGCAGATACAGAGTGTTCTGCTTTCTAGCTAGACGGAATGAAGGATGTAAGATGTCGTTAACACAAATCTTGTTGGGTCCTTCGATAAATGAGACAATGGACTGTGATGAATCTCTTATCTATTAGACAAGCCCGTCCGTCCGTCTGTCTGTGGTGCTGTTTCAGCGGCCAAACCGTAAGAGATAGATAAAGAGAATATTTAAGTTATAAGTTAAGAATAGTCTGATAAGACTACAAACCGGATTTGAGTAACGTAGCACTTCCGCTTTTCGAGAAATCACGAATTTCAAACGAAACCACACAAAATCTCTGAAGTTCTCAATTAAATTCTTTTTAAATCAGGTTTTGGTGAACATTTGGTTCACTGGTTTGCTAGTTTATATTTAATAAAAAATCTACAATAGTAAAGTCGCTGTGCGTCCGTTCAAGCGCTAGTCGGGGAAAGCAAGTGGGGGCCCGCTCCTCGTAGCCCACGGTCGTGCCCCACCGCTGCACCCCCGCCGCCGTCGCCCCGCAGCCGCGCGCTGTGGCGGTAGAAACGGGCACATCTCTCGTGCCTCATCATGCTCCCAGGGTTAAAGGACGTAGACATGACCAATACGACCCAAGAACCTTCAAAAAAAGAGCGTACTCCTTCCTTAAAGGCCGGCATCGCATTTGTGATACTCCTGGTGTTGCAAGTGTCCATGGGCGACGGTGATCACTTACCATCAGGTGAGCCGTCTGCTCGTATGCCCCCTATAACATAAAAAAAAACATGACTTTAATCGAGTGATAAAGGGCAGATGCAGTTGAAGGACCGCCGAATGGTGCCACTCTTGGTCTTCAACTCTGCTATTCATGTGATGCCGTCTGACCCTAGATATGTCTTGGTGACCCTTATCGTAGACTAATAATATCCGTGTTCTTTCTATGTCATTTATAAGGAAGACCTATTCCAGCAGTGGGGACGCTGGCTGGTGATGAAAATGATACTTTGTTAATACCCGTCAACCACGAAGCGATATCATAAGACCTGTCTATCTAGAAATTAGATAATATGATTTCAAATGATGACCTGAACAGGTGGTAGGAAAAAAATAGAAGAACGATGCAAAAGAGCTTTTCATAAGTCAACTTAAATTAGATTAATTTCCATATCATTTCGAATTCCACATTGGACGAATACCATTTTGAGCATAGTGAAATTTCTTTTCGGACAGGGTATAAATGGAAAAATCATATGGAAAAGCTGAAACGGAAATTCGAATTCGATATTGGTTCCCGGATTCCAACGCAGATTCCGTAGAAGCAAGAGATTTTTTTTTCTATCAGTACCCATAGCACGAACCATTATCGAATTCGAATAGTTTGCGAGTGCAAAATGTCAATGTCAAATTTTGCATGGTAGCGAGAACTAAAAATCAGTACACATTTGACAATGATATTTCGGACTCGCAAACGTTACGAATTCGATAATGGTTCGTGCTAAGGGTACTGATAGAAAAAAAATCTCTTGCTTCTACGGAATCTGCGTTGGAGAACAAAATACTAGAGAATATTGACCTGAATAAATGCATTGCAAGGCTTACAAAACAACTGAATTTATTATAAAATCTGTGTTCATGATCTAAGCCGTCGGTCTCAGCTGCATCTGCAGTCGTTAACACCCGCCAATCCACACTGGGCCCGCGTGATGGGTCATGGCCCCAAAGGTTACTAGGTCATTAACACAGTAAAATTTTTTCACATGTTTCGCCAAGGACGACCCCTCTGCCGAACTTGGTACCACCCAAACTAAGAGCCTTATTTACCCTACTGCTGAACTGCAAGGTGAGAGGAATTTGTTACAGAATGAGTTAATTTCACAAAATCTAGGTTGCAAAAACACTAACTAAAACACACCCGTGGTTATGCGTTTGGCCACGAGGACCTAAATGGCTTCGCTGATACAAAAACCTCATTTGATCAGTATTCATAGGTTACAGTAATAAAATTGCACAGAGATAAAGTAGATAATTGTATCGATCCATTGTAAGAGGTTTCGTGTGTACCCGCTACTTTTCGACAAATGGGCCAAAATGTTCCCTGTGTTTTTTTGTGTATGTTCGTTGTCCACCTTCTTTTGTGTAACCAACCTAAAATTATTTCTTGCTATAAATATCTTTTTTTAGGGATAAAACGGAACCCTTATAGAATCACTATGTTGTCCGTCCATCCGTCTGTCAAGACCTTTATTCTCACAACGCGTAGAGGTATCACGCTGAAATTTATACCAAATACTCAAGTCTATCGTCCCTTGTAGCTATGAAAAAATCAAACCTCTAAATCAACTCAATCATAAGATACAGCCGTTTATGCCGCAAATATTCAAAACTCGCAAGGGAATAAAAATCTACAGGGTACTTCCTGTGAACTCAGAATATTGAAATTTGGTAGGAAGCAACGTCTAAGAGCACAGATAAAGGGAAAATTGCGAAAACCGTAAATATACCTACAGGTTTGTACGGAACCTACGGTGCGCGAGTCCGACACGCACTTGGCCGGTGTTTTCCTTTTTCGGACAAAATTTACCTACCTAATTATGTCTGGAGGAATCTGCGTAAAACCATGTTAATTTATTTTTAGAAATGGGTGATACATTAGGTATCTGGCACCAATTCCTACTTAGCTAGCTCTGTTTTAACCATTTTTAGTAGCCACACTTGCACATGCATGCCGCGACATCTAGGTGTATGCCCCACACACATCTTACTATGAAGAAACTCGCACTTCGCCTCAACAGATGGCGCTTATAGTATATCAATGAAAGACAGCTTACTTAAGGCGTTGCGTAAACATGGACACTTGTCTCTTGCGTCGGATACAACCTAGCAATTATTTGATTTCTCTATAGGATAAGGTCCCAAGACCGCCATACCATAACTTATTGTTTTATAGACAAAGTATGGATAATTGAGTAATATTACTGTGTACAATGAACGTATAAATACTCGCTAAATTTCGCTGTGGGCCAATTTTCAAGTATCAGATGGCACAGGCACGTAAAAATTTTACTCACTTTACTTATTCTGAGGACTGATGCCTGTAGATGACGATGTTGTAGAAAATATTGTGAACATTTCGAAATTAATAATGTCAGACACATTTTGTCAGCAGTAGGTATTTTACGCCGACACTTTAAATGTCAAAATGACTTGATATTTATCTTTGATATTTAGGGGACTGTTATTATAGTTATGTTTTTATTTTTTTAAGCATTTTGTGCTAGATGTTTTTTTTAAATCTGAAGAAATATTTTAATAGAAAAAAATCCACGCGGACCAGGCAGCAGACGGATCCGGGCGAATGCACATTGTAGGTTACCTACTTACAATGTTAAGAGATGGCGCTGCCTTGCAACTTTAGAAACACTAGAGAGAATTCGACACGGCATTCGCCCGGATAGCGAACGGTGCGGTTTTGAGTTCCACCTACTGCCTGGTCCGCGTGGAATATTTTCTAGTAAACTTTTCTTTACATTTAGACTATTATTATATTTTGTATATGTACGTATGTTATATACATATGATTGGATCATGTACTAATAGAACTTGTATGAAATCAGCCACGTGCTACTAGGGGAAACACAACATTCCACCATAAACCTTGACGAGTAAGGTTAAGAGGTAAAGAGGAACGACTTAAACTTAAAGGAAACCACATCCCGTATACAACTCGCGGCCAGTAGATCGACAGATTATCGCCAATACATTATGATATAAAATAATTTTCGAGTTTCGCGTCCTCGCGGCGACGGCGGGGGGGGGGGGGGGGGGGGGTGAGCACTGGGCGGTCGAAAGTCACGAACTCACGCAGCGCCCCAGGCGAGCCTCATTAACAAAATAACTTCGGCATAATACCATAATCTCACGGATTCTGTAACACAATTGGAATAACGCAAGGGGTGACGACGCGAAGCGAATTCAATTTGGAAATTTTTACTTTGGGGTTCCTCCGTGAATTAATTATTCGACGGTCATTGCGTAGCTTTTAGAAAGATTTTTTAAAGTGAAAACTTCTTTAGCTGCGTTGTACACTTTTTATGTAATGGGTACAAACTGTTAAACTAGCGTCAGGACACGTGGCCTCATCGCGTCCGTCCTGACTTCCTGTACGAAAATTCGTAAGACGAAAATAATATAATTGGAAAGGTTGTTGACTTTCAATATATTGGACGAAACACAGTTATATTTTATTTTATCGTATTGTAATAACAAGTCTCTAATTAGGACGTCCAGGTGGCAGCTTTATTGCGAAGAAAATGCATTTTTTTACAATAGATGTCGCTAGGTGCGCTTAACGGTGATTCATGTAAGTTAATTATTCTGGGAGATTAACTTTTTAATGTAATATAAATTGTCATGTTTGTGTACGATAGCGCAATAAATAAATATTGTATTCTACCACATAAATGATAGTACTTTTATACTGATAATTAAAGTAATTCGTGCAAAATTATTCCCTAACCATTCCAAAATATAAAAAATGCACAACGTTAATATTCAAGTTTTCACTTCTGCCGGCACTCCCGGTCCAACGCTTTTTTATGTTAAATTGGTGGCAAACAATCATGTTATCCGCCTGATGGTAAGCGCCCAACTACATACTAGTGAAAAATGCAGCTTTCCTTAAAGGTCCAAGGTCTATAGGATCGGCAAAAGGGAGTCAGGATTAGGCACGAGTTCGATAACAGTTATAATTACAGCTTATGGTCGCAACAGACTTCTAAGATTGTTGTTACACTTTGGCACTAATAGCTACATTGTTATTATATTTTTTTCTGCTTTGCCACTTTTAGACGCATAAGGATTCGCATGGCATTTGTCTGAATTGGAGTTATAATTGCATATTTATTAACACTTTTGTAATGCAACTACGTTCCCGTATGAAACCCCTCTGCCACGTTGTTCTGCATACGATAGGAAATTGCGACTAATTAATTTGCTTGAAAAATCAGCGCCAGATCTCGTAAATTAGGAGCTTCGGAACAGTGATTTTTATGACCTATTTCTGTAAAGGGGGGCTAGAATAGCGAAAACTTAGATACCAGGGCTGCAATAAAATTGATGCCATTTTCTGAGAAAATTACATTATTGTTAATGTAGATTTCTGTTTATTTCAATACTATGCACTGTTGAGTGTAATCAGAAACATCATATAATCGATAGTCACCCTTAAATTACAGTAAATAAGCGCTACAATTATCAAAATTAAGACAACAATTTTGGGCTCGCAGCTACAAATTCATTACATTTTCATAAAATTTTCAATAAATCGAGGGCCCAATCATTTTACTCCAATAACACCATACATGTTTTACAGCACATTAAATTTGCCGATGTTTTTCACGTAAATAAGCCTAAAGGTATCATATAAAATAAAATTACACTATAAATAACTCCGTCATTTTTTAAAACCTTCATAAAAGTAAATAATAATTAGTCATTTTAATCACCAACAGAAAATATTTTTAATTAGATCATGAATAGAAATGATTGTGACTTGTGTGTGACGCGTACGTTCATTCAAATTGTGCCAACATCAGCTTTCAACCGCTATTTTCACTTCTTGGGTACTTAAGGAGTGAATATATCAACTCTACTGGATCTATGAAATAGGTGTAATAAGTGTCCTCCTAAGAGCTATAGCAGCTGCAGAAGGGCTGCTTAGTACGCTATACAGCTAACCTTTGCAGCTTCTAACTGTAATTATATACGCTATAGCACTGTTATGCAACTCTTTTGTGTTAGTTGGGCGGCCACCAAATCCTAATAATAATAATGTTTGTTTATTTATTCTCACCACAATACAAATATTTTGTTACAGACATATTGTTTGTATTAACAACGGTTATGTTTACAGTAATATATTGTGGAGAGACTGGTGTCTAAACTGGGCAGTAAACTGCCTGTATAATAGAACACCAGGCCCCCAGCCCATATCCCTGCAAAATTATTAAAATTTATAATAATCCACATAACAAAACTGCTCAAGTTTAAATGAAATTATAATTTATAATATGAAAAACAAGTTTGTGGTAAGTGTATATGTTTAAGAGAAATTGCATAGTGTAATACATGCTTGCGATACAAAAAAAAATGGATGCGTGTAACTTATGTACGCGCGTGAGAAGTTATACTTCTTTAGCATCATTAAAAATATTTTTTAATTGCATGCAAATAATTAATAATTACAATAAAATAATAAAAGGACTGGAAAAGGATAGTTAACACAGTCAATTAAGTTCAGTTTTAATTTGAAAAATTAAATAAATATTCAAAATATTCAATTAAAATCACTACTGAATTTAAGTTATTAGTCCGTATGTAATTAGCACTTGTAAGTAACTAAAACACGTTGTGTCTATATAGATACTAGAAACATGTGGATAAATATTATAAATATGAAAATAGTGATCAAAGGCGACGAGCGTGCCAACATTGTTTTTGACAACGCGATCATCTTATGGAGCTCCGTGGATCGTTCAAAGTACCTTTCGAACAGATGTCTAATAATGGTGGATTATTAACCACTAAGTGGTTAATAATCACCATTATTGACACACCATTAGTGACACTAACATTCATAACGCGCCCGCGGCCAACTTCATGGTGTTACTATTGTGTTACAGTGATGCGCGCGCATCTCGAAATTTCACTCACATGATTTTTTCATAACGCGCCCGCGGCCAACTTCATGCTGTTACTTTTGGGTTACAGTGATGCGCGCGCATCTAAAAATTTCACTCTCATCATTTTTTCATAACGCACATAAAGAAGTATAACTTCAAAAATCTCTCGCAGCGTTGCCTACCCTTACCCCATCTCCTAATTCGTGGAGCCCTGGAAGTGCCAGTGCAGGCAGTAAAAGACTCAACACGCACAGGACAGATAACGAAATTGTTGTAGGCGATGGCTTGGCAATTTGTTATTATTGTTTCTGAATAATATCTAGACCTAACCAATGCCAAATAGAACTTTAACTTAGGAGAAATGACGATACTCATATGTTACATGATTATCTTTGACGACCTCCGTGGCCGAGTGGTTTGTACGCCGGGTTTCTTGGTGTCGCCAACTCGAGAGGTCCTGGGTTCGAGTCCCGGTGGGGGCAGATGTTTGTGTGTTGAATACGAGCATTTGTACTCCAGTCATGGATGTTTAATATCTATTTCTATATAAATATACTTATATATGTACTGTGTATGTATTCTATCCGTTACCCTAGTATCCCATAACACAAGCCTTATGGTGCTTACTTTGGGGCTAGGCTAATTGGTGTGAGTGTTGGAAATATTTATTTATTTATTTATCTCTTTACATTCGTATCGTTTTTTATATCTCGATTTTGTTCCTCCGTGCTTCGATAGGCAGCTGTTAAGCCGTTGGTCCCAGCTGCATCTGCAGACGTTAGCATCCGCCAATCCGCACTGGGCCCGCATGGTGGGTCATGGTCAGCAGTGAGGATATAAATTGGCTGATAATGATTCGTACTATTTCTCATACGGCAGAGATTATTTATCAGCAGTGGTATTTTATAAGAACAAACGCACATTTCACCTCGGAATCCGCAATGTAATTAAAATTAGAACACAAATTTCAAATCACACCAGCGGGTTTACCTTTTTTTTTTTGTCTTTTTTCAATCTTTCTTTTCTTTATTCAAAGTTCGAAAGCCATAACCGCTCGTTTACCCCAAGGTATAATCAGGGGCGGTTTACGAAAACGGGCGCCCTAGGCCTGACGAAATTAGCGCCCCCTCTCCTCTCCCCTCTCCATAAAATAGTTGAAAAAGCACAGGCTAGAATAAATGATTTTTATACACTCCCGCTCAAAAGTATGGGTTCACGTCTCGAAATTTTCAGCTTCGGTATAAGTTCCATATCTTGGTGGAAAAAGGTCCTAAGAGAATTTAATGAGCACCGTTTTGAAGGGGACAGTTTTAGCTTCACTTTGCCATTTTTTATAATTTTTTACAATTTTTTTTATAGTCCCCACGCGCTTTTGAACATGGCAGTTTTTCGATGTTTTTTTGTCCTCTGAAAACGGGCTGTCTGGCTGTTAAAAAATGTTCCTTGCAATTTTATCCATCGCAGTTTGAAAGAGGATATTAAACACTGCATTTTTGTTTTTGAAAAAGTATCGTGCGATTTTTTTTACCAAAAATATTCTAATTTTTGACAAAAATTGATAATTTTATTCAATTCGGCGTATCTTGAAAACGGCGGGTGATCGAAGAAAATATCAAGAGGGTGAAAAGTTGCAATAGATCATGATGGACATGGTAGATTTATTTCAGAATTTTTTTCCGACATTTGTTTTTCCATACTCGTGGAGTCGAAATGATTTTAATTTTCCCATGATTCTTTCTTTTTTCTAAACGGCTGAGGCATTGCTTTTATTGGTTTCATCTTCATCTTGACGTAATTTGAACTAAAAATGAATTTTTTTTAATGAAAAAAACGTACAAAAAATTGTGCGAAATTTGATTTTTAGTAAAAATTACGTCAAGATGGTTATAAAACCAATAAAAGAAATGCCTGCGCCGTCTAAAAAAAAGAAAAAATCATGAGAAAATTTAAATCATTTCGACTGCAAGAGTATGAAAAAACAAATGTCGGAAAAAAAATCTGAAATAAATCTACAAGATCCATCATGATCTATTGCAACTTTTCACCCCCTTGCTATTTTCTTCGATCACCCGCCGTTTTCAAGATACGCCGAATTGAATAAAATTATCAATTTTTGTCAAAAATTAGAATATTTTTGGTAAAAAAAATCGCACGATACTTTTTCAAAAACAAAAATGCAGTGTTTAATATCCTCTTTGAAACTGCGATGAATGAAATTGCAAGGAAAATTTTTTACCAGCCAGACAGCCCGTTTCCAGAGGGCAAAAAAACATCGAAAAACTGCCATGTTCAAAAGCGCGTGGGGACTATAAAAAAAATTGTAAAAAATTATAAAAAGAGGCAAAGTGAAGCTAAAACTGTCCCCTTCAAAACGGTGCTCATTAAATTCTCTTACGACCTTTTTCTACCAAGATATGGAACTTATACCGAAGCTGAAAATTTCGAGAAGTGAACCCATACTTTTGAGCGGGAGTGTATAAAAATCATTTATTCTAGCCTGTGCTTTTTCAACTATTTTATGGAGAGGGGAGAGGAGAGGGGGCGCTAATTTCGTCAGGCCTAGGGCGCCCGTTTTCGTAAACCGCCCCTGATTATACCTTGGGGTAAACGAGCGGTTATGGCTTTCGAACTTTGAATAAAGAAAAGAAAGATTGAAAAAAGACAAAAAAAAAAAGGTAAACCCGCTGGTGTGATTTGAAATTTGTGTTCTAATTTTAATTACATTGCGGATTCCGAGGTGAAATGTGCGTTTGTTCTTATTTTCTTCTCGTTGTCTATGCAGTGTAAACGAAAGAATGTCACAACAAGTATTCTACAAGTTTTGTTTAAAACTATTTTAGGACATGTTTCTTGGTAGAAACGAGGCTAAGAAGTCCTGTTCATGGTTCTGAAGATTAATCTTATACATAAAATTCTCGTGTCACAATGTTAGTTACCATACTCCTCCGAAACGGCCTGATTGTTTTTTATGAAATTTTATATGTATATTCCGTGGGTCTGAGAATCGGCTACTATCTATTTTTCATATTCTTAAGTGATAATGGTTGTCCACCTGTAACGTAGTGTTCTGAAACCTACAATGCGCCTTCGCGTCAAAATTCAAACTATTGGGTATTGTAACGTAGTGTTCTCTTAAGGGTTAGGAGGAATGTTATCCCATGAAATTGATAGAACACTACGTTACACACCCCTCAAATTTTTGGACAATATTTATTTTATTATAATGTGGTATTAAAAAATACATACAACTCTAAATTTTCTCTTCTACCACCTGCCCCTATTTTTATGGCGGTACGAAGTTCGCTGGGTCAGCTAGTGACTATATAAAAAAAGTCCTCTTTATATACTTATTCCTTCTTCAATATAGACCAAATTACAAGTATACAAATCTTTTAAACTGTTTGAAAAGAGCGATAACTTCATTATTTATTATAAGAGTCTAGCCTGACTGATAACCCTGATTATATTCAATATTCCAACTCGATATCGCGAGCGGGTCAATCACGCGAGCGACGCCGCGGTGCAGGCTACTGCCATCTAAGGTCGCGTTCTTACCAATGTCTACCGTTCACCATCAGACTATTTATTAATGCCTCGTCTTTTAAAGTATAGCTTTTTTATGTTAAAAGGATGGCAAACAAGCGTAAGGCCTACCTGATGGTGAGCGGCCGTCATATAGACGCTTGGGATACCAAAAAATACATCTTTATGTTTTTATTTTTTAAGCATTTAACAACTAGATGTTTAGTTTAAATCTATAGAAAAGTTTTACTAGAAAAAAATCCACGCGGACCAGGCAGCGGACGGGACTCGAACCCACACCCTTCGCAATCCGGGCGAATTCACTGACCAATTATGCTACCGAGGCCCTGATGGCCGCGTTGAAATTTTCCTAGCTTAAAGCTGCAAGGCAGCGCCATCTCTTCGCATTGTAGGTAACCCACAATGTGAAATGAATACTTTTTCAAGTATTAAATATTTGAAAGAAGAAATAGCAATATAGTTATGTTTTTATTTTTAAGGTAAATGCTAACTGATAACTGACTAGATGTTTAAATCTATAGAAAAGTTTTACTAGAAAAAAAATACATTTTTATAATTTATCACTCGCACCGTTGCCTACCCTGACCCAATCCCCTACCTCGTGGAGCCCTGGAACCCTACTCACTGACAGAAACACACCAAAACAAGAAATTAATAGGTAGCATTCAACCAATTTACGTCACTTCAAAATATAACAGGACATTGAGAAAGTTGCTTAAAATCATCAAACGTAGAATTTTCCTTTTATCGTTAAGTATTTAAATAAAATGAGAGGAGCGCGATGGCGCCGGTGGTTAGCGCGTTCTGCTGAGATCATTGAAGTTAAGCAACTTTCGCAGTGGTCGGTCACTGGATGGGTGGCCAAAAATTTTCTATCTCGAGTTCCTGCGTGCTTCGGAAGGCACGTTAAGCCGTTGGTCCCGTTTGCAATTAGCACCTGCCAATCCGCTGTTTGGGCTGGGCCCGAGTGGTGGGTCATGGCCCAATCTCCCTATATCATTCATAGAGAAGGCCTGTGCCTCTGCAGTGGGGGCATTAATAAACTGATGATGATGATAATAATTAAAAAATAAAAACACGAGTGATGCATAAAAAGAAATTACCTCTAAAGAAAAACACAGTTTTATTTTTCGAATAGGACGGAATGATAATAAATATTGTTAATGCAATCTGGGGACTTTTAGGGACGAGAAGGTATCCCCAAAAGTCTCCCGATTACAAAAAAATCCCCATTTCATACTTTTTATTTTACGTGATATTGCCTAATAGTCACATATCACTATGTATCAAACAACGGACCATAAGTAGAATCTGCAGCAATTTGTACAATAAGTTATTATTTATCTATTCAAACATCATAAGAGGTGTATACCCTAATACAACAGGGTATCTACAAATATATCTTAAATATACTACACTGGTCAAATAAATCGAGTCACTTGCTAATTCGGAACTCTGATTTGATTTACTCAAAAAGTATAAAATTTACAATTATCAAAGTTAAACCCACAAAAAGTGCGTTTCATGATGATTTAAAATTTTCTCGTAGAAGAAGTATTTCTATCGATAATTTGGGTGGAATGCGGCTAAGATTACAATTTCCCACATTTTGGGGAAAATAGCCCAATGGAATTTTTGAAGTGCCTTTTTGAATTTTTTTAAAATCTATTAAACCTACAGATTTGTAGAGAAATTTATCTACTTTAAAAAATAAAGAGTGACTTTACATCTAGGATGGATTGTTTAAAAGTTATTAGCAAGAATCCGAAAACAGACTGAAAATTTCGAGGTTTTTGGAACACCATGCAGGACTTTCGAAACTGTAATTTTTTTACTTTATTTTTAACTTTTCTAACAATATTATAGATATTAACGGGATTGTTACCATTTACCTAGTTTTTTTATGAGTATCCGATATTTATTTTCGAATATCGAATATCCGATATTTTCGGAGACTCATAAAGAACAAGGTACATATTTGTTTCTTAGGTTTTCACGCACATAACTCATTAAATAAAACTAGTTTTTACGGGTTAATGCACGAAACTTTATTTATTTATTGACGTTTCGTAGCCTTTACAGGCTACGTCGTCAGAATCAAACTTTTATTTAATTGATAATTAAATAAAAATTTAACAAGGTACATGGTAACAATCCTGATAATATCTATAATGTTAGTGACCATGAAAGTTTAAAACAATATTTCTAACAATATACCAAAAAAATAGAATAGGCGACACCATGTAACGCGGCGTGTAAGCCGCTCGCCCACGGAGGTCGTCAGAAGCATCATTATTGTATCAAATAACTATTGAATATTTACCCATTACCCAGGTTAGTATGTAAAGAAGTTATCTATAAGTGGCTTCAAGCAATGTCTTATGAAAAAACCGAAAATTTTATAAATATATTAACTTGAATAATTCAAACTGATACATACACGTATGCTACAAATACAAATAGCTATATATATCCGCACTTTAAACACATATACACAAACACACACACACACATACACACATACACACACACACGCACATACACCCACACATCATTTTCATACATTACATATTAATTTAAATTATACTCATAGATGCCTTGCTTTTAAAATGAATTGCTACCTATTGATCTTTTCATTTATGAGATATGTATTTAGTCTAGTTTAGTGTTCTCATGTCTGTGGGGGTTTATGGCGCTGAATGCTGAAATACAGGCATTGCCTAGTTCAGCAGCAGAGGCTAATAAATTATACTTTCCGTAACTAGTGCTAAGTTTGTTACATAATCTTCATGTACTATTTTTTTGGTCAATAAATCTTATTATTATTATTAAATAAATGGCAATATGATCGCAGCCGTAGCGGGCGGCAGAGCGGCGCGGTGATTCAGGGCGGCGTGCGGCGCGGTGATGCAGGGCGGGCGGGCGTTAACTTATAACGAGTTTGGACAAGTTGCTAATGAGTGGGGTCCGCCATTGCTGGCGCGCCACTCGCTTTCACTGCTACATTGTACGTCCAATCATTGCTCTCCGTCGAACATTGTGCGCTTATCATTAACGCATTCAAACATTATTGAATCAAAATAAAAAAAAAAATAAAAAAAAAATGGTTGCCTGTAAAGTCGGTTTTACGGGCGAAGATTTTACGTGACAACGTCTTTTTCTCGGTAGAATATTTATTGATATGAATATAATTAAATTGCACAATAGGAACAAGGAATTGAATGAAAATAAGAATTGCACAAATTTTAACTATAGAAATATATTTTGTTTACTAAAACATTGTACATGTAAACTTAAACTTAACACGAGAGACTCATCGTAACGTTACCGAGCGTTACACTTTTTCATAAGTGACTCCCAGCCGCAACCTAATTTAAGACGTTGTCACGTCAAAAAATCTAAATTAAATCTTAATCTTTTTAAATCTTTGGCAATGTTACAGCAAACCAACTAAACTTCTTTTCAAAAATAACCTGATGTATTCATCTGTCGGCTGTCAGCAAGGCGATCCTCTTGGGCCCGCTATTTTTAGTTTGGCTATACAACCTATTATTGATTCGCTAAATTCAAAATTTAATGTGTTGAGACTATGGGCCCATGGGGACCAAGCGCTCGTTCCTTTTTTAAGGAACTATCAAAGAGGCTCACCGAAGCGAATGGTGATCAAAAGGCTGGCAGCTATCTAGGTCAACGGATCAGCATTGCCATCCAACGTGGCAATGCTGCCAGCCTATTGGGCACCATTCCTGACGGCGGCGCTGGGGGTGACATATTTTTTATTTTTCAATTTATATATATTTAAGTTATTAAGTAGGTTAAGTTTATTTGGAATGTAAATTTTAGTAATCATGTAGTTTTTAAGTACCTATTTGTTGTATAAATGTAAATATGTGTAAAAATAAATGTTAGAGTAGTATACATTAAAAAAAATTGAATTAAATTTCGGAGAAAAATTTATACACTGCAATCGGACCGAAACAGTACAGCACAGTAAAGTAAAAAAAAACTGACCAGGGACCTAGATAAGTGGCATTGTTTTTATCCGTTTGAACGAACACACTAATACAATACTTATAGATTCATTTGACATTGCGAAGAGACCTACAATGCGAGATGGCGCTGCCTTGCAGCATAATGGTTAGTGCATTCGGCCGGATAGCGAAGGATGCGGGTTCGAGTCCCGTCCGCTGCCTGGTCCGCCTGGAATTCTTTCTAGTAAAATTTTCTTAATATATAAACATCTAGCAGTTAAATGCTTAAACAAATAAAAAAAACACTAATGTTTACGGAAAAATGAGCAACAAATAATTAAATCACGTGTATTAAGCTTTATGTTCGACAAATATTCAATTTGTTGTACAGAATTAACAAGCTTGCTATATATTATACCAGCTGACTCGACTAGCTTCGTACCACCCAAAAGCATGAGAGAAAACAAAGTTTATTATTATTTATTGAAATTATTAATTAAATTAAAAGTTTTCTGTCAGTTCTAATGGGTGCAACTTGTGGGTTAGATACACGCAGAATAACATCAACGCCTTACATGCCCAATATATTAAGGTTTTTAGGTTGCTCTGGTACTGCAGTGCGTCAGGCATAGTTACAGAAGCGCATTCTTCAATTTTGGCATTGGCTTCCATGCCATCTTGGGAAGATAGAAGGCTCGACCCTAAGCCGCGTTCGTGAGAGCAACAGCATTCTGCGTGCAAAAATTTTCTCTGGAACCAAAATTGTAGCAATCTATATATATACTAGCTGACCCAGCGAACTTCGTACCGCCCTAAAAAAATAGTGGTTGTCCAGCGGACAAAATTGTGAATCTAAACCATTCTCAGATCCCCTTGAACACACACAAAAAATTTCATCAAAATCGGTCCAGTCGTTTAAGAGAAGTTCAGTGACATACACACTCACAGAAGAATTATATATATAAAGATAAAACTCAAAGGTGACTGACTGACATATTGATCTATCAACGCACAGCCCAAACCACTGGACGGATCGGGCTGAAATTTGGCATGCAGGTAGATGTTATGACGTAGGCATCCGCTAAGAAAGGATTTTGATCAATCCTACCCCCAAGGGAATAAAATAGGGAATGAAAGTTTGTATGAAACTTTGTCAATTTTAAACCGATCAGGCTGAGACTTTGCATGCAGGTATAAGAAGAATCATAGATGAATGTCATTGTGTATAATACAAGCCTGAGAACAAAAACTGTAGTCTACACTTCAGCTCTAGATCGGAGCGAAGCGAAGGCGGGCCGCTAGTTATAGTATATAAACAATATCTTTTATAGCTAGGTAGGCAAATGACTCTACATCACCTCATGTTAAGAGGAAGTAAAGTTCAGACGCGAAGATAGCTAACGCAGCAATTATGAACTGCCACTAGCAACACAAGACTTTCTAATGGTAGTGTTGTGTTTCTGTTGATGAATAATCTGCAAGGGATCCAGCCAGCATTTAATTCTTAAATAAAACTAGTTTTTACGGGTTAATGCACGAAACTTTATTTATTTATTGACGTTTCGCAGCCTTTCCAGACTGCTTCATCAAAAATATTTTTTATTTAATTTTGTTTTAATTCAAAAAAAACAGCAGCTACCTTTAAAAATTAAATAAAAAATAATTCTGACGAAGCAGCGTGGATAGGTTGCGAAAGTCAATAAATAAATAAAGTTTCGTGCATTAACACGTAAAAACTAGTTTTATTTGATGAGTGATGTGCGTGAAAATCTAAGAAACAAATATTTTATTCTTATTTTATTTATTTGAGATAAAAGAACAGTGATTAAAAGGCTGGCAGCTACCTTGGTCAACGAATCAGCCTTGCTCTCCACCGAGGAAATGTTGCCAGCCTATTGGGCACCATTCCTAACGGCGGCACTGGAGGTGATATATTTTTTATTTTGTAATTTTTTATTTATTTAAGTAGGTAAGTTTTAAGATAATTCTATTTTTAAGTTTTAAGACATTAAGTAGTTTTCAACTTTTGTAATTTAAATATTTGTATGTAAATAACCAAATAAAATCACAATATATATATATTAGCGGCCTAACTTTAGTTTTTTTTATTTTAAAATCCCAAAAAACCTAACATTTCTCTGGGATAAAAAGTATTATTTGTCTTATTTCAGATCATTAACCTCATCATCCGAATCGTTTTCTAGTTTTTAATTGAGTAGCAAACACACAAACTTTCATATTTTATAATATTAATTAGGATATCTTTGGTGTACATCAAATTTTGTTTAAATCACTGTAAAGCCCATACCGTTGCCTTCGGGTTAATAGCATGACGAGGAACTGAATTGGCACACTTTTCTGCCAAATTACGAACTAAAATGAAAAAAAAAACGTTAAATTAGAAGATCACCTTATTATTTTAAAGATTTTAATCTGAAGGGATTTTTAAGCAAGCATCATATTGTAGGTTTTGGGCTCAGCTGAGGTGTTGGCATATTTATGTATCATCATCATCATCAGCTTATGAATGTCCCCACTGCTGGGGCACAGGCCTTTCCTAAGAATGGAATAGGGAGATTGGGCCATGACCCACCACGCTAACGACTGCAGATGCAGCAGGGACCAACGGCTTAACGTGCCTTCCGAAGCACGGAGGTAGTAAATTTTCGGTCACCCATCCAATGACCGACCAATGCGAAAGATGCTTAACTTCAACGATTGCAGCCGAACGCGCTAACCACTTGCGCCATCGAGCTCCTCGATATTTATGTATAACATGATACAATTGATTCGTTCTCTTGGCTAAACCTAAATTTTCACCCTAACTAAATTAAATTTTAATGTGTAATTTAATTGTGAAACTACAGTTATTGGTTTATTTTATGACACATAATACAGACAGTGCTGTAACTTCTATTGAAATTCGGTTAAGAAAAACTACAGCGTTATATAACTTTACTAAACAAAGAAAGAGAAATCTTCTCATCTTTCTTCGACAATACACACATACAAAAATCATAAGAAACCAACACACAATCAAGGTAATTCGCTTACTAAGGATAAGATTGCAGTGGTACATACATTGATGTGATAAGAATATTTTAACCCAGTAAATAGTGCGTGAATGGTATGAAGATCT
The DNA here is from genome assembly GCA_902850365.2 of Chilo suppressalis. NCBI lineage: Eukaryota > Metazoa > Arthropoda > Insecta > Lepidoptera > Crambidae > Chilo > Chilo suppressalis. Next base: position 24,229,205 of record OU963909.1, read on the forward strand.
GGTAAACCAAATCCTAATATTATAAATTCAAAGGAGTGTGTCTGTCTGTTACCTCCTCAAGCTTTAACCATTGAACCGATTTAAATCAAATTTGATATATAAATAGTTGGAGTCCCGGGAAAGGACAAATGATAGTTTTTATTATTTTTCAAAGTGTATTCCGCTATCGTGAATTTTTTGAACTGATATTTTTGGTATATTATTTTTTAACTTAAAGCTAAAAAAATTAGAAAGGTACAATATTACATCGAAATCTACAGACGTTTTTTACACATGTAAACATTTATTAAACAGAATTTGTAATAGGGGTGATGACGCGGTACAGTAAACGAAATTCTATTTAGTCCGTCAGTTAGATGATCAAAAAATAATGGACACGTATTTTTTCTTTAAGCAATCAACAAAAAAATGACAAAGTTATAGCGCGTCAAAGTTTGGGAGTAGGGGCTCGTGACGTCACTTTATAGTGAATTTTCACTTAAAAGTGTACTCAAACATGACGTCATGCGACTTTTTAAATCAATATATCGCTGCAATTTTAATATTATGTGAAAAAAGAAAAAATACGTGTCCAATACTTTTTGATAATCTACCTGATAAACGAAGAAAAAAATAGTCATCATCCCTATTGTAATACTCTGATGACTACGTTTAATACAGGGAGAAAAAAATAGCCCTTACTCAGTTTCACGCTGGTTCTTCTCAGTACAAGATAAACGCCGTAGCGAACCTATGGCGTAGTTTCTCGACATTCACTATTGATTGTAACAGCCGAAATTGAATAAATATTTGTAAGATATTTATATGAGAAATTCTTACATAATTGTAAAGTTTAATAAACAGCACTTGTCATATAACTTAACAAATATGTAATTTATGCATCTTGTTGTCTCGTCCTCTATGACGAAGAATTGTTCAAGGTATCAGTATGCGTGGGGTTTTAAGAAATACACTGATTAAACTGATAAATATTTATTTTAATCCACAGTAGGACACAAAGTTCACTTATACTTAGAAATATCCAATTAAAGTCGAAGCAAAATGTATAAAAAAAATTAACTGTTATTAGATTGGTCCCTATTTATATTATGTTATAATATTAATAAGTACAACTAATTGCTGATTTGCGGAAAATTGATCGAAAACAATTCATCGAATTACAATTCTTCGAACACAATTCATCGAAAAAACAATTCGTCGAAAAACAATTCTTCGAACGGTAATTCCAAAAAAACAATGAAAATTTAGCAGGAGGGAGGCTAAAACGAGGTGGGGAAAGGGGAAAAAGTATGAAAAAAAAACGTTGCACGTACAAAAGTGTCGTTTCTGGCGCTTCGCCGGCCGCTGCCGCGGCACGCTCGCTCCGCTCGCTCGGCTCGCGCGTTTTTGGTCATCATACTAACCTAACCTAACCTAATGAACTCTTTAGACTTTATTCATTGCGGGGGGCTTCGCCCCCCGAGCCCCCCTTGCGAGGGCTGCGCCCCCCGCCCCACTTCGGTTCTGTCACTAATAATATGAAATATAAAAAGCATGAAATTCTACACATTAATTTATTTTGTATACATGTTTTATGGCATTAATTGTTTCTAAAAACGCGTCTTTTTTATATTTAATTATGTTTCTGCGCCACAAATATTCTACAATCGAATCTGCAAAATCGTGCGGATGGTTATAATTATCTTTTCTTAAATATCTTTTGACAGCCCTCCACTGGGACTCGATCCTCTGCGTGTGAGTACCGTCTGGGGCAATAAATGGGTTGTCTGGATCAGAATGGTTTACTTTTTTGTGGATAAATCCATGTTGCCCCAGACAATCATATGCTCGCCAGTAGTCCGTATGAATTGTGGTACCCGGTTTGACATGTTTTTTGATGAGTGGCACCAGCACCTCTGCGGATCTTATATTATCTGGGCACACCTCCAACCGCAGATCCTCAGACTCGTCTTCAATCATACCGAGGACCCAATGACCCTCGATGTGCCGTCCTAAAAAATAAATAAATTAATGTTTTCGACGAATTGTTTTTCGGGGAATTACCGTTCGAAGAATTGTTGTTCGACGAATTATTTTTTCGATGAATTGTGTTCGAAGAATTGTAATTCGATGAATTGTTTTCGATGATTTTTCCGGTGAGGCTAATTGCTACCGCGAAATGTATTGCACTGAAGTGTTAAATTGCACGGCGGACTATAGCTTAGTTACCGCGAGCTGCCCCGTGCGTCATCTTAATACAAATGTCTGAAAAAATTGTGTGCCGGGAACAAATGCGAGTGAATAGTGAGAATGTGACCAGTGGTAGTGGTAGTATCGAACGCAGTAAAAGACGACGTCAGAGGGTAGACCGATATGTCTGCCAATAACATCTACCCGCAATTACTTCAGTTACTCCGTGATCATGGCGCTTGCAACAGTGCCGAAATATCGGAGACTCATAAAAAACAAGGTACATGGTAACAATCCCGTTAATATCTATAATGTTAGTGACCACGAAAGTTTAAAACAATATATGTCTGAAAAACCTTATACCTTAGTGTTCGGTTTTGAACCGAACAAGAATCACTACTTGTTAGTATCGATTCTGCACTCACCGACGACACAAAGAGACAACAAGGTACAATCGAACTAAACTTGGTAATAATTTTTATTTTTAAGCATTAACTGCTTGATGTTTAAATCTAAAGAAAATATAACTAGGAAAAATTCTACGGGGAGCAGGCAGCAGACGGGACTCGAACCCGCACCCTTCGCATTCGCATTCACCCGGATTTCCTAGTTATATTTTCTTTAGATTTAAACATCAAGCAGTTACATGCTTAAAAAAATAAAATTATAACTATAATTGCTATTTCTTCTTTCAAATGTTTAATACTTGTAATGGCGCTGTAGTCTCCTGAATCGCGCTTTGGTTCCGTTGTTCCAGATTAATAAATACTTTTAATAGGCCTTCACAATGCAGTCGTTAGTACCCACTAAATAGAGATTCTATTTCTATTTTGTTGGTAGATTTTCTTAATGTGCGGTAAACACAAAAGTAACAGCATGAATACTTCATTTGACATTGTGGGTTACCTACAATGCGAAGAAATGGCGCTGCCTTGCAGCTTAAAAATGGCTAGAAGAATTTCGACGCGGCCGTCAGGGCCGCGGTAGCATAATTGGTCAGTGCATTCGCCCGGATTGCGAAGGATGCGGGTTCGAGTCCCGTCTGCTGCCTGGTCCGCGTAGAATTTTTCCTAGTTATATTTTCTTTAAACTTGGTAAGTTTGCTTGATTGTTCAATTATTCACAAAATTTTCGAGTTGTAACGTTTATTAAATAGAGCCCAGGAAGAAGGATCCCTACTCAAAGGTTGGCTAGTATTTTTACAAGCTACGGCAATTCAATGCGATGCGACGATCTCGATGGCGCAAGTGGTTAGCGCGTTCGGCTGCGATCGTTGAAATTAAGTAACTTTCGCAGTGGTCGATCATTGGATGGGTGACCAAAAATTTACTATCTCGAGCTTCTCCGTGCTTCGGAAGGCATGTTAATCCGTTGGTTCCAGCTGTAACTGCAGTCGTTAGCACCCACCAATCCGCACTTGGCCCGCGTGGTGGATCATGGCCCAATCTCCCTATTCCACCTATAGGGAAAGCCTGTGCCCCAGCAGTAGAGACAGCAACTTTCTCCGATGTACTACACACTTACTTGCTATTGAAATGTGAACTGCTCCCAATTACATCTACATATTACTGACAACCTGACCAATTACATCTACATATTACTGACAACCTGACCAATTACATCTACATATTACTGACAACCTGACCATGAATATGAAATAAAGCAATAGAAATATTTTTCTTGTCTCAACTAAGCATCGAACTTGAGAACTGGAAGGCAGCAATGTCAAACTTAATAAACCCACATCCAACACCAAAAGTGTCTCAATATTTAAGTGACGCAGACACGCTCGTTCGTGGCACCTACGAATAACATTGTTTATATTGACCGAGGAGGCCAGGTCGGAGTTGCTGAACCTTCAGCGATTCCGACCGGACTTTTATAAGCCAATTACAACGCTTTTGTTATTTTATTGTTTATGAATGTTACGTAATTATGTATTTGATGTTATAATCTCTTATCTATTAGACAAGTCCGTCTGTCCGTCCGTCTGTGGTGCTATTTCAGCGGCCAAACCGTAAGAGATAGATAAAGAGAATGTTTAAGTTATAAGTTAAGAATAGTCTGATAAGACTACAAACCGGATTTGAGTAACGTAGCACTTCCGGTTTTCCGAGAAATCACGAATTTAAAAAGAAACCACACAAAATCTCCGAAGTTCTCAATTAATTAAATACATTTTTTTTTAAATCAGGTTTTGATAAACATTTCGTTCACTGGTTTGCTAGTAAAGTGTTAATCTATCTATCTACCTAACCCTGATACGTGTAAATAGCAACTCACTCTCCATAAATCGTTATAAAAGAAACAAAACACCCCTACTACATAAACGTTATTCGAAAAAGGATCATTGAAACCTCTATTTCTACACTTACAAGTGTCTCGAACACAGTCTGTCGTACCCTTTTCAATATCTCTAATGCGGGAAATCAATAACCTACCCCCAAAGTCCCGTATAACCCGCCAGAATCACCGCTAATCGATAAACTCGGCTTAAAAATTTCACCGAATTGAAGTAGATCCTCTTAAAAGACTCACCCGCCGTGGCTTTAAATTTAACCCACTCAGCTACCCTACACACATCGCTTTCTCTGCCGACGGTACGAGTCCACAAGATGGCGGCCATATTTACCCGCCTCGCCCCTACACCAGTCCTCTATGTAAATATTCCGAATAAAAATGCGCCATTACTATTTGCATTCATATCTAAAGAAAACATACATGCTAAATATTGCTATGTCAATTACAACTACCGGTGGTTTTTAACTAAAGTCAACCGTTTTCTGAATGTATATAAAGTTGTTATTCCAACGTCGATGTTCCGCGGTCAATCGTACCTTTGAATGCGCGTCGTGTCTGAATGCGTATCGTCCGTCTCGGTCTCTCCCGGGGGAGCTAGCAGCCGTCTCTCTCTGGCGGTAAGTAAAAGGTGGGATGATTGAGACGCTAACTGCCAACTGCCACTGCTCCCATAATACACCCCGGGAATAGTAAACACAGCGACGCGTGGCATTCTCATTTTATCGATAAGCGGAATGCATCGATATTTGGTGAGATGTGTTTGACGATGCAAAACGTGTTGTATATTGTGTGCGTGACAAATTTTAAATAAATACAGGCTTATTTAAAAAAAAAAACATATTTTTATTTCCACCACCGACCACATCTTCTGTAGTAATAGAAAATTAACTTTTCTATTTTTACATACTCTGAACGCAAGCACTTTTTTGTCAGTCATATCTTTCATCATCATCATCATCATCATCATCATCATCATCAGCCTTTTAATGTCCCCAATGCTGGGGCACAGGCCTTCCCTATGGATGGAATAAGGAGATTGGGCCATGACCCACCACGCGGGCCCAGTGCGGATTGGTGCGTGCTAACGACTGCAGATGCAGCCGGGACCAACGGCTTAACGTGCCTTCCGAAGCACGGAGGAGCTCGAGATAGTAATTTTTGGTCACCCATCCAATGACCGACCACTGCGAAAGTTGCTTCAGTTCAACGATCGCAACCAAACGCGCTAACCACTTGCGCCATCAAGCTCCTCATATCATATCATAGTCATATCTTTAATTGACCTTAAGGGACATTTTTCTGGCCTTTTAGGTTATTAGTACGTCACTGCACTGAAGGTTACATTATTAAGGACTGATAATAAAAATGCGGGATCAGTTTTCCAAATATACAATAATATTCACAAAGATGTGGTCATAAAATATTACACAATTTTACTAAAAGTAGTGTCAACGGAATGGGCGCGGGAAAAAACTGGGGCACCTCTATTTCCGGCCGCATGGTCAGTTAAAACGCTGAAGTCGTGAAATGTGAGAAAAATGAAAGGTTCCAACAAAACCTACTTTCCTAGTCATCCTACTAATATTATAAATGTGAAAGTTTGTATGTTTGTTATTCAATCACGCATAAACTACTGGACGGATTTGGGTGAAATTTGGTACACATATAGTGTATGACCTGGATTGAGACACAGGATAGTACTTTTTATTTCGGAAAAATGTTAGGCTCCTGTGGGATTCTCAAAAAAGCAAAGTTAACGCGGACGAAGTCGCAGGTGGTCGCTAGTTTATAATCAGTTGAATTGATTAATTATACGCTACTATATTGTTTAAGACATCATTCATTCATGGCCACTAATGCTATCGCTATGAACAATATTTTCACTGTTGGTATTCCTATGGTGTCGTGGTTGTACTTATGTAGTTCCTCTTCACAGCAATCAGAAGTTCAAAACTGGTAGTAGATACAATTTTGGACTATCTTAAACAATTGCTTAATACTTACAAATTCAACACAACTATTATTAAAAAATAATTCACTTTGAAAAGTCACTACTTACCTGTAGCGGGAAACGAATTCAAAAATTTTTTTGAAGTTATACTTCTTTAGGCGCGTTATAAAAAAATTATGAGGGTGAAATTTTAAGATGCGCGCGCATCGCGTCGCTTTAGCGACCAACTTCATGTGCCGCGCTGCCATTACCGCGTCGCCCGCCGCACCGTACGCATGCGCGGCCACTCGCGGTCCTAGCGCGGGAAACACGTGCAACAAACATCGGGAAAAGTTACGAGTTTTGAATTTAGAACAGAGACTGTTTTCATATCTATATATATATATAAATGAAACCCGTTTTCCGTTGTCACGACATAACATGAAAACGGCTTGACCGATTTGGCTGTTTTTTTTTGTAATTTTCTAATACTCTGTACAAGGTTCTTACGGAAAAAAATATAAAGAAAATCCCAAGGGGATAAAATAAGGAATGAAAGTTTGTATGAAACTTTATCAATTTTAAACCGATCGGGCTGAGACTTTGCATGCAGGTATAAGAAGAATCATAGATGAATGTCATTGTGTATAATACAAGCCTGAGAACAAAAACTGTAGTCTACACTTCAGCTCTACACCGAAGCGAAGCGAGGGCGGGCCGCTAGTTTATAATATTTATCCACATGTTTCTAGTTTGTATATTCGGAATACGTGTTTGAGTTTCATACAAGTGCAAATCACATATGTTCTAATAAATTATATTCAGTAGCGATTTTAATTGAATATTTTGATTATTTATTTATTTTTTCAAATTAAAACTGAACTTTATTGACTGTGTCCTTTTCCAGACTTTTTATTAATTTATTGTAATTAATTATTTGCATGCAATTAAAAACTAATTTTAAACGATGCCAAAGAAGGATAACTTCTCACGCGCCTACATAAGTACACGCACCCATTTTTTTATCCAATTGACGTTGTATTTATTACCTATGGTAATAATTTTATTCATTGTATTAGGTTTCAATATTTAAATGATTTATATTACTCAGACACAAAACATCGATATCGGCGTATGCCACCCAACACTATCGCCGGCAGCGTCCGCTCATCCAACCATAACTAATAGTCGTGAATAAATCGCTGGAATCGGCACAAAGCTGCATTTTTGCGGGAACCACCAATGAGCGGCCCTCGTGCGCCCCTCGCCCGCCGCGCCCGCCAATCAGAGCGCCGCCTCGCACCAAAAGAAAACTCAAAATTACGCTCGACTCGTTTCAGCCGCGAGCTTTAGGTCGCCTCTCAGCAATCACGCTGAAACCCTCCGCCGAACCGTTCTTTTACCTTTCATCCGGGTTATTTATGGACTTATAAGCACGATAAATGTTATTCAATCCCCAAATGTAATTGCAAATGATTTTGAAAACCCAAAAGTTGCGTTATTTACTCATGATTAATAATAAATTACTGTCAAAATCACTCTTTCGGCTAGTATATTGCTTTAGAAAGAGACATTTATGGCATCATCTTTAGCTAGCTGGAATCTCCGAGTACATGATATTGTGTACCTATATAATTTTAAACGTGGCATTTTAATGATTTCTACTTGGTTTTATTAAACATTTTTCGAGTATACTTGCAAAAAAATGATTAAATTCTTATTATTTCTTTTTTATGTTTTCACGCAAACCAATACTGTTAAAAAAACTTTTTAACTAAGTATAAAGTACATTTTAATTTTAGTAATGTTTAATTTTTTAAGCATGTAACTGCAAACTAAAAGAAAATCTTACTAAAAATCCATGCAGACCAGGCAGCAGACGGGACTCAAACCTGCACTATCCGGACGAATGCACTGACTATTATGCTACCGCGGCCCTGATGGTCGTGTCCAATTTTCTAGCATTTTTTTTTCTTTGGCTAATGTGCCTTCCTTCTGGGCCCCATATGTCAGCGCTTCTAGCATTTCTTAGGCTGCAAGACAGCGCCATCTCTTCGCATTATAGGTTACCCATAAATTTCTGTGCATTTTAGTTTTTTTTTCTAATCATTTCTGATGTATTGGACCCTTAATAATAAGTTAATTTATTAAACAATCTAAAAATTCTGTTGATACCTACTTATCAACAAGGGATATTTCATATTTAGCTTTCGCTTACAAATCTAGCAATGTATATGGGTACCTATATAAATATAATATCTCTTCTAAGACTACATATTCTCGACCTAAACTAATATACTCGTAAAGCTGAGCTGAGACAATAAAACAAAAGTTGTTGACAGTAGCTCGACTGGCTTAACTCTAAAAAAAGCCACTCAATTTCTCAGCCCATTAAAATTTAAACAAACTCGCTTACCACAAAATTACATCTTTATACCGCTCCTCAAAGCCTCTCCAAGACGTATTGTCCACAGATCTGAGTATTGTCGTCTAGAGTAGACATCATGCCGCACAATGGTGTCCTTTGTGCTCAAATTTCACAACAAATGTGATAACGGCGCCGACAAAAGTATCGAGATGACTCAGCGACACCATCCATTCACCGCCACCACAATGGACCGGTACCTGCCCGGAACATCTGCCTCCGCGAAACACAATTAAAATGACCGTTTCTATAATAATAATGTATCCTAAATATCTGTCGGACGCCTGTCAAACTGGCAGTTTGACAGCTCGCTAATTCAATCAAACGTCAGGTGTCAAATATCGGATCTTATACCCGCCATACACACTACGATAAATCGTTACGATTAGACTGTACAGTCCGAACGGTACCGATAAATCGTAGCGTGTATGTTATAAAACTGCACAGTTTCCTATACTAAACGAAATCGTATAAACTGTACCGTTCGAACTGTACAGTCTGATCGTAACGATTTCTCGTAGTGTGTATGGCGGGTATTAAAGCCAGCGGAATTCATGTGATTCTCAAAGATCGATCGAAGTATTGTTTCGATCGATCCATCGATCCGATGAAAGAGTTCAATGTTTGCAAACTTATCGGGTTACTTTCTTCGCATAAAGGACGATCTCATTGTTTAATATCCGCTTCCCTTTTTTTGACAATTATCACAAACTTTTTTTTATTCCTTCATTGATATTGATTAGTGTTTAATGCTCATTCAATGATGAGATGAGAATGCAAAAAACGCCATTGAATTGCAGACAATGAAGTCTTGCCAGATGTATATCGATACGTGTCAACATCGAAGGAAAGGATGAACGGACTTAACTATTATTTTTTCAGAAATTTTATTCAATAGAGTGAAGAAATGTTGGACTATAAAAAAAAGTTATATCCAATTATGGATATTGTTAGTATAATTTGAACCAACTTCTAAAAGGAGGAGGTTTTAAATTCGGCCGGTTTTTTATTTATTTATTTATATCAAGTAAAAAAGACTCATATTATACACTAGCGGCTCGCCCTCGCTTCGCTTCGGTGTACAGCTGTAGTGTAAACTATAGTTTTTGTTTTCAGGCTTGTGCTATAGAGAATGACTTTATTTATATAATTACAAGTGTTATTGTGAGTCAACCATAAAAGATAGACACATGCTGTTGCGGGATATTTTTTAGACAATTTTATGTAGAATATTTCCGTCATACATGATTTCTATGTAACTTTAACCATTAAGGCTGCACCCGCGACGGAAGCTTAAAAATGGAGTAACTTCTCCCGTTTTCCCAACATTTCCCTTCACTACTCTGCTGCTATTGATTGTAGCGTGATGAAAAGTATACTATAACCTGCCCAGGAGTATGAAGAATAATTGTACCAAGTTTCGTTAAAATCCGTCGAGTAGTTTTTGTTTCTATAAGGAACATACACACAGACAGACAGACAGACAAAAATTTTACTGATTGCATTTTTGGCATCAGTATCGATCACTAATCACCCCCTGATAGTTATTTTAAAAATATATTTCATGTACAGAATTGACATCTCTACAGATTTATTATAAGTATAGATAATTCATTAATTAACTATTTATTATTATTGATTTATGTACACCGATTACTCCGAGATTTCTGAGTTACGTGTGTTTTTAGTCCGATGTGAAATAACTTCAATTTGTCATAAAAACAAAGTTCATTTTGGCCTAGTAGTTTTAATTTTATGAGTATTTTGTTAACTTGGACGATGTTATTTTCACGATAGTTCGTTAATATTTAGACCGATTACGTAAAGATTTCTGATCCAGTTTGAATAATTGTTGTTTATAACATTACAAAATATTACTCTGACCAAATGTTTGATTTGGTTCCATCAAGTATGGTTTTTTAGGGTTCTGTAGTCCTGACAAGGAACCCTTATAGTTTCTTCATGTCCATCTGTACGTCCCCAGTTTTGCTTGGGGATTAAAATGGTCACACTGACAAAACGGTAGAATAAAATTTTTTAGGATAGCTCCCTTTTATGCAACCTGGGTATGATTTTTTTTTACCATTGATATCGTTGAATAGATCCTTTAAATTTACTTAGGGGTTCCTAAGATTATTTTTCGATTTTGGGATCCATTTGAGAAATATTGAACTTTTAAGTGCTAATTTTTGTTCAAGTAGGACGCCCCCTCCCCCTTCCAGATACAAAACTATTGTCTTGAAAACCCTGGAAAAATTCATGATAATTCATAATAAGTAGTGCTTTTTAGGAACTTTTAACTATTCTTATTTACAAATCGTTAAGTTGAAAAATGACTTCAGAGATGATTCATGAAGTCACCATTCATTATATAATGTGAAATATTCATTAATTTTCCACCTTAATTTTGATTGCTAGGTATACAGTTGGCACAGTATAAACACAAATGGCGTTTGTAAAATAAATTTTACCCATAGAGTAATAAGTAGTTATTGTTTTTTTTTGTAAATTCTTATTGTATTTCCACACTACACATCTTTAGTGATGATAAAAATGTGTTTATGTTTGGCATGTTTGAGGGTTCCAGTTGCTTATTCACAAGTCATCGAAAAAAGGAAGACAAAGGAGCATAGAATGAGTATATATTTTTTTTTCAACACACGCCAATTAGTCTAGCCCCAAAGTAAGCACTGTAAGGCTTGTGTTATGGGATGCTAGGGTAACGGATAGAATACATATACTGTACATATATAAGTATATTTATATAGAAATACATATTAAACATCCATGACTGGAGTACAAATGCTCGTATTCATCACACAAACATCTGCCCCCACCGGGATTCGAACCCGGGACCTCTCGAGTCGGCGACACCATGAAACCCGGCGTACGAACCACTCGACCACGGATGTCGTCAACGGTTTTTGAGTGAAAATAATTAATTTAGTGAAAAAAATCAAGGCGGAATCTTTCGAGAACTTTTGTATTGAAAGAGTAACATTCATATTATTAGGACTTCAGAACCAGGAAACCGTAGTTTATAACAGTTGGTGTAATCGTAGACGCTACGTGCTACGTAATTCTGCGCTACGACGCTACGCAGAAGCAACTCGTTATAAAGCCTGTTTTTGTTTGTTGTTACAAAAACTTTTTCAACACATTTGCTCAAAATATGCATTTACGCAGGTTGTAAACATTGTTGGAAAATTCAAAATTATGGTCCATACAGCGGTAAAATTCATTACGCACGCACCCATACATGGCATGGTGCGTATTATTTACGATTTTTCTAATTCCAATCTAACCTTCTCGGAAGCGCTTTTAGTCTATAACTCACTTAAAAGAAAAACAGACGAAAGATGTAGTTCTAATTTTCACCACCCGCATGTGGCGCCATTTGGAAATGCGCGCCATTTTCTTATTATAAAAAATTTGCTTCATTAGTATTTAGATTAGGATTCAATATGACTGACGTGTCCTGTTTGGATAAAAAGTCCTTTATAAATAAACAGACTTTTTGGACAAAAGTCCTATATAAATAAATACCAGAACTATCACAAATGCGATGCAGGCCTTTAACCAAAGAGAACGCTCATTCTTAAGGTTTTCGGATGCCATTGTTTCGGTATCTGGTATCTGGCGACAAATTATATTCCACAGTTTTATAACCTTATTTAATATAATCTCACAGTTGTGCATATGTATAGCAACGCATCAAGATGTTGGGGATGAAATTTTCAAAAAAATCAAATTAAAAATTAAATGAAATGAAAAATATACTTACATTTGCATCGTTATACCTATGTATTTTCCGTTTCTTTAGTATCACTTAAGTAAAGCCTCGTGTTTACTTCAAGACAAGGCTCATTTGGTAAGTTAGAAATATTTATTTACTAGCTGTGCCCCGCGGTGTTACCCACGGTTTGTTAGGGATATTTTCCCGCAGTAAAACGTAGCCTATGTGTTAATCCAGGGTGTCAGCTAACTCCATACCAAATTTTATTAAAATCGCTCCAGCCGTTTAGACGTGAAGAAGTAACAAACATACACACACACACAAACTTTCGCCTTTATAATATTAGTGTGATTTAAAGAGTTATACTCAGTAATAAACGATGTTTATTAAGATGCATGTATGGAACCCCGTCTCATTTTATTATCTGTTTATTTTCAGTAAATAAAATCAATTGCAACCTAAATTGACGACCTCCGTGGCCGAGTGGTTTCTACGCCAGGTTTCATGGTGACGCCGATTCGAGAGGTCCCGGGTTCGAATCCCGGTGGGAGCAGATGTTTGTGTGATGAATACGAGCATTTGTAATCCAGTCATGGATGTTTAATATGTATTACTATATAAATATACTTATATATGTACTGTATATGCATTCTATCCGTTACCCTAGTATCCCATAACACAAGCCTTACTGTGCTTACTTTGGGGCTAGGCTAATTGATGTGAGTGTTGGAAATATTTATTTATTATTTATAAATAAGGGTCCTATTTTAAATACATTTTACACTAGAAATGCATGACAACCTCCAACACAGGGTAGCATTCCCGATTTCAAAATTATTGTTATAATTTATAATTCTGTTACATGAATTATTATTAAAAGTTTTCAAATATGATCAAATATGCCACATGCTTTACTGACAGCGAAAAAACAGAATTTGCCAGCTGTTAACTTTCTCACTGAATTATCAACAGTAATAATCGCTTGTTAACAACAGCTGCAAACTGACAATCTATTAGATTTTTCGACGAGATACACGAAATTTAAAAAGCTATATGCTAGCTAGGAGTTTCAGAAAGTGTTACAGCAAACAAAACTAATTATGTTTATTTGTTTCCAGGACTGCTACTTTAGAACTACAAAGTTTTTGTAAGCAGTTCACAAAAAGATTAATATTATTACAGCTAAATAACTATTAAGTTTAAGTTTTTTTTGAATGAATAATTAATTACCAAAATGAAATATTACATCGAAACAATTTAAAAGCATAATTATTATAATAATAATAATTACAGATTCATTTCTAGAGCATGTCACAGCTATAATAAATACTTCAGGGGATTGGATATATTTTGCCTTTCTTACAATCAATTTAGAAATGTTTTCTTACCATAAATTTTGATTATCATGTTTATTCTATTCACATAACTCTAAATATTGCACGCAATTTTAAGTAAATTATGTAAGTGTATGAATGTTTCAGTCTGTGGAAACTTAACTGGTTTATGAAAAAGTAATAAGTGTTACTTAATTGAATTGTGTAAAACTGTATGTTTCCCAAATGAAAATAAATAAATAATATTTTTTATTAGTAGTTAGTTTTTAGTTAGTAACTAAATAAAACTAGTTTTTACGGGTTAATGCACGAAATTTTATTTATTTATTGACGTTTCGTAGCCTTTACAGGCTACGTCGTCATTCTTCGTGCATTAACCCGTAAAAACTAGTTTTATTTAATGAGTGATGTGCGTGAAAACCTAAGAAACAAACATGTTAGTAACTGTTAAATCTAAAGAAAATATTACTAGAAAATAATCCTCGCAGACCAGGCAGCAGACGGGAATTATATTATTTTTATATATGCGTATATTATTGCTGTGTTAGAGTACCTTATCATCGTATAGGGTACTAGTGGCCCGCCCTCGCTTCGCTTTGGGATAGAATTGATCAAAATCCTTTCTTAGCGGATGCCTACGTCATAACATCTACGTGCATGCCAAATTTCAGCCCAATCCGTCCAGTGGTTTGGGCTGTGCGTTGATAGATCACTATGTCAGTCAATCACCTTTGAGTTTTATATTTATAGATGTCTGTAAGAATAACGCGCGATACTCAAAGCCTCTTATTAATAAAGTAAGAATAAGCTTGGAATAGCTACTCCATGTTTAATCTCTGTTCATCGAATGCCAAATGGCATTTGAGTGATATGAACAAAACACGTAATAACTGGTCTTAGCTTAATCCGCGTATATTAAAAAGGTTTGTTCGAGCAGGTAATAATTAAATTAATACTTACTTTTAACACAATGACGAAGTCTACGACAACACATTAGTTACTCGACAACAGAAATCAGATCTAATCCATTGTGAATATGAAAAAATGGGGTCGCAGTATTGTGTGAGTTGTTTATTTGCGAACATTTCAATATTACGAAGAGGGGTTGCTACAAACCCATAGAACCCACCTACCGGCTAAAATTATTAAAATGCTTATCACGGCAATGTATTGTCGTGAACCTCTATTATGTAAACAAATGGCTGTGTTGGAAATTATTATTTATGTCGTTTAGTATAATAAGTCGTCCACCCACAGTTGCGCAACCCAACGCCCCATTATGAGGCGACACGTCAGATGTCCCCGATAACTATTTATATAAATAACAACAATAGCAGTCCTAACGCTTTTGTAGATTCGTGTGTGACAGGAGTGGGGTAGGATTGTTAATGCGACGACATTTCACATCACTCTCGTTAACATCATAATTTTTATTTAATTTGTCCCGAACTAGTGTTGGGTAGGACACGACTTGAAAAAGAGTTTGTAAGAGTAGCCTCTTTTTTGTACTGAGCCAGTACAATGTCCCACTTCAAATGAGGCGAGGCGTACTGAAGCTCGGCAATACATTTGAAGTGAAGAGTACAAATATGACATTGAGGCGTACAGAAGCTCGACATTACGTTTGTGTGCACGAGTAGCACCTCCTCTACGCACTATCAATCTTGCTGGATCCAGCATGCAGGACAGCGCTATACACGTAAAACAGATAGAGATACAGATGGATAGTGCGTAGAGGACTTAAATGAAATGTCATGCCTCGCTCTCTCTCAGTCAGACTTACGAAGAGTGAGTGAGTAACGAGACATTTAATGTGAAGTAGTACATTTTAAAATTTTGAGCCGCTCTTACATTTTGACGTCATGTCCGGGACAAATGTACCGCCTCTTGTAAGTCCTACTCAACACTATCCCGAACTCCCGTTCTAACGATGCGTGGCATTAGTAGAACTTTAATAAAACTATTTGGTAATAAAAACTTTCTTGTTTCGAAAGGAGCTCGATGCCGCAAGTGGTTAGCGCGTTCGGCAGCGATCATTGAAGTTTAGCAACTTTTACAGTGGTCGGTCATTGGATGGGTGATTAAAAATTTAGTATCTCCAGTTCCTCCGTGCTTCGGAAGTCACGTTAAGCCGTTGGTCCCGGCTGCATCTGCAGTCGTTAGCACCCACCAATCCGCACTGGGCCCGTGTGGTGGATCATGGCATAATCTCCCTATTCCATCCATAAGGCAGGCCTGTGCCCCAGCAGTGGGGACATTAATAGGCTGGTAATGAATAAAAACTTTTAAGTCAGGATCAGCGCATACAAAATGGCGAATTTACAATACAGTTTAAGCATAAAACTGCTGTTTACCTGTTCGTAATAAATGGAGCTACAAAATGTTTGTACTCATCACGATAACTCAATATACCTCTACTGGCATCAGAATCTAGAATACATTGCTCTTCTGCACGCCGCACCCGCCAGGCGCCAGATTGCCTATAAACTCAATTTCTTCATTACCGATGCTTGCACCCTTCAAAGCGCTTTTATGTATTATATGAAATATGTTTGTCACCCCATATTCATAGTAATATTACAAATTCGAATGTAAGTGTTACACCTTGTTTGCTTAACCGATGTTTTAAAGTAAATGTATGTAAAGTAAAGAAAACATAGCTAGAAAAAAATCCACGCGAACCAGGCAGCAGACGGGATACGAACC
This sequence comes from Chilo suppressalis, assembly GCA_902850365.2. Lineage (NCBI taxonomy): Eukaryota > Metazoa > Arthropoda > Insecta > Lepidoptera > Crambidae > Chilo > Chilo suppressalis. The sequence continues at coordinate 24,245,806 of OU963909.1, forward strand.
CGCACCCTTCGGTAATGCAAAAAACATTTGAAAGAAAAAATAGCAATACTAACTAGTGCCATTAGGTAGAATTTTCATTCAATTTATTAAGGGATAGTATAAATAAGTAACATGGCAAATATTAAACCAAAACTACACTAAAAATAAAAGCTTTAACTTAACTTACTTACTTAACTTACTCTTTTTAAACTTTTCAGCGCATAAGCCTCGCCATTCAGCGGGGAAATGCCGCCAGCGTCCTGGGCACCTTTGCCGACGGAGACGACCTAGGGCAGCTATTTTTTCAATATTTTTAATATTTGTATATTTTTAGTGCCATTATCAGTTTATTATTATTAATTTTATATTCATGCTACGTTCTCTATCACTTATAGCAATTACAGGAATTCAAATTATAGCAAATAGGAAAAATATTGCGTCAAAAAGAATAAGGAGGTTGTACCACGAAAAATATTATCTCATATTTGTTTCTTAGGTTTTCACGCACACCATCATCATCATCATCAGCCTATTAATGCCCCTACTGCTGGGGCAAAGGCCCTCCCTATGGATGATATCTATAAAAAAAAAAAAAAAAAAAAAAAAAAAAAATTAATTAGGGAGATTAGGCCATGACCCACCACGCGGGCCCAGTGTGGGTTGGCCCACGCACTCATTAAATAAATCAAGTTTCGACGATATAGATGCACTGATTTTATTTATTTATTGACGTTTCGCATCCTTTACAGAATGCGTCGTCTGAATAATGATTCATGATGATGAATCAATTAAAAAAATACTAAAAAAATCCAGAACGTCAGGTTATTTTGCAAAACGCAAAAATATACTATATAAATAGTATTTTGGACTTAACTAAAAGGATTAAAAAGAGCAGTTAAAAATTATTTTGACTGTTTTTTTAATGTACAGTGGCCATAATTAACACTACTTTCTAAATAAAGAACGCTCTGTGTGAGTTAAACTAACATAACTCATATATTTTATGTTGTAACCTGAAAGTGCGCGCTCATTGGAGCTTTAACTTTCTATACTATTGAGTATAGAAAGTTACGGGGTAGATTGCTTTATAGATATTGGTTCAATATACTAGTACAATGTCTTCTGTAGGGAAGTTTGTGAATTCATCTGACAGTTTCTGTTATATTTTTGATATACTTAATATTAAAATTTTCAGACTTCTAAGGGGCAAAGTTGAACAAGGTGTTTTCGTTGAATAAGGTATTAGATGGCTTATGCCTGATCCACAAATCATCAAAACCATGACGGATCCCAAAGAGAAGGGTGGATTGGCTTTAAAGAGGCCATAGAGAAATTATTCGGCAGTAATAAAGACCCCAACTAATTCTAGTAATCGCCCAAAAAAATATTAAAAGCATTTTAAGCTTTATGCTGCATAATAAGTTTTAAAGAATATTTTCTTTTCATTCCGACCTTGACTAGTTTCCAGAAAATGTAGGAAATGTAAGTGAATAACAAGGTGAACCATTTCACCGAGATGTTAAGGAGATAAATGGATACCAGGGATGATGGGCGTCTCAATGACAGAAGATTGCTGTTAAACGCTTTAGAGAGACCTTCCAGATGCTTCCTACAAGCAGAAATGTACCAATATGATTCTCAGTGGGAAAAAGAAATGTGTTTAGTGTTTACTAATGAATGTAGTTTAGATAAAGAAATAGGTTTAGTTACAGACGCTACTGCCTTGCAGCCTAAGAATGAGTAGAGAAAATTTAACACGGCCATCAGTGTTGCGGTAGCATAAAGGTCAGTGCATTCGCCCGGATAGCGAAGAGCGCTGGTTCGAGTTACGTCTGTTGCCTGGTCAGCGGAGAATTTTTTTCTAGTAAAATTTTATCTTCATTTTATGTTTTATTATGTTTTGCATCTCTCAGTTTATTATAGGAGATTACTTTTTTACCTAGTAAGTACCTAAAAACAAACAAATAAATTACATTCACATGCCATTGAGAACAAAACATAACAATTCTATTGACAATTTAACAATCCAACGATTCATTTATGCATTCAATGATAAGGACTACAGTGAAGTGACAACAATAGCAATCAGCAGTCGCATGCCCCTTTATATTTAAAGTAGATAACCAGATCACAACGATACAATGAAACACGATTATTATTTACATATAGTTAACTTTACGCACTGTTGAACCTTAACCTTATATGAATAAAGTTTTATTTAGAAAATAAAACGATGAAGATATTTTAAAAATAAGATTTGATTGTGTCGGCAACGTCACGGTGATGCACCGCGTCCAGACGACAATGGCGTGCGACGCCGGGTGATTATATAATTATGTAGCGTGTAAATTGTTAATGCTTCAATTATATTATCGCCCAATTCAACAGTTTAGCGGGGTTATTTATTTAGATGATTGAGATAATGGATCGTGAGTTGGGTTCGATAGCTGTCGTTTACAAAAAAAATTATTAACTATTGTCTGTTTTTAACAACGGCTCTAGTGTTTTCACTATTGTTCAGATCTTATTATCTTAAACGAGCATTGAAAAGAACATCCTTGTTCTTTTTGTACTAGAACTAATTAAGATACAATATATTTTTCTATGATGTAAAAGACAATTCAAGGCAATTTTGTTTCAGTTGATCCATAGATCTCCGAACTCGAAACAAAATAGTAGATTATGCACCAAGGGGTTAAAGCAGTGTCTTAAGTCACGGGCAGCATATTGGACCCTGAGCGTAACGAGGGACTCTAGAGTTAACTCCCGAGCGTAACGAGGGAGTTAATAAGTACCTAGTGTATATAGTATAATGTGCATAGTAAAAATAATTAAATGATATTAAGCAATATTTAAAAAAGCACGAGATACACATCAAATTCAGATATACATATAATATTTCACAGATATTGTTATTTTATGTTATAAATGATTGATATATATATTTCACAGCGCTTTAGTTTTGGGATAAATACCGGCCAAGTGAGTGTCGTGCCACGCGCATTATAGGGATCCGTAGATGCCTGTCATTACCACAATATATTTGAGCAGGAGTCCTTATTTTCTGTATCCGAAATTAAAAAAATCTATTAATGTAAATAATATTTTTTGAAGTTATACTTCTTTAGGCGCGTTATGAAAAAATGATGAGAGTGAAATTTTTAGATGCGCGCGCATCACTGTAACCCAAAAGTAACAGCATGAAGTTGGCCGCGGGCGCGTTATGAAAAAATCATGTGAGTGAAATTTCGAGATGCGCGCGCATCACTGTAACACAATAGTAACACCATGAAGTTGGCCGCGGGCGCGTTATGAATGTTAGTGTCTAATAATGGTGGATTATTAACCACTTAGTGGTTAATCTGTTCGAAAGGTACTTTGAACGATCCACGGAGCTCCATAAGATGATCGCGTTGTCAAAAACAATGTTGGCACGCTCGTCGCCTCTGATCACTGTTTTCATATTTATAATATTTATCCACATGTTTCTAGTTTCTATATAGACACAACGTGTTTTAGTTACTTACAAGTGCTAATTACATATGGACTAATAACTTAAATTCAGTAGTGATTTTAATTGAATATTTTGAATATTTATTTAATTTTTCAAATTAAAACTAAACTTAATTGACTGTGTTAACTATCCTTTTCCAGTCCTTTTATTATTTTATTGTAATTATTTGCATGCAATTAAAAAATATTTTTAATGATGCTAAAGAAGTATAACTTCTCACGCGCGTACATAAGTTACACGCATCCATTTTTTTATTTCGTTTTTCAATGCAAGTTTTTACGCTACAATAACTTCATCTATGTCACTTTTTAATGTTTTCTTCTAAAGGTAAGAAATTTTCTTTAACCAAAAGTTGAAGAATTATTTATATTTTTTTTTAAGCATGTAACTGCTTGATGTTTAAATCTAAAGAAAATATAGCTAGAAAAAATTCCACGCGGACCAGGCAGCAGGCGGGACTCGAACCCGCGCCCTTCGCAATCCGGGCGAATGCACTGACCAATTATGCTACCGTGGCCCTCACGGACGGATTGTGGGTTACCTATAATGCGAAGAGATGGCGCTGCCTTGCAGCTTAAGAATGGCTAGAGGATTTTCGACGCGGTGCGTCGGTCCGCGGTCAGTCCCGCCTGCTGCCTGGTCCGCGTGGATTTTTTTTCTAGCTACATTTTCTTTAGATTTGAATAATTATTACTCTTAAACTAACAAATCTATCTTAGTCTTTATGATTTTCCTTAAAAGTTCACAATAAGCACTATTATCAAGACTTTTTTCAGGATTTTCAAGCCAATTGTTTAGATTTTAGAGGGGGGAGGCTATCCAAACAAAAATTAGCACTTTAATGTTCGATATTTCGCAAACGGATTCCTAAATCGAAGGATCCCTACATGTAGGGGAGCTAAAGGACCCTAAAGATTTTTTTAAACTTTATTCTACCATTTTCTCGGCGTGATTGATATACATATCTTCACAAAATTACAGCGCTGTAGTACTAACAGTCTACAAGCAAACCATGGGCGGACAGACAGACGGATATGACTTAACTATAAGGGTTCCTTGTCAGGACTACGAAACCCTAGAAACTACTTATCTTTCTAAAACACTCAGAATTTGAATACGGGGTTTTACAATTAACATTAGAACAATTTATTAATAAACCCTATCTTAAAATTATAGAACTTTTTGGTTACTAACCCCCCATCATCATCATCATCATAATCAGCCTATTAATGTCACCACTGCTGGGGCACAGGCCTTCTCTATGGATAGAATAGGGAGATTGGGCCATGACCCACCACGCGGGCCCAGTGCGGATTGGCGGGTGCTAACGACTGCAGATGCAGCCGGGACCAACGGCTTAACGTGCCTTCCGAAGCACGGAGGAACTCGAGATAGAAGATTTTTGGTCACCCATCCAATGACCGACCATTGCGAAAGTTGCTTAACTTCAACGATCGCAGCCGAACGCGCTAACCACCTGCGCCATCGAGCTCCTCTAAACTAACTAACTAACCCCTAAAGTTGAGAAACTCATATCTGTAGAATTATAAATTAAGGTATTTAATATTTGCTTTAGCGATGAATCCAACGAGGTCCTTAACACAAGCAAGCATAATACCAATCATTTGCCATACAATTGGATCGGAATCTTCAGTCAGCAAAAAGAAACCGATTCAATGATCTGAATTCACAGCTCGTGCACTTTTTGCAAGTTTCATGGGGTGACGGAAATCCACTGAATTGATATGGAAATCAAGGAATAGGGTGCGCCCGTCGAAGGGTGTTAATAGAAACATGTACTCAGAACATATAACTTTATATACACACACAAAAAAAAAGTCTAAGAAACATGCATAATTTACGAAAACTACGATAATACGAAGCGTGCGGTAATAGTTATTTTTCAATACATTTGCTCAAACAATGCATTTACGAAAGTTGTATACATTGTTCGAAAATTCTAAATTACGGGCATACATACGCCTTTGTTTATTCTTTAGCGAGATTCATGATGGATCTACTGAGGTTTTTTCTCATTAGGTTTACTTATATGAAACTTAAGTAAAATGGATCTAACGAGAATCTTGATTTGAATATTAATTCCAATTGAATCAAGTGAGTTTATTTTTCTCATTAGCTAGATCGTTAAAAGAATCAACCTTAAATATGTCAAGTGCGAATTATTGATAAGGGACCCACTTATACCTGCACTGGGTCGCTAGCAAACTAATGAGTCTATTTAGACTCGCCTACGCTTCGCTTCGGTAAACACTATTATATTAAACCTTCTTCTTGTATAACTCTTTTGCTGAAAATTGCAATGAAATCGATTAGATTAGAATAGAATAGAATAATTCCTTATTGCAAAACTGTTACATTTATTGATACTGCTAGATGTTAGTGCACACAATTGAAATAAACAGTTACCCTAATCGGGCATGCAATAGTCATTTTATATATTATAAACATTATTATTAAATAATTCATTTAGATTATAAAATGCATTATGTAATAATCATTGCTTCAAGGACCTTACAAACTTATATTCAGAAAGTGATCGCAGATAAGGCGGTAAATTGTTGTATATTCGTATGGCAGACATATAAGTACTTTTTCAAAAATTGCTGATTTTGATCAAGGTAGGTAAATGTAATTTGTCTTCACATCTCTTTTCAGAGATCTTTGGGAATTCAGACATATGACCTGTTAAAATTTACACATTTCTAATATATAAATACAGGTCAATGTTAAAATTTGTTTTTCTTTAAAAATATTACGCATTGATTCATCACTATATTTATTAAAAAATATTCTTCAACACCTTTTCTGTAATAGTACTACTATGAATGTACTTTCAACATTAACAGAATTGCCCCCAAAATATGATTCCATAGCTTAATATGGAATATATATTACCATAACAAGCATTTAATGCTACTTCAGTGGATGATATATCGGTCAACACTGACAGGGCATAACAATAACTACTTATTTTGTCATTAATTTTCTCTATTCGATTTTTCCAATTCAGGTGAATATCCATGGCAATACCAAGGAAATTAGCATATTCTACTTCTTTTATTTCGGTGCCATTTACCGCAATTTTAAGGTCCAAAGGTTCTTTTTTATAATTGAAGTTATACTTCTTTAGCCGCGTTATGAAAAAAATATGAGAGTGAAATTTTAAGATGCGCGCGCATCACTGTAACACAAAAGTAACATAATGAAGTTAGCCGCGGGCGCGTTATGAAAAAATCATGTGAGTGAAATTTCGAGATGCGCGCGCATCACTGTAACACAATAGTAACACCATGAAGTTGGCCGCGGGCGCGTTATGAATGTTAGTACACCACCATAATTATCCACCATTATTAGACATCTGTTCGAAAGGTACTTTGAACGATCCACGGAGCTCCATAAGATGATCGCGTTGTCAAAAACAATGTTGGCACGCTCCTCGCCTCTGATCACTGTTTTCATATTTATAATATTTATACACATGTTTCTAGTTTCTATATAGACACAACGTGTTTTAGTTACTTACAAGTGCTAATTACATATGGACTAATAACTTAAATTCAGTAGTGATTTTAATTGAATATTTTGATTATTTATTAAATTTTTCAAATTAAAACTGAACTTTATTGACTGCGTTGACTATCCTTTTCCAATCCTTTTATTATCTTACTGTAATTAATTATCTGCATGCAATTAAAAACTATTTTTTAATAATTCCAAAAAGAAGTATAACTTCTCACGCGCGTAATTAAGTACACGCACCCATATTTTTTTCTAAGTTAATTGATTACTCAGTTTAACAAATCTAAGCGTACAGAATTTATTTTATTAATCGTGTAAAAATAAGTAAAAAACGAGTCACAATAGGTACACGTGAAGTGCTCATATAACACAATCAGTAACAGATTGTGCAAGACGATGGCCGATTAAAGAGTGTCACTCGAGGCTCCTCCGGGCTCCTCTTGGCGCGCTCTCCTGGCGTAGGTTACGGCGAGTGCTCTCTCGCCGAGCACTCTTCGCCGGCTCGCAAATCGAGCGAGCGCAGGCGGGCCCGCCGACGACTCGAACCATAAACGAAGGGAAAAATCCATTTCCTTCTCCGATAAAATAGGATTATTTTCCAATAACGAGAAACTAGACTACATATGCAACTATTTGTTTCATAGGTTTTCACGGACATCAGTTTTTTACGGGTAAATGCACGAAACTTCGAAAAAAATTTGATTCCCACGACGCAGCCTGTAAAGGATACGAAACGTCAATAAATAAATAAAGTTTCGTGCATTAACCCGTAAAAAACTAGTTTTATTTACATGCAACTATTGTAAGTCACTAAGTTCTATGAAGTCCTGAAAAGTAGCATTTGGGTTTCTGAATATGCTAGACAGATTTGTTGAAAAAGCATTCATTCGAAGCAAATGTATATTTTATGTTGAAATCGTTGTAGTGCTTTAGATGCGACGTTTCATTCGTTTACAAGTTTCAACGGTATAGATGCACTGATTTATTTATTTACTAGTGGCCCGCCCTCGCTTCGCTTCGGTGTAGAGCTGTAGTGTAAACTATAGTTTTTGTTTTCAGGCTTGTGTTATAAAGAATGACTTTATTTATATAATTACACGTGTTATTGTGAGTCAACCATAAAAGATAAACATATGCTGTTGCGGAATATTTTTTAGACAATTTTATGTAGAATATTTCCGTCATACATGATTTCTATGTAACTTTAACCATTAAGGCTGCACCCGCGACGGAAGCTGAAAAAATGGAGTAACTTCTCCCGTTTTCCCAACATTTCCCTTCACTACTCTGCTGCTATTGATTGTAGCGTGATGAAAAGTGTACTATAACCTGCCCAGGAGTATGAAGAATAATTGTACCAAGTTTTTGTTTCTATAAGGAACATACACACAGACAGACAGACAGACAGACAGACAGACAGACAGACAGACAGACAAAAATTTTACTGATTGCATTTTTGGCATCAGTATCGATCACTAATCACCCCCTGATAGTTATTTTGAAAATATATTTCATGTACAGAATTGACCTCTCTACAGATTTATTATAAGTATAGATTGACGTTTCGCATTCTTTTCAAAATACGTCAGATTAATTACGATTCAGATTAATTCAGACGACGTATACTGTAATGGATGCGAAACGTCAATAAATAAATTAATCAGTGCATCTATACCGTTGAAACGTATTTTATTTAATGAGTGGTGTGCGTGAAAACCTAAGAAACAAATAATTTATTTACCTTACTAGGGGGTACTAATTATGATTTACTACTTACATTAAAATCACAATCAATAAACATCATAAATATAAAATTCTCGTATCACAATGTTAGTTACCATACTTCTCCGAAACGGCCTGACCGATTTTTATGAAATTTTATATGCATATTCCGTGGGTCTGAGAATCGGCTACTATCTATTTTTCATATCCTTAAGTGATAATGGTTGTCCACCTGTAACGTAGTGTTATGAAAGCTACAATGCGCCTTCGCGCCAAAATTCAAACTATTGGGTATTGTAACGTAGTGTTCTCATATGGGTTAGTAGGAATGTTATCCCAGGAAATTGATAGAACACTACGTTACACACCCCTAATTTTTTTTTTGGACAATATTAAAAAATACATACAACCCTTAATTTTCTCTTCTACCACCTGCGTTTATGGCGGTACGAAGTTCGCTGGGTCAGCTAGTAATTTTATATAAATACAAGCGTGCCACCCTCGCTTCGCTATGGTGTATACTATATAGTATATGTTCTAATATATATATATATAGCCTATAGCTGACCTGTACCCACACATCACAAGAAAAAATATGTTTTCTAAAAAAAAAAGTTCATTTCGGTGACGGTCGCGGTTCCATGCCTACGTCGTATAATCATTTGTCCAAATTGTATACAGTAAAAAAAAGTCTTTGCTTTTAAATACTTGAGACGATAAAATTACTTATTTTGATAATAATTCATAATTGTTGATAATATTATGACCAATAAATATAACAATCTTTTTGTGACTTCAATGTACAAGTTAGACATGAGCTGTTGCTGACTTTTTCGCAGGCATTATTAGGCTCTACAACTCTTCTCTAGAACTAAATCGCATATTTCTCAAATTCAAATTATTTTTTTTTATTGCGAATACAGGTTATTGTGTTGTGTATACAAGTATACAAATTATATTATGTTCAGCCATATTCTGTCTTGTTGACATGCAATGTTATTTCGTTTAGTTCACTATTAATTACATTATTCTAACAATGTCAATTAAGTACTTATATTAATCTAAATTGAAATTATAATTTGATAAATGAGATGTCTAAGTCACATTTTGAAAAATAATAATAATAATAATGGATATATACAAAAACGTTACCATAATGTCAAATTAGAATACATGTCAAAATGAAGATAATTTCAAAATAAATTATAGGTCAAATTACAAGATAGGTCATATACATAAATTTCATGTCATTCATAAAATAACAAAACAGGAATACAAATGGATTACAATATTATTTTAAAATTTATCCGTCATATATTTGTCAACTGTATAGTAAGCTTTTCCCACAAGTAATTTCTTAACTCTCAATTTAGATGTTTGTATATTGGATATTTCTTTTAAGCATTCTGGTAATTTATTGTACAGTTCTCACAGTTAAAGCAGCGTTTTTTCTTCGAATTTCTACTACCAACAAGTTTTCAATTTTTTCGGGTTAATATATAGTCTATGACACTAACGAATAACGTGGCTTTCTATTGGTATAAGTATTTCGAATATCAGTTGAGTTGATATAGAGAATACCTACCCCCCTACAACCTCACAAATTCACAATACCTCTTTATAATGTTAGTGTTTTATTTAATAACACTACGAATTTGGTAATTAAAAAACGTATTTTATTTAATAAGTGGTGTGCGGGAGAAAATAAGAAATGAATGAATAAGTCAGTTAGTTATTAGTTCTTGAGTGGAGACCACGACTCGGTAAACGTAGTGTAGGACGCCCTGAGACAAGATGGGATGATCATATTCGTGGGCTGGATGAGAGTAGCACAAAATCGGGAGCAGTCGCGTGCATTAGGGGAGACCTATGTCCAGTAGTGGACGAACATGGGTCGATGATGATGATTGGTCAGGTATATCAAAATGAAATATCTGCTCTTAGTATCAGAGGAAATATTTAACTGTGTTGAACCAAACACTCCACAGATTTCCGTGACCAGCTTTCCCCGCGCCACGCATTGTTAAACAAATTCTGCGACGATTTGATGCGCCTACAATTCACCGTTCGCTCCATTCTTACAATGCACAGTTTTCCTGCTCCATATAACACAATCAAGAATACCACCAAAGTATGAATAGCGTTAAACGTTCATTTCTTATCTGTGCTATTAGAGCTTATCGGTCCATGACAACACATTCTAATGCATTTACGTTAAACTATGTATAATAACAGTATATTTGTTTTTTAAATTTTCACGCACACCACTCATTAAATAAAACACGTTTTAAACGAGTTTAAAATGCGTTTTAGTACTTGTTTACAAAGCTTGACGTTTCGCAACATTATCAGGATGCGTCGACAGAATTATTACTTTTTATTGAACGGTCGGATACTTTTGTATTAAAAACGCATTAAAACGCTAAACGCAGAGTATTAAAAAATGCATTTTAAACTCGTTTAAATGAAATGAAATAAATGAAATGAAATGAAATTTATTTATGCACACAAAACAGAGTAGATACGTTTTGGTGGTGATTTTCATTTAGTTCGTCCATTTTGCCAACGACAGGGCATGTGAATGTCAAACTTAATTTAATTGTAAAATTTATAGGTACTTATGTCATTTTACTTATTCAGAATAAAAGCGATAGAACAAATACACATACGCTGCACAACACTCACGCAGGTACATATAAATACACACTAACACACACACACATACACACACATGCACACACAAACACACACACACCGGTTAATGCTATACCTAGGTACTTTTTTAACATTATTTTTATATAATTTTTATTTAGTAGTTTTAAATTATTGCAGCTCTAAAGTAACGATAGTGGGGAGAGCACTGTCTTCTGGTCCTCAGGGTAACCTTTTCCAGAGGGCAGGGTTCACATTATCATGTACGAAAATGTAAAGTGGTTCCAATAAATTATTATTATTATTCTAAGTAATTTTTCGTGTCTAAATATGCTCTAACTAAGTAAAAACATTTCGTTATTAGCCATATTTTCAGCTTCCTTTTAAATATAGGCAAACTAAGCTCCGTTATCAAGCATGGTAACTTATTATAGATTTTTATACAATTCGGAGCAGCAGTTTTTATTGTAATATTGAGTACGCATATTGGGCAACATCAATCTACCACGATATCTCGCTAATCTGCAGGTATCTGTGTTTTTAAATTTAAAATTATAAGGATGTGTCTTAACAAATATACAACATTCCCAAATATAAATAGAGGGAAGTGTAAGTAATTTTAATTTGGGAAATAGTTGCCTGCATGATGTCATTTGCGGGACATCGCATATAGCTCGGATGCATTGTTTTTGGGATATAAAAGCTCTTTTAATGTCCGTAGAATTTCCCCACAAAAGTATACCGTATTTAAGATTGGATGCAACATATCCCTGATTAGCCATTAGAGCTGCGTTTTGGTTTACAAGTGGATTTAACCGCCACAATGCATACGGAAACCTATTTATCTTATTACAGATTTTTTTTATGTTATTCTCCCATGAACACTGGTCATCAATCACCATTCCTAAAAAAATTAGTGAATTTGATTCCATGATAAGCTTGTCATGTATGCGTAAAGTTATATCATTTGATTTCCGTTTTCTATTAAAAAATGTCATACACTTAGCTTTATTTAAATTTAAATTTTTATTTTTGAGCCAATTAGAAATATTATTTATAGTTATATTAATTTCATCATTATAGTTTAGGTCAGTTCTATTCGTAATAACTACAGAAATGTTGTCAGCGAAAAAACTTATAATAACGGTGCTTCACCATCCGCTGTTTGACAATTTACAAATTAAGTTTTCTGAATCTTCTAAAACTTTCTTAATAAGAAAACCGCTTCGTGTGTCTTTTCTCGACAAATAATTTATAAGAGATAATGTTAAGAAATCCAATGTTTTTCTTTATACATTGTAAGGACTAATTTGTACCTGCTTTAAAACCCAAATCTTGTACGTCTTACCATTTTGGTATCGCAAGCGTCTATGCTTTTGTGACCACTTATCATCAAGTTGGCTCTATGATTATTTCTATTTTACCGAATTAAAATTATTACAAATAAACACAAACTTATGTAAACCAAAAACATTTTACGATTCTAACTATACCTGACTAACTCAAAGCTTTTTTGAAATTTTATAATCATAAACCGCAGAATTACAATCTTATTTTGACGGCAATTGTGTGAAAAAGCTTTGATAATACAAACGAAACGTAGGTAAGAATTTGAAAACATGACATTTTTGGCAAATGGCGAATAATGATCGATCGGGCCCACACCGTCCCCGTTTCAATGTCGAATCGAAAGCTTTTATCTGATTCTTAAACACGGGATCACGTTCGTCTTCGAGTTGGCAAATACAAAGCGATACTGTCGCCAGGTATTGTTCACATTTGAAGGGCATTGTCGACACTCCTGCCTGTCATCCGCAACACAAGTCTTATTTATTAACCACTCGCTTCAAACGTTAAGAGAGCTCATGCATTCTGCTGTAAATTTCTTCGCATAAAAACACTCAATGTTGCAGTAAAATGAAGTTATTTTCTGTTTCCCAAACCCAGAATACATACGCTTAAAGCTAAAGTTGAAATAAACCTTAATTACTCCCACTTATTAATCCCAAGTTAATCCCCTAAGTTTTGAGTGAATCTCAACAATACTAAAAACCTTTAACCAATATTAATTCCTGCTTTTTTGGAATCTGCTGAAAATACAAACTTGCAAACATCAAATGACAAATTTGTTTCTTAGGTTTTCAAGCACATCACTCATTAAATAAAACTAGTTTTTCACGGGTTAATGCACAAACAAAAACATGCATTAGGGGGACCAAACCATTACATAAGATTTGATAAACCACAGACTTGCAACTGAGCAAAGATTCATTCCTAGAATCATACGCGAGGCTATTGAGATTAAAATATATCCAAATTTCAATAGGAAAGATGGTTGGTGTATACCACCAGCTTGGGAACCCATTATACAGGAGATAAAATCCAAACCCCGAACACACACTGCAAGACCAACAGATACTATTAGTTCTTTTTGTTTGCATTATTAAACATGGAGATAGAAAGCCTCACTTGAGTTGGTTTCGCCGGTTCTTCTCAGAAAGGTCTCCCAATTTCGGAACCGGTGGTAGTTTACGGTAGTTAGGGTCAAATAAATAAACTCAAAATTACAAAATAGAATTTTAAATAAAGTACTTTATTAACTCAATTAAGTAATAAATTCATACATAGACAATAAAACTTTAAAAATCGAACAATGAAATAACCGAACGCTCAATAAAAAAATAGGTGCGTGTACTTATGTAGGCGCATGAGAAGTTATCCTTCTTAGGCATCGTTTAAAATTAGCTGTTAATTATGCTATGCTGTTAATTTTTTGTGTTACAGTGATGCTCGCGCATCTTAAAATTTCACTCTCATCATTTTTTCATAACGCGCCTAAAGAAGTATAACTTCAAAAATCTTTCGAAGGTAGCTCGACAAAATTAAATAATAAATTGATTCCGACGAAGCAGCCTGTAAAGGCTGCGAAACATCAATAAATAAATAAAGTTTCGTGCATTAACCCGTGAAAAACTAGTTTTATTTATCAAATGACAAAGATTAGATACATGCAATCAAAATACATATGTGACGAACGATTCACAAATAGATCTAATAGGTATCTTGGGCGGGTCTGGGCATGTTATCGGCTGCCGCTGTCGGTGGACACTCGACACCTTTGTTTGCGAGCGCAGCCTCTGCTGGCACAACTATTGACACCACAACTGACACCCTGAGAAATTCGCTCGACACGTTGTTATGACAGTTGATGTCCATTTAACAAGAGACGTCCGAGTGTTTTTGTGTACACTTTGTGTCAACAGAGTGGTGAAAAACATGAATTGTCCCCTAATAATAGTTCGTCGAGTCATTCATTGTCAAAGATTCTAAAATTACAGTATTTTTACATGGTATTTGAACCTTTTTTTTGCCACCCTCTTAATCTTATTTAAATATACACCATTACAAGTTATTGAATAAGGATTTCTAATGTTGAGAATTTGGTGTCACCTTTTTATATTAACGATTTGGCACTGTCTGATATATTTACCTTTATATCTTGTTACATCTAGAAATCGATAAAGATCTCATAATCACACTTTGGGACCGAGTCAGTCGCGAACGCTTTTAGAGGCATCTTCTCCCTCATACGAATAAATTAGAAAAACAAGTTCCACGTTCAGAGGCAGATAGGAAAATTCTAGTCATCACGAAGTCCTTTGATGGACTGATCTTATTTAGTATATCATCATCGTCATCAACCCATGTTCGTCCACTGCTGGACATAGGTCTCCCCTAATGCACGCCACTGTTCCCGATTTTGTGCTACTCTCATCCAGCCCACTCCAGCCAGCCTACGAATATCATCATCCCATCTTGACGACTCTGTATATATCAATACAGGAAGAAAAAAGCAGCCCTTGCTGAGTTTCTTGCCGGTTCTTCTCAGTACAAGGTCTCCCGCCGTAGTTTTGCGAACCGATGGCGTAGCTTCTAGACTTTCACAAGTGCTTGTAACAGCCTAGACTGAATAAATGACTTTTCATTTCATTTCATTTCATTTCATCTTGTCTCAGGGCGTCCTACACTACGTTTACCGAGTCGCGGTCTCCACTCAAGAACTTTCCGGCTCCAACGTCCATCAGTTCTGCGGCTAATCTAATATATAAAATTCTCGTGTCGCGGTGTTTGTGGTTAAACTCCTTCGATACGGCTAGACCGATTTTCGTGAAATTTTGTGTGCATATTGGGTAGGTCTGAGAATCGGACGTAATCTATTTTTCATCTTCCTAAATGTTAAGGGTACCCCCCCCGTTTTTTTATGATACATCATACAAAAATACATACAACCCTAAATTTTCACCCTTCTACCACCAACCCCTATTTTTTTATGGCGGTACGAAGTTCGCTGGGACAGCTAGTTTACTATATAATGCTGCCCCATGAATCTAAAATACTTCAGATCCATTTTGACTCGATCTAAGATCTTGACTACAGTTCAAGGGACTATTATTTGTGACTACTACTATTGCAGGATTCCAAAAGAAACTTGACTAAACCTTGGTCCACTTCTCATCAGACAGATGGTGTGCTTGCCTGTAACCTGATAATTTAACAATCTGTACCAAACTTAATATAATTTGTCAAAAGTTTAAATTCGATCTGTTGTGTTGTATAATATCAAAGTATCAAAAGAATGCGATCTAGCTGCATCGAAAACGCAATAAAAAGAATTGTATCAAGATTTTTAAATTAAAATAACAAATCATTCCGACAAAGCAGCCTGTAAAGGCTGCGAAACGTCAATAAATAAATAAAGTTTCGTGGATTACCCGTAAAAAACTAGTTTTATTTAATGAGTGATGTGCGTAAAAACCTAAAAAAAAATTATACTCAATTTCTACAACCGGTGAGCACCCTAAATTCTTTTCGCGTATTTTGTCTCATTATACAAAATAAACAAGAAAGTAGAAATATAAGGCATAACACGGCTCAATCACGATTCTTTACGCTCTCGTAGAAATGAAATCTCAAAAGGCTGGTGGTCCGAGCCGTCCTCAATCCGCGCCGAGAGCGCCTCTCAGAAGCGGCATATTTCTTATTTACCTGGCTGTATATAGCCGCGGCCATTGTCGTTTATTTGAGTGGTGGCTGGATGTTTTCTCATTTCGCCTTCACGCTATTACCGCGGCCGTTAACGAACGAGATCAAAGCCTTACACCCCCTTGTCATACTAACCCCCCCCCCCCCCTCACCCGCTCAACCACCCTCTGGTTATTGAAATGAGGACTTTTCTTTGAAATTGGACGTCGTTATTGCGTCGTTGCCTCGCCCGCCCGAGCCACACAGGTAGGCAATGCAAAGATTTTTTAATGGAATTGCTTCTTTTTATATACTTACCTGTAAAAGTATATAGACTTTTTTATGTTAAGAGTGTTTTCTTCATGGCTGCTATCTGTAGTTTTCATGTTTAACGTATCTAAGATATATCTACGTGAGATCTCACTCCGACAGAACGAGTTAACGTTGACTATACCACTACTCTTGATTGTAACATTCATTTATTTTAACTCGCAACATTTTCAATTCAAAATGTTTACAATAGCGCATATATTATTGGTATAAGAAAATGATCTCAAATTATTTACAAATTTTTATAGAGTTCATAAAAAATGGATATTCGTCATTCTGTTGTGTATTATAGTGGAAAAATAAATAAATAAATAATTACATTTTCAAGTTGCCGCGGAAACGCTTCTCTAGACATTATGGCATCTCACTGGTATTTGACGTCAAACGATACAATTTAATGTCCTTTGAGCGGAAGTTTACTAGCGTGTGACGTCATTTTGCTATGCGCCAATCCCAGGCGTTTTCGGTCACGTGATCATAGAACACCTAAAACTGTTATATTTAATGATTTTTTTTTTTAATTTTTATTGATTATTCTTTTCACAGAATAGTAAAATGTCTGCTAATATTCATAATAAATAGAGATGCTAACAATTGGTACTTTATTTGTCATACTGTTAAACAGCCTATTATATTTGAATAGTAAAACTTTAAAATATATATAAAATATTCAATAATATATATGTTACAGTAAAAACCAGTTTTTAGAAAGAACGCGTGTTCACTAGTTAAAATTAGTTTTTACTAAATGCCTTTGTTAAAACTAGAAATAACTAGTCAAAACTAAAATTCACCACTGATATATTTGATTTTCAGATAAAACTAGTTGTCACTCCGAGCTTTAGTTAAAACAAGCAATAGAGAATCTAATTTAAGATTGAAAACTATTTATTAAAAAGATATAGTACACAGTCTTATCGTCACTTGTAATATGAATTACCGTAACCACCAATTTTTCAGGAGGCAAAAAAATAATTTGAAAATTAGAAAAAATCTTATAACTTTATACATACCTAACCTATTGAAATGTTTGCTGCAATGTTTATAGCAATTGTCTTATATTTATGTGATCTTTTAGATAAACGAGATCATACACGCAAGATATTAGTAATAATTTCGCTGCCCACCTCAAGATGATGTTAATTGACAGAATAGTGAACAAATCACGCAATCATTGGCACTGGCTGACCGATGGGACTCCCCACTATTACGACACTGGATTAAGCTACATTCGCCAGTCTGTCATTATAATTATTTATAAATAACAGACGAGCCCCATCGGAATCTGAATGTGTTATATTGTTATTTGTTGTATTTGTGTTCGATTGTACTTTTTTCATTTACTAACACTAGAATATGATTTAGTCTGTTACTAACACTTGTACATGGATTTAAAGTCTGAAATAAATGTTTATTATTATTTTTTTTTGTATATGTTTTTTTTTCTCAGCTCTTTGGCTGGTTTTTACTACAATTAAGGGCCGAAACCAAGTAAGTGCAGCATGTGTTGTGTTATATTATGTTGTGATGAGAACCTATTTCGTTTTCATCTATTTGCAAGAACTTTCTGACAATGTGACATGTATTTAAAATTGCAGCTTTTTGGAGGGTGATATAGAGGGTTTCTTTTGTGTTTATTAATTTAAGGCTATGGAGAAGGTGATTTGGAATGACGCCTGTTCGCGGAGAGGACTATAGGGACCACGTAAACTTTTTGTTGACGCCATATTCTAGCTACTTCATCTTTGAGTTCTGAGTATTTAATAATTTTATTTATTATTATTATTTAATATGTAATTATACGTATCTTTATTTTGACGTGACAACGTCTTAAATTAGGTTGCGGCTGGGAGTCACTTATGAAAAAGTGTAACGCTCGGTAACGTTACGATGAGTCTCTCGTGTTAAGTTTAAGTTTACATGTACAATGTTTTAGTAAACAAAATATATTTCTATAGTTAAAATTTGTGCAATTCTTATTTTCATTCAATTCCTTGTTCCTATTGTGCAATTTAATTATATTCATATCAATAAATATTCTACCGAGAAAAAGACGTTGTCACGTAAAATCTTCGCCCGTAAAACCGACTTTACAGGCAACCATTTTTTAAACAGAATTTTTAACCATTCGGTGAAATGTTTTCCTTGCATTGTATAGCTATGTTTAATAAATACAAAGTATCTGTGTATGCGTTGATGTCTTTTGTTTATCCTACTAACGTTATAAATGTGAATGTTTGTATGTGTTTTTACTCCATCACGCAATACCAACCACTTGTAACAGTACAAGTGGTTGGTGTTGTGTTGTATCATCATCATCATCACCATGTCAGCCATACGACGCCCACTACTGAGCATAGGCCACCCCCAAGGATTTCCACACCAAGGAATCGGTATTGTATATCCCTTTCCAAAAATTTGGAGGGAGGTCCCTGCTTTCGTGTCCACAAGCCCAGATAATATATTGTTAGCGCTGCCATGGTTGCCACCTGCTGTATAGTCTTAGTCTTAGTAGTACGGCGGGCTGTTTCCGCAACTCGACACCCAGTGCCTATTTTGCGTGGGGATTGGCATCAGTCCTGTCATCCCAGCTCCTCCAGAAAGCTCAGCAGTCCCCGAATGTTGCTGCAGGCCTCTACTATTGTCTTCGGGCTTCCCATTAGAGAAGTCCTTTGTCTTGCAACGCCCCTGCACTCCAGTAAGACATGGGAGCTCGTCTCATCCTCCTCCAGGCAGGCTCTGCACAGAGGGCTGTCAGAAATACCTCTATTACAAAGGTGTTTGTTGAAGTAGCCAGCCACCTGCTGTATAAACAGATCGAGTGGAAGGAGGTGAAGCGCCATTTGTAGGACGTTTGTGGGTGTGGTTCTCATGCAGCCTGTTATAGCAGAACATGCTAGTCTTTGAAAACGCTGCATTTGTTTTAATTGCGGTGTTGAGTTCTTATCTAGGCCATCAAACTATTGCACCGTAGGCGATGAGTGAGCTAATTATGGTTGAGTAAAGCCATTTGACGTTGCGTCGCTAAGCGCGTTCTATCGTCTGTACTACGGCGAGTGTTCTGAAGAGTTATTCTCTCTTATTCTACCTTCCCCTTACCTTCAGAGGACCACGCGCGCTGGCCTTCGGCGTCACCGTCTAACTGTGGTCACAATTCCAACTACGCGCGCTAGCCTTCGGTGTCACCGTCTAACTGTGAACACAATTCCAACGCGTACAACGAAATTTGGTGACTCATTTCTTTGTCGCACTACCCGTAAATGGAATGCTCTGCCTGCTCACGTGTTCCCTCCTTACAACCTGGGATCCATTCTAAAATTCTAAAAAGTATACATTTTTATTTTCATGAACCATTCGAAATTCTAATCTAATCTTTTTTGTGGCCAGCATTCTAAAAGAAAAGTTTTTACTGTGTGACAATACTTATGACCTGACTGTGTATATTACATATTTGATGGCCCATGTTGGTGTGTTAATTTTGCGTGCAGTTGTCCAGTCAGCTGATCCCGAACCCGAAGATACTTCATCACCCCATTTTAGATTGTCTTTGGTGTTACAGCCTGGGAAGTGAAGTGGGAAGTGTGTCGGCTTTCTAAAGCACTCAAACCTCAAATCCGAAATAGGCAACTCGTGAGCGATGCACCTAAAGTTTAAAAAAGGTGCTTACTTTTTTAACTTTAATTATTATGCCATAATTACATTTGGTCATTGTATTTTTGTCATTTAGTATTCGGATGCACGAAAGACATTATTCGAATTCGAGCACCCGAAGCAATATTTACACTAGAATAAGACCTGGAACACGGTTTCGGGTAAAGAAAAAGAAATCTATCTGAATACGGGTGTACTCGACTCCGTTTATTTACACCTTAGTCGTTAATCAGAATTCCATTCGAATTCGGGCTAACGAACAATTGTAATCGCGCCATTAGACATGAATCAAGGTATCTTAACATAATATTTTAATGAGTGTAAATGAAGAGTTAAAAACATTGTTCATATTTTGAAGTAAATTGACTTCAGCGTAGAGGAGCTCGATGGCGCAGGTGGTTAGCGCGTTCGGCTGCGATCGTTGAAGTTAAGCAACTTTCGCAGTGGTCGGTCATTGGATGGGTGGCCAAAAATCTTCTATCTCGATTCCTCCGTGCTTCGGAAGGCACGTTAAGCCGTTGGTCCCGGCTGCATCTGCAGTCGTTAGCACCCGCCAATCCGCACTGGGCCCGCGTGGTGGGTCATGGCCCAATCTCCCTGTTACATCCATAGGGAAGGCCTGTGCCCCAGCAGTGGGGACATTAATAGGCTGATGATGATGATGACTTTAGCGTAGATAATAAAAAAAAACACTCGAATTTAAAATCCTCTTTATTTGGATCGTTAAACAGCAAAAAGCTACGTTCCGGGAGTCCTATAAGTTCTTTTGAAGCTATGAAATTTTCTCAATACTTGTGTAAACTTTTTCTACTTGCAAGCGAATCAACGTGAAAATCTCCGGGGATTTCTCGTGTGCCCGTAACGTGTGTGAATATAAAATGTCGTGACCAAACGAACCGCGAGCAAGTGGCGGGGGAAATCTACTACCCTTTCAAATTCCAATCGAGTCAATCGAATAACTTGCGAATGTTACAATTTTGTTTACTTGTGAATTTACAAATTTCCTATTTTGCGCGTCGGATGCGGCCTGGTATTCTCTGTGGATGACCGCAACCCATCGTTTAAGAGCGACCTTACGTTAGGTAAGTCCCTTCACTGTACGAGAATAATGCAAAATCAGAATGAAGTTTCTGACAAAGCTTCATCATCTTTTTAACGGATTACATTCCTACCTAACTTACGTAGATTTAATCATTGTCATATAATTACCAAAAAGATAGCGAAACTCGGGCCCTTGCGTGCGATGAGAAGGAGAGGGAACTCACGCAGGAGCCCGAGACCGCAAAAACATAACACAAGGTACACAAATAGAATAAACTGAAAATCCTTTTGTTCCACAAAGCATGTACAATAGATAATAAGTGAAAAAAAAATAAAAAAATAAAGAAAAGAAAAGAAAAAAAATAGCGTATACATATAATAGAATATTCATTGAAAAGGGGATGGACGATATGTCCAAATTATATTAGTTAAGTAGACATAAGTGAGCATGCCGCATGTTTGCATGATAAAATATAAAAGGCCGCACTGAGTGCACAAACAAATGTATACAACAAAACTTAAAAAAAAGTCAAACTAAATAATGGCATGGGCATACGCCTATGGAGTAATTGTATTAAAAAAAAAATCATTGTCATAAGTTTTTGACCATGAAGCCTGGGGTGTGGAAATACAAATTCAAATGTTTAGTTTAATGGGTAAATGATTTTTTTTAAGATGATGATGGTGAATCACATATGCTTAACACATCACACTATTTCAATAGCATTAAACAGCAAATAAAACTATGCATTAACCCGTAAAAACTAGTTTTATTTAATGAGTGATGTGCGTGAAAACCTAAGAAACAAATAAGAAACAAAAATGCATTAAACAGCGTTCTCATATATGACTGACATAATCGTATACTTATGTATGTATGTATATGTGCGTATCTATGTGTATAAATATATATATATACTAGCTGACCCAGCGAACTTCGTATCGCCATAAAAAAATAGGGGTTGGTGGTAGAAGGCTGAAAATTTAGGGTTGTATGTATTTTTGTATGATGTAACATAAAAAAATAAAAAAAAATCTAAAAATAAAAATAAAATTTAGGGGTGGATTACCCTGAACATTTAGGGGGATGAAAAATAGATTACATCCGATTCTCAGACCTACTGAATATGCAAATAAAATTTCACGAAAATCGGTCGAGCCGTTTCGAAGGAGTTTAACCACAAACACCGCGACACGAGAATTTTATATATTAGATGTGTGTATGTATGTGTATATTATATGTGTGTATTCTGTTAAGAGTATTTGTATCCTTGGTTTATCTTACATTTGTCTTTATTGCGCCGCCGTTTTTTCTCACGCTCTTACTGGTCGACTGGTAGAGAATGCCTTATGGCATTATGGCCGCCATTTGCTGTGTTATGTTGCAATAAAGTTTAAATAAATAAATAAAATAAAACCCGATCATGCTC
This sequence comes from Chilo suppressalis, assembly GCA_902850365.2. Lineage (NCBI taxonomy): Eukaryota > Metazoa > Arthropoda > Insecta > Lepidoptera > Crambidae > Chilo > Chilo suppressalis. The sequence goes on from OU963909.1 coordinate 24,268,687, forward strand.
TCTTAAGAACCACAAACAGAAACTCTTCCCAATTTTATTTTTCAATAGAAACCTTGTTAGAACTTAATGCGTGTATCTCATGTTTTCACGCGCACATTATTCGCTTTCGCAATAACGTCATAAGGGCTCCGACGAAATAAACATAATAATCGTGATTTCGTATTCATAAGCAATAAATAACATCACACATTGAAATATGTTCGTAGGTAGCAGAGGAGGTGAGCAAATATTACTCGCTCACGCCCCGTCTACTGTAATGTGTTCCTTTCGCAAATATAAAATGACAACATTTCAAAGATAAGGATTGTAGTATTTAGTTAGGAAATATGCTCAATTTTTCCATTAACTCTGAAAGTAATCATTTTCCGTACTCTTGTAGCTCTATATTTTATTTAAACTAATTTAATTGAATCGACTCACTACATTTTTGTTACTGAAACACAAAGGAGATCGGGCTTTTTTGCCTAGGAACCGATAACAACACGCGATATATCATTAGAAAGGGTGTTTTAACTTATTTATTGCGGAGTGTCCCAAATCGATGTATGATAAAAGTTATGACACAAATAAGCCAGATTTATTTATTTATCATCAACAAGTTTCAACAGCGTTTTACACAATATAATCTAATATAAAAATTTTAAACGGTACTTTAGTCAATTACAGAAACTCACTTTGTATTCAATTTAAAAATTAAAATGATTACGAAGGGTAGAAATTACAAATTAACAATAATATAAAAGAAATACCAACAAAGATTCAAATAAATTTTGCGATAAATATAAATACCTATATATATCAAAATTATAAAAAGGAGCATGATAACTAAATTTGTGTAAATGAGTGTGTACGTGTGTGTGTGTGTGTGTGCATGTCTTCCGTAAAAAATATCCATATCGAAACGAGCCGGCAAAAACAGCGAAATGCATGAGCCGGAGCCAGATTTCATTCGCAAAAAGTATAAGTGTTTATTTTATGTTAATCAACAAAAATATTTTAAATTATTTTGTAGAACTAACAAAGTGAAGTATCAGAAAAAGAGTTAAATGCCAGTTTTACTCGCACACTAAGGGTTCTGGAAGTATAATTATAGTTTTGAGCATCTGATGCTATTACGTGCTGTCGGTTGAATCTTACAGCACACAATAGACGACGGAGCTTTAATCTGTCAGTTCCGTTATTCCCCTATAGCTATTAGTACGAAACCTTTAAAGGTACAAAATGGCCGCCTAGTTTACTTTCTCTTGTATTTATACACGTATTTTTATCATATCTTTGCATATTCAGTGAGATTTTGAAATAACACTAAGTATATGTAACAAAATATCTCTCAGCAAAATTATAGTGCTGCCCACGTTAGGTATAAAACTGGAAATCTACGGTTGGAGGGTGGTTTATAGGTATATAATATATGTATATTGTCCCTTGAATATTGCAAAACATTAGGAATATTAAAAACTCCAGCAAATTCCGTGGCGAGGGGCTGCAGTTGGGTTTCGTTTCGGCTTTTACAACAATATCCCGCGGCAACACTATACACATTACAGGACTCTTACCCTAAACGTCTACGCAACGCGAATTTGTGTAACTGCCAGTCCTACATGGAGCGATTCTGAAGCTATACCAGGTATAATATAAATATTTTTTTGATAATAGTTTTAGTTTGGTAATCGTTTTATGTAGACGCTCTGTATTTAAAATAGATTTTGTTTATATAAAGTTAAAATTACGAAAAGAAGTCGTTTTTCAAAAGATACTTCTAATCCCTGTAATTAACTAAGACATTATTAAATCCAAAGTGCATAGGCTCCTTCTCGGTAAGCTCGCTACACCGTAGATCCCATGTTATAGCAACAACACAAATAATTATATTACAGTTTCAAGTTACTTAGATATGTACCTGAATTCCCATTTCATTTCTGCCTAAGTAGTATATAAGTAGCTAATATAGATCTGACCGTATTTCGTGTCAAATTGTTTTCGCGACTGGATGTTCGCTTAGGTATCGCTTCACCTATGTAGGACAACTAAAGTAGTATGTGGCGTGAGAACACTATTCTCACTAATGTCATTGTGATTGGTGCGATGCTGATGACTGAGGGGGGGCTGGGGTCCCAGCGGAGGGTGCAGGAGGGGAGTGGGGGGGGTGTCATTACCGGGAGGACATCGTTACGGGCCGGAACTGCATCGTTACCCATAGACAAAGCCTTCAGCTATGTACCCGGCCATTTTTTGTGCCGCTACTCTACTATACCATGGGAGCTCACAACCATATTTTTTTCACGTAACATGTAATATATAAAATTCTCGTGTCGCGGTGTTTTAGGTTGGTGGTGGTGGTGTGGTGTGGATTTTGTGTGCATATTGGGTAGGTCTGAGAATCAGACAACATCTATTTTTCATCCCCCTAAATGTTAAGGGTAATCCACCCCTATTTTTTTTTCAATTTTAGATATATTTTTTTTATGATACATCATACAAAAATACATACATACATACTTAAGCATCCTGAAGCAACGATGGTGCTGCATGTTTATTAAAATGAAACTTTTATTACCTTGCTGGTTCAGAGCTATAAAGTTCGCCTGCTAAGCGGGCGGCCCAGGTTCGATACCCAGCACTTTTGATACGTCAGAAAAAAATTTAGGCGACAACACTTTAAGAGTTTCAAAATCAAAAATAATTTATTCAGTCTAGGCTGTGCCAAGCACTTGTGTAAGTCGAGAAGCTACGCCATCGGTTCGCAAAACTACGGCGGGAGACCTTGTACTGAGAAGAACCGGCAAGAAACTCAGCAAGGGCTGTTTTTGCTCCCTGTATTATTATATACAGAGCCGTCAAGTTAAAAAATGGCTTCAGCGATAATTCTGGAAACACTTTCCATTACTTAGTTACAATATAGCTACGAGTCTCTACAATTACGCCGCGATATGGCGTCATTAAGCGCATTTTATCGACTATACCACGGCGAGTGTTCTGAGGAGTTATTCTCCCTTATCCCTCCATCACCTTTTCTTCAGAGGACCACGCGCGCTGGCCTACGTTGCCACCGACTTACTGTGGCCACTATTCCCACACGAACAAAAAATTTGGTGACTCATTTCTTTGTCGTACTATTCGTAAGTGGAATTCTTTATCCGCGCAAGTGTTCCCTCGTTCCTATAATCTGGGGTCCTTTAAGAGAGGCGTGAAGAAGCATTTTTGCGGGCCGGCAAGATGGTTGGTGTAGCAGTTTATAACTGCTGTACCAGCTATCTTCGCGTTTGGACTTTATCACCACTTAACATCAGGTGGGTTAGAGTGATTTGTCTACCTTAACATAAAAAAAATGATTTTATACAATAAGTTGAAGAGTGAGCTTTACGTTTTAAGTGGGTATATATGTAGCGGCCTCAAGATACCAAATTATTTTTATGATAAATGTCTTATTTCATTTGCATTACCTTAGTAACGTGGCCTATTCTTGAGTGATGAATTTGAAACAAATTACATAAGAAAAATAATAACTACATAACAACTCGCAGTTTACAAAATATTCTTGAATAAATATCTGAGCTTTCCCCCAAATTACACCCCCATCGAGTTTTAAACCCAGGGCCTCCAGGAGCAGATAGCAGAAGTGCTTCTTTGCATCACCTAATAGTCGTATCAAAATTATCATCTTCAGCCTATTAATATCCCCACTGCTGGGGCACAGGCCTTCCCTATGGATGGAATAATGAGATTGGGTCATGACCCACCACGCGGGCCCAGTGTGGATTGGCGGATGCTAACGACGGCAAATGCAGCCGGGATCAACGGTTTAACGTCCCTTCCGAAGCACAGAGGAATTCGAGATAGAAGATTTTTGGTCACCCATCCAATGACCGACCACTGCGAAAGTTGCTTAACTTCAACGATCGCAGCCGAACGCGCTAACTTTATGCGCCATCGAGCTCCTTCTCCGCTTGGCTTTCTTCTTTATGAAAAATCACTTCGTCGGTACGTGTATCACACTGCCTGTATACTATTCGCAACCTCCCGCGCTAGCGAGCGAGTACATAGAGGTGCTCCGCTCATCTCGTTCGTTAGCAAATGCATCTCGTAATGAGTGTTTTATGCGATGTAAAAATATATGAAAATTGCACCCCCTACCCTTCTGTCCCCCTCGATAGTCCCAGGGGAAAAGCATTATCATTCCGCAACGAGTGTGTAAAAAACGCATATAGAAAATTATTATGATCCTTTTTTGTTTTTATAAGGATGAGAGTGCTGGTATACGCCTTTTATGAAATACTACAGAGCTACAAAAGATTATAAGCACAGAGTGAAAAAAAATGTGTGCGTGTACTTATGTAGGCGCGTGAGAAGTTATCCTTCTTTGGCATCGTTTAAAATTAGTTTTTAATTGCATGCAAATAATTAATTACAATAAATTAATAAAAAGTCTGGAAAAGGACACAGTCAATAAAGTTCAGTTTTAATTTGAAAAAATAAATAAATAATCAAAATATTCAATTAAAATCGCTACTGAATATAATTTATTAGAACACATGTGATTTGCACTTGTACGAAACTCAAACACGTATTCCGAATATACAAACTAGAAACATGTGGATAAATATATTGTTTTAAACTTTCATGGTCACTAACATTATAGTAATATAAGTTATTTACGGGATTGTTACCATGTACCTTGTTTTTAGCGAGTTTCCGATATTTCGGCACTGTTGCAAGCGCCATGATCACGGAGTAGGAGTAGGAGAAATATCGGAAACTCGCTAAAAACAAGGTACATGGTAACAATCCCGTAAATAACTTATATTACTATAATGTGGATAAATATTATAAATATGAATACCTATAACTGTTTCTTTATTACAAAAAATAAAGATGTGGTTTTTGGTTCTACTACACCAATGGTCAAGAGATGGCGCTGTAGTCTCCTGAATCGCGCTTTGGTTCCGTTGTTCCAGATTAATAAATACTTTTGATAGGCCTTCACAATGCAGTCGTTAGCACCCACTAAATAGAGATTTTATTTCTATTTTGTTGATAGATTTTCTTAATGTGCGGTAAACACAAAAGTAACAGCATGAATATTTTGTGTTACAGTGATGCGCGCGCATCTTAAAATTTCACTCTCATCATTTTTTCATAACGCGCCTAAAGAAGTATAACTTCAAAAAAAATTGTGTGTGTCAGCTCCGACGCACGACCGGAGTTTACACTCTAAAAACGATTGTCTTTGAACAGACACAACACAAAATCAAGTCCGAAGAAGTCGGTTACAAGTAGTATATTTTATTATGTATTTCTGGAAACACACAATTGCAAAAATATCACACACATATTTACATCATTTTGTAAATATGTATTATAATTCCATCTGTACTGAAAATCACTATTCCAGAGTGCTGGACACTTACCGGCATTTCTCTATGTTCTGTCATTTATTTGTTTTCCTTAATTTTGCTCCGATTTTATCTATTTTTAGTTCATTTATTTTATTGACATTTGTGACAACTTAATGTTTTTTATCCGTTGCCATGGCTAATAGTGAAAGGTGCGCAGATGAGGTTGCGCACAAAATTGTAACGAGGTCATTTGTTCAGTAGATTTTACTCCTCACATTTTTCTCATACCGGGCCCCTTATATATGCAAACCGATTCTTAAGGAGTAAACTCCAAAAATCTTCTTTTAACGAAAGATAACTTCTTTTTGTCAGCTGTAAGGTGTCCTGAGCTGAAAGATGGTTAGGAAAATGTATTGGTCAATTCAATTCAAAAGAGGTTTTGTGACACACATAAAACAAAGGCTATTTTTCTCACTTCATCTTTAGTAAATACCACATAGGGCAAGGGCCCGGTCACTGAGTTCATTATTAATAATTTTAGGTATTAAGGATAATTCAGGACCAATGAGGATAATATTTTCTCCTAATGTTTTAAACCATCTTAAAATAATAAATGTATCCAAAGAACAACTCGTTTTCAACATTTCAGAACCAACGTATGTAATAATAATAATAAACTTTTATTTTACAAAAAAACGGACGGTTTATTAAATTACTTAGTATATAGCTTGTATTTATAAAGTAATAGCAAATCATTCTTAGACATTAGGGTTTTCTGGCATAGTTACACTGAGCTAGGTCTGGATTAGATTCTCTCATAATAAATAATAATCTCACAAAAAATTTATACGTGATATTACTTTTTTAAAACCCAGTTTCTGTTGAGAAATATCACATCTATAATATGCGGGCACAATAAAAAGGAGTGCAAAAAAAATTTTTTTTTGCAGACCAGTGTTATTCAATAATCTCTTATCTATTAGACAAGTCCGTCCGTCCGTCCGTCTGTGGTGCTGTTTCAGCAACCAAACCGTAAGAGATAGATAAAGAGAATGTTTAAGTTATAAGTTAAGAATAGTCTGATAAGACTACAAACCGGATTTGAGTAACGTAGCACTTCCGGTTTTCGAGAAATCACGCAATTTCAAACGAAACCACACAAAATCTCCGAAGTTCTCAATTAATTAAATACAATTTTTTTTTTAATTGGTGAACATTTGGTTCACTGGTTTGCTAGTCTGTATTAAGGGCAAAGTGATTCGGAAGGCACGTTAAGCCGTTGGTCCCGGCTGCATCTGCAGTCGTTAGCACCCGCCAATCCGCATTGGGCCCGCGTGGTGGGTCATGGCCCAATCTCCCTATTCCATCCACAGGGAAGGCCTGTGCCCCAGCAGTGGGGACTTTAATAGGCTGATGATGATGATGATGAAGGGCAAAGTAGATAATTGCTACGTGCTACGAGGGATTGTAGTAGCTCGTAGCAACATTATCTGGCGAATATAGTATTATTTATTTATTTATCGCCTAAAACTTAAAAGAACTTCGTAAGAGGGGAGGCTGAATGTATTTTTTCATATAAACATCCGCAACTGAATCCTCGTTGATTTTAATCACTGAAGATGATTTTCATACATAAAATATGAATTTTACTCATTCTATGCTCCTATCTTCCTTTTTTCGATAACTTTTATTTCAAAGCAACTAGAAACCCTCAAAAATACCAAAAATCTTTTTTTTTATCACCACAGACTGTGTCTAGTGTGGAGATTCAATAAAGCTAAAACATAAAAACAAAAAAAACTGTAGTTTTGCTTCTTATTTATTGACTATTTTTCACATAATTGTATCATATTTATATATCACATGTATATTGTGTAAATATGCAGCGTGAAGGTGTATCAGGTGTTCTTGAATAATTTGGCAGTATGATCCTCTCAGGATGTCGTGGCACAAGTTCACTAGCACTTGGTAATAAGGTAACTCTTTGGTAACATCGATGGCATATTAGATAGCCAAAATAGTTAAATTATAGGAAAAACAATCGCAAATAAACACACACAACAGGTAATATGAAACGAGAATGCACTTTCCTGTATATTATACTACTCTTTGGAATGCACGAATGCCACAGATTACTACGAATGCAAACTGCCTGCTTGCACCACAACCACAGAGTATCGAGTTTTATGCTGGCCCTTCACTTGATAACAGTTTGTCCTTGTCATGCTTAATAACAAATGAAAAGGACAGACTGATGTCATGTTATAAAATGGCAAATACGAATAGCCAAGTGAAGTGCCGGCATTAGGAAGAAAGAGTGTTTTGTTTGCAGCGCTGTCATAGATTACACACATAAAATGGTATTTATTGTCTCAGATTATTTTTTAACTTTTTAATTTAGCTTACTTAACTGGAAGTGTCCGTCACAATCTAAATACTGATAATTATCCCAAAAAATATATTAAGAATTATCATAAATGCCAAATTGGTGTTGGTTCATAGGCCAATTTTAACATTGTCCTTTGCCATTTTTATAAGCAATATTCAGCGTCAGCTACTGTTGTTCCTATCGAACGTTATTAATTGTGGTTCTGTAGGAAGCTCATTAATAATTTTTGGTAATTTATATTGCCACACCCTTGTTCCATACAAGTTATTTTAATTTGGAATCATGGAGGTATGTATATAATCTAGTTGTCTTAAGTTGCTAGATCGGTTCCTTACTGTGAGTAAATGTTTATTATGGTGGACCACGTGGATGTTTTCAAGTAAAAATTTCTTTAAAGGACATTGCTCGTTGAATGCCCTAGAAAGCACAGCAATGAGAAAATGCTAGATGTGATCGGAATCATTCATAAACTCTAATTAGGCATTTGTCGAGATACGGACAACTTGAGGAACCGTGGCCTACTACAGAATGTATTAGATTTTGAAGTAATAATTATTATACTTAATCGTAAAAGATGTACACTTTATATATTCTGAATAGATTTAGTTTACCTCTATGTAAGCACTAAAATAATATGCATTAAATGAACATAAAATGCAATTAATAATAAATGCTGATTTATGAGTATTGGCAGTTGGCACCTATGATACCTATACCTAATTGTTGTAATAATAGATTTCTTTTCAAATGAAATGTTAAAAGTCTTTCCATTTACCTGTTTCTATATTTTACTATCGGTAATTAGGTATGTACCCGGTTATCATAATGATTTTCATAAAAATAAACAGATATTATATGGGATGGGAGTATAAACTATCTTTACATAATTTCAGAAATAATCTTTTTATAAATATAATATAAATACTAATGATAAGTATTATTAACTAAGGTACCAAGTTCTATTCTTATGTTGTTAAATACCTATGGTCGCCTATATTGCATTTATTAAGGTAAACAATCTTGGCACAACTTTTTAACAAAATCACCCATTTAAAAATATAATAATATCGAAGCCAATAAACTATTAAAATAAATCGTTATTATAGACTGAAACCTATTGAAACCAGTTAACAGTTGATTTTTAATGCTGTATTTTCAATAAAAAGGAGTGCCAAGATTGTTTACCAAATAGGACAAGTTAGGATGAACAGACTGTAGTATCTAGTAACAGAGCTTTTATTTTTTATCTTTTTAAACAGATTGTCCATTTACTATGTTTAATTGCTAATAAGTTAAAAAAATAATAGAAAAATAATAGTGAAGGACATTCTTTTGGGCATGCTAGGGCCGATTTCATCGATGTCCTTTAAACATCTAGCAGTTGAATGCTTAAACAATAAAAATATTGTAAAAAAAATATTAGGAGTACCTTCCCGTTACTGGTGGCAATTTGGAAAATATTAGTAAGTGTAACGATGCAGCGGGCGCCGGGCCGGGAGGGGTCCTTAACGACCGCACCCCGTGGGTTGAATAATTCATGGGCCATCCGAACCCCCGCGACCACTTTTACATAACAAAATGCTCAAGAAGGCAGTGATTTGCTGAATAATGCATTCATTCCCGTTTATGTTAAGCTGGTTTCGTGTAAGTATGCTAAGTGGTGAGTCAGGATACTCAAGTAGTCAAAAACTACTGCTACTAGTCAAAAAGTTTTAAATAACAAAAAAAAATGGGTGCGTGTACTTATGTAGGCGCGTGAGAAGTTATCCTTCTTTGGCATCGTTTAAAATTAGTTTTTAATTGCATGCAAATAATTAATTACAATAAATTAATAAAAAGTCTGGAAAAGGACACAGTCAATAAAGTTCAGTTTTAATTTGAAAAAATAAATAAATAATCAAAATATTCAATTAAAATCGCTACTGAATATAATTTATTAGAACATATGTGATTTGCACTTGTACGAAACTCAAACACGTATTCCGAATATACAAACTAGAAACATGTGGATAAATATTATAAATATGAATACCTATAACTGTTACTTTATTACAAAAAATAAAGATGTGGTTTTTGGTTCTACTACACCAATGGTCAAGAGATGGCGCTGTAGTCTCCTGAATCGCGCTTTGGTTCCGTTGTTCCAGATTAATAAATACTTTTGATAGGCCTTCACAATGCAGTCGTTAGCACCCACTAAATAGAGATTCTGTTTCTATTTTGTTGGTAGATTTTCTTAATGTGCGGTAAACACAATTGAGTCGCTAAAGCGACCAACTTCATGCTGTTAAAATTTTGTGTTACAGTGATGCGCGCGCATCTTAAAATTTCACTCTCATCATTTTTTCATAACGCGCCTAAAGAAGTATAACTTCCAACAACTACAACTTCCTAGTACCGAATATTTTAAGCATTAATCATTTAATCATTCATTTTATTAAATTTTCTACCTAAGTGACTATTCGTACTCTCGTCCCTACTTTTCAAGGTAACACGGAAGACCAGCGCTGGACAGTCTACGACATATGTAGACCTAATTTATTGTATTTATGTATAAGGTATATTGTTTTCATGTACTAATTTGTGTCACTGAATAAAACATTTTCTTTCTTTCTTTCTTAAATACTACATTTATAATGTTCCAGGCGTTCAGGACCGGCATAGCATAAAAGGTGCAACTAAAAAATATGGATCACTCTCATAACCATACCCTTACGCCATCTATGGCGTTGGTTAGGCCTTAGATACCGAGGAGCTCGATGCCGCGGGTGGTTAGCGCGTTCAGCAGTGGTCGGTCATTGGATGGGTGACCAAACAAAACAGTTCCTCCGTGCTTCGGAAGGCACGTTAAGCCGTTGGTCCCGGCTGCATCTCCAGCCGTTAGCACCCGCCAGTCCTCAGTGGGCCCGAATGGTAGCTCATGGCCCAATCTCTACTATCCCATCCATTGGGAAGGCCTGTACCCCAGCAATGGGGACATTATTAGACTGATGATGAGGTCTTATATGTTGTCTGAAGACTATATACACACAAAAGTAAATAAATACATAGGTCGCAGCCCATCGTCTAAAACCGTTTCGTAATAAGTCGTGTTCTTCGACAGGCTTTTAATATTTAGCACGTACTTAGCTTGCAACAGTGCGGAAATATCGGAGAGTCATAAAAACCAAGGTACATGATAGCAATCCCGCTAATAACAACAAATTATTAAGACACTAATTCCGACATTGATCTCTTTACTGTTTACACTTGTAAGAATTTTTGTGTCCGAGTAGTGTCTATTTGAAAGTGTACGAATTTTGTGTCGGAGCGGTTTACACGCTAACTAAATAAAGACGCTCGGTCAGCATGGATTAATGTCGTGCAGCCGTTTAGGCTACTGTGATAACAAATTGCAATAGACAAAAACTCAAAAGAAGTATTCGGGTACACTTATGGATCAAAAACTGTAAGAATTGGGAGCTTACACTGATTGCTGAATAAGTTACGTACAGAAAATCATTCAGGTTATGAAAACTTCTGTCAATCAAATATGTTGATTTGGTGAATATCTCTTATCTATTAGACAAGTCCGTCCGTCTGTGGTGCTGTTTCAGCGGCCAAACCGTAAGAGATAGATAAAGAGAATATTTAAGTTATAAGTTAAGAATAGTCTGATAAGACTACAAACCGGATTTGAGTAATGTAGCACTTCCGGTTTTCGAGAAATCAGGTTTTGGTGAACATTTGGTTCACTGGTTTGCTAGTTATATGTAATGTACATAGAAATATTTAAAGTACAAAAGCTTAAAACTACTTAATGTTTAAAAAATCTAAATCAGAATAATATTAAAACTAACTACTTAAATTAATACAATTTACAAGATAAAAAAATATATCATTCCAAGCGCTGCCGTCAGGAAAAGGTGCCCAATAGGCACCTCTTTTGACGACCTCCGTGGCCGAGTGGTTTGTACGCCGGGTTTCATGGCTGTCGCCGACTCGAGAGGTCCCGGGTTCGAATCCCGGTGGGGGCAGATGTTTGTGTGATGAATACGAGCATTTGTACTCCAGTCATGGATATTTAATATGTATTTATATAAATATACTTATAAATGTACAGTATATTTATTCTATCCGTTACCCTAGCATCCCATAACACAAGCCTTATAGTGCTTACTTTGGGGCTAGGCTAATTGGTGTGAGTGTCGGATTATTTATTTATTTATTTATTTTATTATTAATAGGCTGGCAGCATTTGCCTCGTTGGATAGCAAGAATAATAATTACGGTTGACCTAAGTAGCTGCCAGCCTTTAGATCACCAGTCACCTCGGCGAGTCTCTTAGACAATTCCTTAAAAAGGAACAAACGCTTGAACCCGATGGACCGAAAGTCTCAACACCAAACGTCACAAATATGTAGTTCTCATTGAGACCTGAATATTTGCGCCGCTTGGAGCACTCGGCATACACCCTCCTCCTTATCTTCTTAGTGGCAGTGGGACGAGCCACGCTGTTTGCGTCTTCAGAATGATCTTTTAGCTTTTAGCTCCCTAAGACTATAAATTTTAAATATAAAGTAGTTTTTAAGTTTTTGTTATTTAAATGTATTTATGTTAGCAATATTTGCACATTGCTAAAATAAATACCTATATAAATGATATCGCTCAACTTTATGAAATGGCGGGTTCACGAAAAGGCCCCCTTCTCGGGCGAATTATCAAATTACGCGCCAACAAGGCCCTAATTCAGCGCGCAAGATACAAGGACGTCACACGCATTTAGCAACCAGTACGTATAATGTAACTGGAAAACTGAATACAAGAACTTCTCAAATTTTCTCTTAAGTATTGTTTTGATCTTTATTCTCGAAAGATAAAATAAAATAACAATTTTCGCCTAAACAGTTACACAACACATTATCACCAAATCGGTAAGCTTCTAGTATCAAAATTCTTGACAATAAATCAGTCCGACTCCTAGGTTTCCAGATTTTCGATAATGTTATTCCTATTTTTAATAACGAACACATTTTCAAATTTTAACAGTCGCCCGAAATTATTTTAAGAATAGACCCTCACATGGTAAATTTTGAAAATAATTTTACACACATATTCAGTTTGCTCAGGGTGACACTCTCCAAAATTTTTAACTGCTAATTTTCCAATAACGCTTGGAAGCAGGCCTCTCTCCCTGTTCGTTTCGGAGCTCTAGTAGTCTAGTGTGGTGAAGTGTAAATCACGATACGATTAGGTATCTAAGCCCAAAGCACGTCGTATACGTATTGTTAATAGTATATAAGATGTAGGTTAAGTTAGTAAAATGTTGATTCCACACTGAACTCTTGTTTATCGTGATTTCTCCCGTGAGTCAGCTACACCCCATCACCACAACTCGCCATATTCCCCATATTATATTTCCCTCTTTTTCGTTGTCTTCTGCATATGATGCAGCTAGTAAATAAATTACTATGGCCTTTTCTTTGGGCGTCGTGGACTTGGCTCACCTCGTAGAGGCCAGAAACGCTTGGTTTGACTCTAGGACATGGCCAGGTGTAAACCATCCACCATCCTCATTACCTTCTCAGAAGCAGTGGGATGGGCCGCTCTGTTTGCGTTTTCAGAGTGATCTTTTAGGTCCCCTGAAAGCGTCTCTGACCGCACTCGTCTTGTAGTGCTGTTCCAGGCAGAATCTAGTTACTGGCTGCAAACTCTACCTTCAACCAATATCGGGACTTTGCTTGACACGAGCACATTATTGTCGCTCCATCTAGTTGCAGGGCACTCTACACTACGTTTGCCGATTTGCAGTCTTCACTTTGGATCCCGTCAGCCCCAGTAGTCATAGGTTCTACAGCATATATGACAAAGCTTGGTTACTCGATGAGCTATGTCAATAGCTTTAGTTCTTTGTTTTATTGCCAATTACTTTGTTCCGGATCCAAACCCTTAGAGACGTTCCTAGCATAGCTCTTTCCTAGCTTTTGCTAAGCTATAAATTCAGGATACTAAGATGATATTTTGTATTGAAATGTCAGTCTAATGGACGAGCGTGGCAGGTCCATTGTTAAAAAATGATTTAAATAATACAAACAAAACTTTTCGACTTATCACTACTGGACATTGGCGAAATTCCTTTGTAAAACGGAGAAATCCACAGAAACAAAAAAAAAGATCTGACAACTTTTATGTAGTCTAGATGGCACTGCCGTCAAGTAGACAGTAAGCTCCGTATTTTTATAATCGTAAAAAATGTAAATCAACGTTTTTTTATATTAAAGTAGTTTTAAAGTGAAAAGTATCGTGTAAATTAACGTAAAAATGTTATCTGCAATAAATACCAAGAAAATCTAGTGAAATAAACGTAATAAAAACGAATGAACAAAAAGTCATCATGGACCAGAAATTACATACTAGAAAGTGCATCATACCAAAACAAATACTGCCACTCACTTTCGTCACCGTGAAAATAGATAAAATCATACCATAATGTACTTTTGTTAATAATAAACTTAAAATCGACAAGAAGCAGACAGTTAATGTTATTCAAAGTGTGACGGTGCATAACGAATTTGAACCTTAAGGACTTGATATTAAAAAAAATTAAGAAACTATCGATGAATATGTATCACATTGTCGTCATATAACCTGTATTCGCAATAAAAATAATTTGAATTTGAATAGAAAATCTAAATAAATCTCTAATACTTTTAAGTTTTATATAGACCACTAAACACGTTTTACTCAATACTTTGATGTGAGCAGCCCTGGTGCAAAACTTAACAAGATCGGAAATAATCTTCTCTACTGAAAACCCTGACTACTTCACGCAATTGATTCGTGGGCACTTGGAATGAGAACTTTGAATCGATTGTACAAGGTCCAATATAGGTTGCGGGCGAAACCTTTTGCCAGAAAACGAAGAAGATTGCGCGTTATATGATTACAGGAGGGCGAGCTCAGCCCCGACGTGATTCATCTAATTATATTGAAGCTAAATGTATTGGGGTTAGCCTCCTTTGATCGCTGAAACTCGACATTAAGGCCATTACGTTGATTTGTCTGGAAAATTGAGAATACTCCATTGCGGAGCATATAATGTGATCGGACATAAGCCTTGAGAGTCATCATATTTATGTACATACTTTTCTTTAAAGCTTGATTTAAATTGCATTGTATATAGAGTACTTCTTTGTTATTTAGCGGTGTACAAAGGAAGTTAGGGCAGACTCATCTCCGCTGGCAGCACCCGTTCACGAGCATGACGCATGAACCAGCCATCGCTTCGCTCAACCCGCCTCACACGACACCGTTTGGGCTTTGGCTCTTTCATGGTGAGTGCTCCGAAGAATTGTTCCAATTGATACCCACAGTATCATTTTATCACCGCACCACCCGTCAATGGAGTTTTGGCTCCTAGTGACGGGAGATGAGGAATGAAACAGCCAGTGTGGCGCTTGATAACTAAAAGCACATTTAATTTGTGTTTACATCTTATATACTAACTAGCGGCCCGCCCTCGCTTCGCTTCGGTGAAGTGTAGACTACAGTTTTTGTTCTCAGGCTTGTATTATACCCAATGACATTAATCTATGGTTCTTCTTATGCCTGCATGCAAAGTCTCAGCCCGATCGGTTTAAAATTGACAAAGTTTCATACAAACTTTCATTCCCTATTTTATCCCCTTGGGGGTAGAATTGATCAAATTTCTTTCTTAGCGGATGCCTACGACATAACATCTACCTGCATGCCAAATTTCAGTCCGATCCGTCCAGTGGTTTGAGCTGTGCGTTGATAGATCACTATGTCAGTCAGTCACCATTGATAACTTATATTTATGTGCGTCAGCTATAAATCATGAGCTCTGCGTGTTTTAGATTTAAAGTCCAACGTAAATATGACGTGCAACCAATGAGCACGCCAGGTGCCTTCCGTCACATGTCATTTCACAATTTGACGTTCTCCCTTCGATAGATTATAATCTACCGAAAAATAATGCGTTAAATTATACAGTATGTTGCGGTTCACATTCTTTTGACAGTTTCCAATCTCGTGAGATAGATAATAATCTCACAGTATTTACAATTTTACGGTGACATATAATTATCACACTAATATTATAAAGGCGAAAGTTTGTGAGTATGTGAGTGTGTATGTTTGTTACTTCTTCACGTCTAAACGGCTGGAACGATTTTAATAAAATTTGGTGTGGAGTTAGCTGATACCCTGGATTAACACATAGGCTACATTTTACTGCGGGAAAATATCTTATTTCGATGGAAAATCGATGCAAATAAATTTTGTTAAAGTAGGTACATATTTTTTGACATTCATGTCAAAGCAATTTTGAATATTCATGTCAAAGCTATTTTGATAGATTAATATTTCATACATATTTCTAGGACAACGATATTGTTATAATTTTTTTGTGTATCTAATTATGACTCACAATTGTAAACCAAATCGTTCACAGAGCTCACAAAGAGCTTCATCTATGAAAATTGCAAGACAGCAAGAATCTACTTATGATACTGAACAGCACAGACGTGACCAAGCAACACGTCAGGCAGAAGTCAGAACTGGAGAAACTTCTGCGCAAGCTGATGCTCGGCGTCTGGAAAATCCTATCCACATAGTTTCTCAGCGTGCATAAGAGACAACTGATGAGGCGGTTAAAATAAGCCTTAGTTATATACATGTACATACACCTGATTTCTTAATGCAATCGGTACATGAAGATTTGTTTTTCTCTGTTTTAATTACTTATTATAACATAGAAAAACAAATCTTCATATACCTATTTAAGACTACACTATATGAAAACAAGTCACCAATGATAACTTTGTACTTTTAACTGTAAATTCAATTCCATCCAACCACAAATCCTCATGCTTACATAAACCTTACGTCCGGGTACATACACGCAGTTAAAACAAAGGGCAGAGCACATATAAAGCCGCACCCCGCCTCCCGCCTGTACCGACAGCAAAAACATACCACAAACATTTAAGTGTTTACATATCATATGTTTTCACGCACACCAATCATTTAATAAAACACTTTGTGTTACATTGATTCGAAAAGAGTTATAATCTATACAACTTTTTCTGAGAGAAAAGATAAACATATAATACAATGTCTTTTTTTTATGGAGAGCAAAGATCACCCGTGTAACCAGACGCATTACAGAATTTCACATTTTAAAGTAAATTATTAGCTTTATCACTACTCTTGAATTTAACAGTATTATAATACATTAATTATAATATATAATTATAATGCATGGACATAGTGGTTCTTGTTATTTGAAGGGTATTAGCCATTTATCATAACAGTAATATGGTATATCTGATGCCGCTTCCTATATACTAAATATAAAGTTAACTATAAAGTTTATTGTTACTATATATCTATATGCTAAATGATGTAATGGAAGGTGACTTCAGAAGTATCTCTGAAGTCATTTTTCAACTTGACGACTATACAGAGAGAGAAAAACAGCCCTTGCCGAGTTTCTTCTTAGAATCGATGGCGTAGCTTCTTGGCCTTCACAAGTGCTTGTAACAGCCTAGACTGAATAAATTGTTTATGATTTTGATTAAAAGTTTTGGAGTTGCTGCAGTTTTGGGTCTTTTTTCATCTCATTTTTTTAATTAGCTAAAAGACTGAATTATGATTATGGATATTGGTATAGTAAAAAATCCAATCACCAAACAGATCAATTGCGAATATCTTATGAACAAATCACAAGCTGTATAAAAGCTAACAGCGCGTTTGTCAAACACAAAAAAAGTTAAAAAATGTTTGAAGTACATTCTGCCTTCGTTCATTAAATTCGGATTTTGATTTTATAAAAAAAGAGTGTGTCTTCCTCAAGTAAAGAGACGAAAGAATTATATTAACTCCTGAGAACATTGTAGGTATCAGACGCTAGAGATGTCAGTTGCATTTACATTTTTTTTATATATAGCCAGGTAGTGGGCAAACGCAAATGACTCTGCCCCCCCTGATGTTAAGTGGTGATAAAGTCCAAACGCGAAGATACCTGGTACAGCAGTTATAAAGTGCCACACCAACCATCCTCACCTTTCCGGCCTTTAAAAATGCTTCTTCACGCCTCTCTTCAGTGGCGGCGCTAGGCGTCGGCGACGTCGGCCACCGCCGACGGCCTCGCGCCTGAGGGGGCCTCGCAAAAAAATTTTACAAGTTACCTATTTATTTTCGTATCTCCTGGCCTGGCTTAGGTAGCCGACCCCGAACAATTCGGGGAAAAAGCGAAGCAGATGATAATGACTTTTATTATTTTCGAACACGTGCGTGATGGAAGCGAGTAGTACTTTACGGGTATTCAGAATCGTCTGTCTGGCAACACTAACGATTTTTTACTGCGAAGTAAAATAGACCTCGCGAACTTGATGTCGCCGACGTCCACATGTGGTCTAGCGCCGCCACTGCCTCTCTTAAAGGACCCCAGATTGTACAAAGGAGGGAACACGCGGGAAAAGAATTTCACTTTTCTCATAAAGGGCAATAAAAAGTAGTGTCCACCGCGGGGGCAACATTATTTTAAGCTCGAGCGACGATGAAAAAACAATCTGCGTCGTTCCCTTCCTTGGGGACGATCGCTTCCGATGTAGACTAAGGCCCCTATTACCGAATGACAACTAAGTGTTGATCTTTACTTGAGTAGCGTTAGAGAGGGATGCCCCTATGTGCTATGTATAGCGACATCCCTTTCTAACTATGCTCAAGACTAGATCAATCACTGAGAATCTTTCTATATACGGGCCTTAGAGGCCTTCCCGGCCAGAGGCTACGGGTGTTTTTTAGTCAGTACGAGTCTGACATAACCTTGCAGCCGGCTGTAGGGTATCCATGAGGATTTCTCACCCGCTCCCCCGCCTGGGGAGGAAAACAAACGAAAAACCAACGCTCTCGTATTAACAATAGTTATTTGCTCCCTTATGACTCAATAACGTTTGGTCGTCAGCCCGTTCCCGTAAGTGTACGAAGGACATTACTCGAAGACGGTTTCGGGTAAACAAAAGGAAAAATACCCGAATACCCGGGCGTACTCGACTCCGTTCATTTACACTTAGGCCTGTATTATAGAAAGACTAGCATACCAGTGAACCAAATGTTCACCAAAAAAAAATGTATTTAATTAATTGAGAACTTCCGAGATTTTGTGTGGTTTCGTTTGAAATAGAAATCACGTGATTTCTCGAAAACCGGAAGTGCTACGTTACTCACATCCGTTCATTTACATGTTGTAAATTAATAGTCGACACATTTTTAATAAATAAAGTCGACATAATCAATAAATATTATTAAAGTACACCTATTAGCCTAGCCCGAAAGTAAGCACTGTAAGGCTTTTGTTATAGGATACTAGGGTAACGGATAGAATGCATGTACTGATACATATATAAGTATATGTTATGTAGAAATACATATAATCATCCATGACTTAGATAAGAATGCTCGTATTCATCATACTAACATTTGCACCACCGGGAATCGAACCCGGGACCTAAAGAGTAGGCGACACTTTGAAACCAGGAATACATACCACTCAGTGCTAGTCTAGGTCGTCGTGTAGTTATTTATATAAGTAAATTTTAATTATATTACTCCAAAATCATAAAAACCTTTAAAATTATACCTATATCCATAGGCTCTTTTTAAAACACGCATATTACGTATTTCTTAAATAGTATGAATGATCCCTCAAATCATTTAAATAGTAATAATTGAAGACTGATAAATATTTCTTACACTCACCTAAGCACCGTACCTAAGGCTTGTTATGAGACGCTAGGGTAACGAATAGAATACACGTACTGATACATACATAAGTATATTTTACCTATCAATATATATAAACATCCATGACTAAGGTATAAGTGCTCGTATTCATCTTACTAAAATTTGCCCCTATCGGGACTCGAACCCGGGACCTCTGAATAGGCGACGCCACTCGGCCACGGAGACCATCAATGGTAAGTAAACTTAAACCTAAAAAAAGATTTACTGGAATGAAATCTAGTTTTAGGTATTAAAATGTTACTCAATCCAAAAAAAACAATAACAGTATATTCTTTTTAAATTAAACATTGATTTCTATAAAACTCTCTTCACCCTTTATAAATATTTTTTATTATAAGTTGACCATTATTTAAAAAATAAATAATTAATCCATATATTGATAAATTAGGTATAAATCATATTTTTTACACATAAAAATGATCTTGAATTTTATGTTTTTAAACATTTATTTATAGAACTAGCTTTTGCCCGCGACTTCGTCCGCGTTTTCGTCGTTTTTCGTGAAAAAGAGCATATGTCCTTCCTCAGGGTTCCGTGGTTTTGAAGTGACAGACAGATTAACTTTCGTATTTTAGTAGGGAAATATAATATGTCAATCCACAATACTGTTAAAAATATCGCAATAAGGAACCGCAGAATATTATTATTATCACTGTGCCCCGAGATCATCAGCGTGTAACTCCTTGTATGTTATTATGTTAATGTATTAGTGATATTGTTTAGATCACTTTCACATGAGGCTTAAGTACATATAGAATGAAAATACTTCAGCGCAAAGCTTCCGAGTAAACTACGTTGAAAGTTGACCGGTCCGGCACATGAACTTAAAGATTTCTAGAACTGCTAACCCGGGAAAGACCGACATAACTGACCATGTGAAAAACAACTGACACCGAGATCTACTCCAACAACACGAAAGGTCCGCCCTTGAGCCTTATTTATTGTCATTGCATAACACGCCGTTACTGGGAATTGCGTTCTTTTAAATTGGAATGGAAAATTATTTGGTATTATGGGAATTCTAGGAATAAAGATGGTTTCTCCTGCACCGCAACCTATTAAAATTTGAACCTCGATTACATTTTGTTGCAACTGGGTTACTTTAAGCCGAGTTCCATTGCAAAGTTGTGGTGGTCTTAAATTTCGGAGCAGAATAATCGGAATGCCAATTTTTAAACAAATTTCATAAGAAGGAAGTCCGGGCATATTTAAAGAATTTAAAAATTCTATCGGGTAATTAGTGGCTTCTTGTTCATCGGTCATTCTATTTATTGAACTATAAACTTTGCTTTCCCCCTGAATATTCGACAGTATTTTATTATTAATCTCAGATGCCTGGTCATTGCGAGGAGTTAAGATGGACCTTTCGCATAGCCAAGAATTGTCCTTATTTAATATATTTGATACGTCACCGTAAACTGACTATATAAGATGTTGTTGGGATTGCACTATACAACATAACTCAGGCGTCAGAATAAGTTTTCCTTGGTGTAGCAGTGGATAGGTATCTTTGGTGAAGGTATTTTCTAAAATGCCTTAAAACTCTTCGAACCCGCACCTTCCGCGATCTAGGTAGATTTTCTTTAAAGGAGATTGCTCAGCTTCCATACATGTTTGGCCTAAAGACCAATAATCATGAAAAATTGTTTCCTAGATTCGAAATTATATATAAATTAATGTAGAAACGTCTATTATTGACGGACACCCCTGAGAACTTCTATAAACCATATACACTGAACATATTAAAATAATAAAAAATAAATAAGTTATATAGTAAACTAGGGAAATCAAGCGAAGTAACGAAATTATGGATTATATTCAGGTAAATAGAGCATGTAGATTAACAGATAGTTGCCTGTTTTTAAAGTTAATGCATAAGAGTAACTTTTAAAATCAGGTGTCACTCCGGTTATAATAAGGTACTCTGTGACAGAAACTGTGTGATGATTGTGAACGAGCCACAGATTAGAGAGAATTTTTAAACTCTCGTTAACCAAAGAAAGCTAAGAGATTTAGGTTCTATAGCCATATATTCAGTAGCTTCATTATTTTTGTTATGTTTTTAAGATAACCATATTTTAGATTTTTGATTAGTATAGATAGTCAGAGAACGTAGGCCCATAGATAGATACCTTAAAGTCTAACATATATACAGATTATAATGTGTTTATGGAGGTGTTTGGCGAAAAATGTATGGCAATAAACTTTATGTCGCCTACCATCTATAATAATTGTCTGAGCAAAATTGGCATCTAGTGATTTATCCGATCTTTACAAACAACTTCGATCAGTCTTTGGCTGAATGTTACTACACCCATAGCCATTAAAAATGAGTCGTATGTTTTCCAAACCGGTAAAATTAAAAGTCCTTTTAAAATTAAATATATTATACAAAGGTGTCCGTTGAAATCTAATGACTGTAAATTAAATTATAAATTGCGCCAAGAATTACCGTGTATGTCAATATTTTTTGTGCATTTAGGCCAATTTGAGCAATCTCCTTTAATAATCTAGCACTTGAATTCTTAGAGAAAATATATAATAAGGTAACTAAACTTATTAAAAAAAAATATACAAGACCCAGCAACACTTCATCATATCTGATGATAAGTGTAATTAGAGTCCAGTTATGAAGATAGCTGAGATGGTACACATGTGCTTCCTGAACCCGTCAATTCCTCTACCTTGAGGAGCTTTGACAACATTACTTACCACAAGAACACAAACACTACAAAAGAGTTCAATTTGGCTGAAGTCTTACGTAAGACGGAAATCACCTCGGAGTGTAAAATCCACTGTCCTGCTTTTCGTATATGCGCTAGCTTCCGCCCGTGACTTACTTTCACTTAACCTTCTTATTTTTAGAGTTCCGTACATCAAAAGGAAAAAAGGAACCCTTATAGGATCACTTTGTTGTCCTTCTGAGTCGAAATTTTAACCATATACAACGTTGACTTGATTGTATATAAAATATAAATAAATATTTCCAACACTCACTCCAATTAGCCTAGCCCCACAGTAAGCACTGTAAGGCTTGTGTTATGCGATACTAGGGTAACGGATAAAATACATATACTATACATATTAAAGTATATTTATATAGAAATACATATTAAACATCCATGACTGGAGTACAAATGCTCGTATTTATCACAGAAACATCTGCCTCCGCCGGGATTTGAATCCGTGAACTCTCGAGTAGGCGACCCTTTGAAACCCGACATACAAACCGCTCGGCCACGGAGGTCGCCTACATGATTCATCTAAATTTGTGAAAAAACAATCTTCTAATTTAACGTAATACAAAGATTATGGCCGCTTACAACTACAAAATACAGAACACCGGTGTGGGCGAGTCCGACCGGCGTTTGCCCGATTTTTTTTCCTTCTTATGGAAAAAAATCGGTAACAAAAAATCCTCATACAAAGTATAATAATATAATACTTTATATAAACCGGCTGATCGGTGAGCTCAGTGGTACCAATGTTGGTTGTTCGGTAGACGGGATTAGTATTAACAATGTAAGTTATGCCGATGACACGGTGCTACTGTCTCCATCGATTGCGGCCCTAAGAAAACTCCTGCGTATCTGTGAGGAATATGCAGATACCCATGGGCTCAGATACAATGTTAATAAGAGCGAACTGATGATTTTCAAGGCTGGTGCCAAAACCTACTCATCTGTACCTCAAGTGACGCTCTATGGTTCACCACTGAACTTGGTGAAGCAGTTTAAGTATCTGGGCCACTGGGTGACTGATGACCTATGCGACAATGTTGATGTTGAGAGGGAGCGCAGGGCGCTGTCAGTTCGGTGTAACATGTTGGCCCGCAGGTTTGCACGCTGTACTGTACCAGTGAAGGTGACACTGTTTAAAGCTTACTGTCAATCATTTTACACGTGCAGCCTGTGGTTGAACTTCACGCAGCGGGCGTGCGGCGCACTGCGCGTCCAATACAATAATGCATTCAGGATTCTGTTAGGTTTGCCCCGATTTTGTAGTGCATCTACCATGTTCGCTGAGGCGCATGCAGACGATTTCTATGCCATTGTCCGAAAAAGAAGTGCATCCTTATTAAGCCGTCTGAGAGGGTGTGGTAACGG
Organism: Chilo suppressalis; assembly: GCA_902850365.2. Taxonomy (NCBI): domain Eukaryota; kingdom Metazoa; phylum Arthropoda; class Insecta; order Lepidoptera; family Crambidae; genus Chilo; species Chilo suppressalis. The sequence continues at coordinate 24,292,326 of OU963909.1, forward strand.
CATCCTGAATGTGTTGGTCGAGCGGTGGGATTCCCCTTTATTGAGGAGGTGGATGCATTTGCACGTCAGTGCATCCCCTCTTTCTTTTATATAGTGTGACATTTTATAATTTTTATTTTTAATTTTTATTTTTATTTATTATTATTATTGTTGTTTTTATTTATTATTATTTATTTTTGTTCTAATTTAATTTAATTTAATTTAATTTAATTTAATTTTAATATGACATGTAAAATATGGATGTAAAATGGTCCGAAATAAATAAATGAATATGAATAAGATAACTGTAAGAAATATGGATGAAATTGGTAAAGTCGTTCTCGAGTGATGGCGTGGGGCGTGAACGACGGAAACAGGGCTTAATTTTTGTATATATAAAGATATTTATATTTAAATATACAAAAATTAAGCTTAAAAATTTACATCATCATCATCATCAGCCTATTAATGTCCCCACTGCTGGGGCACAGGCCTTCCCTATGGATGGATTAGGGAGATTGGGCAATGACCCACCACTCGGGCCCAGTGCGGGTTGGTGGGTGCTAACAACCGGGACCAACGGCTTAACGTGCCTTCCGAAGCACGGAGGAGCTCGAGATAGTAAATTTTTGGTCACCCATCCAATGACCGACCACTGCGAAAGTTGCTCAACTTCAACAACCGCAGCCGAACGCGCTAACCACTGGCGCCATCGAGCTCCTCGATGTTTTACATAACTTACTTAAACTTACATACAGCCGATTTTGTGCATTATATCTCATCTTGGTAAATTACTAATCAATAAAATTATTCACCATACTAATTAAAGTTATAATGACTTAATTAAATGTACATTATTAATACTTTTCAGTTGCTTAAAAAAAACACGATGCAAGTGAAACTTGTACTCGAAAGTGTGTTACATCGCCTATTTTTTTCGGAATGTAGACATTTGACTGAAAATTTTCGAAAAATTATTCGTAATTGATGTTAGGTACTCCAGCAGTAAAATTTTACTATTCTGTGAAATTTTCACGCGCGTTTCCCATATAGATCCAATTTACCCATATACAGGGCGTCCCACGGCTACCTCACACGGAGGGAAAGTATATTAAATATTGAAGATAGGATATTTTACTGAAAGAAGACATCATTTTATTTTTAATAATTACAAGAACAGATTTAGTTATTATTAAAAATAAAATGATGTCTTCTTTCAGTAAAATGTCCTATCTTCAATATTTAATATACTTTCCCTCCGTGTGAGGTAGCCGTGGGACGCCCTGTATAGTGAAAATTTTACAGAATAACACTGCCGCATGCCGTAGGGCGATTCTGTCTTAAAAATCTCACTTAAGATTTCGACAGCTGCCATTTTAGGCATCAGTTTGATTAGAGTCTAAAGATACTTTGGCACATTATGATGAACGGTTACCCTTATACTTGAGCAGTGATGCATCGGACAAAGGTATTGGTGCAGTCTTATTTCACAAATAAGATGAAGTTTTGAGACCAATTGCGTTTGCTTCAACAAGTCTAACATATACAAAACGACGTTACTCAACTATTGACACTTTAGGGATGGAAGAAGAAGAAGATTAAGGAAGTTTTAGGGGTAATTTACGCTGTAACAAAATTCCATCATTACGTCTACGATCAAAAGTTTACCTTGTTAAACGAACAAAAACCAATTGAAAGTATGTATCTCTGTTTGAGAAACCCCCAAAGTTGCCAGCAACCGACATTTAAGATGGGCTATGGTTTAAAACAGCTATGATTATTCTACTATCTATCATGCCGCAAAAGAAAACACATCAGCTGATGCTCTTTCACGTATTCTGATTCCTAGGTCTAATGCAACAATTGAAGAGCAAACAGACTGCGTACTTGCTTCACCTCCCTCTAAATAACATTCTGGTCACGCAAAACACACTCAAGAATCACGTTAAAAATTAAATTTTGAACTCTGTAAAAATTACATAACATCGCATTGGTCCGCAAAAAACCGAATGAAAGACTACATTCATAGCTATGTTTTCTGATGCAGTATTTGCACAATCTTTGAGTGCAACTGCTGGAATGACATCAAGTCTACTAGCTTTCCGGGCATCGAGTGGTTGCCATACCGTACGTCACATCACGCTCCAAACAATGGTAGTGAGTGACACAATGAGGTAAAGCAGGTGGTAGTGCATTGCGATCATCGATTCGAGATTTAGCCTCAAAGAGTTTTGCCATACTCCTGCGTCTTAAGTGCTAGTGATTGAAATCAAAGGAATTTCGCAGAGGTGGTAGCGAGTGCTGGCAGAAATGGTTTTGCATGGCAATGGCATACTTGACGTCAAAAACTACGAAAGCCCGTGCATTTACAATCCGTGACAACAATACGTACAGCACACTGGGCATCCGCTTTGATATAAGGCTTTTTTGCAAGACATGAGCTGGAGGGCTTGGCTGCTTTTAACTACCAATGGTCGTGAAGATTTATCCTGTGGCACCTTGGCAGATATCAGGCAATGATCTGATGATAAACCCAGTGGGGTTCGAAGTATAACTAGATACTACTGCGGATGACTCGTAAGCAGAGGGTCCAGCAAAGAAGGCGCTTGAATCGGTATATCTGCGACCCTGGTGGCCTGATCGACCAGTTGTGTCAAGTCATGCATGCGTAGGAGCGAATGCAAGTGCAAAGATCTCTCCATGGTCAGTTTAGGAGGAGAAAAACTACGAACCGTGGTGAGTCTTAAATTCTTCCAAATATAACCAGTTCTTCGTTACAAAATTGCGCCTGAACGTCACCTGCTGCCCGACTAAGTTTGTCAAAGATTCGAGTTGTCTTAGCGTCGCCGGTGAGGGAGCTGTAGAGGCACTCGTAGACAATGAGAAGGAGGGGCCTGCCAGGCAGCTCAAACGGTGACTACAAACATCCGCCGCAACATTTCTTTCTTCACGCAAGTAGCTGGGATCGTTAATTTAGTCTCTGTCAACGGGCAGAAGTATTTAGTTCTTGGTCAGAAATTGAGGTTAGAGTGAAGTCCATGTTTATTGCAGATCTCCACATGAATAGCATGGAAGGCGTGAGGATTTCCGCTGCTGTACAGCCAAACTTTGTTTTACGGACTGCCAAAATGACAAAAAAAAGAGGCGTGAATCGAGTTGAGTTTGTCGCGACAAAGTCAGGAAAATATGTGGAGGTACGTTTTCCCGAGTAACTAAATAAGAAAGAAATACGTCGACCCATCGGATGGAAGCCTAGTAGTCGGTCGATTAGCTTCAATTATTTAATGATCGAATGGTACAATGGCAGCGCTCCTGCCTCATGCTTCGTATGTTCTAAGTTACAATCTCGGCAGATATTTGTGTGTTGAGTACGAATATAAGTTGCCAAGTTATGGTTGCTTATATAATAGTAGGGGAGCCCAAGCGGGGATTTTGGGATTTACTCGAGCGCGGCAGAATAACATATGGTGAGCAACCTTGCACCTAGTTAGGTACTTCCACCATACCTGAAACCTCTATGTAGGGCCTATATGTAGGGTATAGGGCAGCAAAAACAAAATTTCAGAGAAGGGTCATGACTCTTTGTCGCGCCCAAATCGTCAGTCTTTTGAATATAAGCTACTAGAGGGTTCATGTAACGTTTCTAAGAACGGAAAAAATATTGATCTGCCGCGGTTTGCATGATATGGGGGTGGCCGTACGAAGGGATAGAATATAGGAAATAATAACCGAGTGCATCAGACATTGAGAAAGGATGTTACGAGAACCCTCCAGTAGCTCCTATTCAAAAGACTGACGATTTGGACTCGACTCGACTCATTTTGTTGAAATTTTGTTTTTGCTGCCCTAGACGTTCGACCCTACATAGATGGCTCAGGTAAAGTGGGAGTAGAGAAGATCTACGTGCAAGTTTGCTTCCCCAAAGTTATTCTGCCGCGCTCGAGTAAATCCAAAAATCCCCGCTAGGGCTCCCCTACTATAATATATGTAATATAACATGCGTCATATAGTTGCCATGATCAAACTACTTAGTTTGGGACTAAAGTTTAAAATTACTTATATGTATTTTTACATAAAAAAATATATCGAATTTACACGTACTACAAACCTTTTCGCAATCTATACTTATAATAAATCTGTAGAGATGTCAATTCTGTACATGAAATATATTTTTAAAATAACTATCAGGGGGTGATTAGTGATCGATACTGATGCCAAAAATGCAATCAGTAAAATTTTTGTCTGTCTGTCTGTCTGTCTGTCTGTGTGTATGTTCCTTATAGAAACAAAAACTACTCAACGGATTTTAACGAAACTTGGTACAATTATTCTTCATACTCCTGGGCAGGTTATAGTATACTTTTCATCACGCTACAATCAATAGCAGCAGAGTAGTGAAGGAAAATGTTGGGAAAACGGGAGAAGTTACTCCATTTTTTAAGCTTCCGTCGCGGGTGCAGCCTTAATGGTTAAAGTTACATAGAAATCATGTATAACGGAAATATTCTACATTAAATTGTCTAAAAAATATCCCGCAATAGCATATGTCTATCTTTTATGGTTGACTCACAATAACACGTGTAATTATATAAAAAAAATGTTTATAGCACAAGCCTGAGAACAAAAACTATAGTTTACACTACAGCTCTACACCGAAGTTAAGAGAGGGCGGGCCACTAGTATTAAAATAAGTTGTGAAAGTTAGTCGTCTCCATTAACTGTAACCTTGAATTCTTTAGTTTAATAAAGCTAAAGATTCAAATGTACGAGAGTCGCATTTGCCGGTAAATGCCTCCTTTGTGTCACCTGCACATAGTCGGTACATAAGCAGCAAGATTAAAAACCCAGGCTTTCAGATCCCGGCCGCTATATTATAATTCGCGAAAGCACCTCCCGGGCCCTCCTCCCTTGCATCCCTCTCTGTCGCACGTCACGCGTCTCCAACGTAAGCGTCGCGCTCACACGCAATGCAAAGAATCATTTATACTTTGAAAGGTACGTGGTATATCATTAACTTAAATAATTATGTAGGCGTACTCGACGACTCTTGCCGCGGCGGGCCGAGAACGCAACCGCCGGCACCGCGTTAGCGTTACCCTTCACGTACATACAAGTATGGAAACTGGAGCTCTACTCCCTTTCTCCGAAACGAAATTTCGCCAGTGACTCTACTCTATGTCATCTTCGAACACGCACATAAAGTTCGGAATCACAGACAATTATCGTGAACGAATGGAATGAGTTATGTTTGTGAGTTCTTTTCATCTACACTTTTTAGATAACGTCTTTTAATTCAAAACAATATTAGTTTATGACAACATTTTTGATTACATTAAAACAACCTCTTTTGACATTGTTAGCCGACTAATTTGTAGAGTTGATGCAAGCGAATGTATGTCAACCTAAATTTGTCGTGTAACACTTTGAAGTATTGGCAATACAATAATCAAAAATTAGATTGACTTGTAAATCTTTCTTACTAAAAAATGTTTCTCACGCTAAGCAGCCTTAATTAAAAAGACTGTAGTAGTAATTTTAGGTTTAATTTAAACAACTAGAAACATGTGGATAAATATTATAAATATGAAAACAGTGATCAGAGGCGACGAGCGTCCCAACATGTGCGACTAAGAGATCCTATTACTATTTTGTTGGAAGCTTTTTTTCGAGACTTACGAGTAATGTGCGGTTTAGCGGCCGACTTCATGGTGTTACTTTTCTGTTACAGTGTTGCGCGCGCATCTTAAAATTTCACTCTCATCATTTTTTCATAACGCGCCCGCGGCTAACTTCATTATGTTACTTTTGTGTTACAGTGATGCGCGCGCATCTTAAAATTTCACTCTCATCATTTTTTTATAAAGCGGCTAAAGAAGTATAACTTCAAAAATCCCAAAACGAAAATGAAAAGGTAACACTTTTCATTTCGTCAATTTGAGGTTAAAATTTCGAACAATTATCTGTCAAATTCAACTTTTAGTTCAAAAGTTTTGTGAATTAGAGTAGGTTTAGAGAATTTAAATGTCAAACTATTTTCGGACGAACGAATTTTCGAAATGAAATAGAAACAGAGTAGGGAACGTGCGAAATTTCGATTGAAATTTCGTTTTTCGTTGAAATAGAGTAGGCCTCCTGAACGCAAACTCGTGCGTTTCTCAACTTGAGCCAGTGCAAAGTAACACGACGCGGATAGTTCCATGATTACAGTTTCGCATAATGGAGTGGTGCGCCTCGGCTTTAATCATTGGGGAAATATTCCCGGGTGCTTAAAATGGAAATTATAATTTCTTTGCCGGCGGTTTCGAGCCTTTAAGCCGGCGTAAGCTCAATTTAAAAATATACTTGAAATGCATCATAAAGCGCCGCAGAATATTATTGTAAATCACAAACCGGGATCGTTATCCGGGAAACATTGGTAAAGAGAAATGAAGCCATCTCGTCATTATTATTTGCAGGAGAGTTTGCGTCACCGCGCCGCGGCTTGTTATATTTTATCAATGAATGTATAATATCATCAACATAGCAAAATACGAATATTTATTTTCTTTAAATTATTTGCCCAATTTATTGACATTTTGTTATTGTATTGACATTCTACTATAACTACTTGCGCCATCGAGCTCGTCCAGTAACAGATATATCGTTGAAATTTTCAAACAACTTTTTATTTCTATTGCTATGATAACAACTGGTAAAGATGATGAAAAAAGTAATTTTTGGAATTTGTATCTCGGTCTAGTATTAAGTTAAAGAGGCAGCGCACAGCGGGTTTTCAGCTCAAATTGGAGCACCCGCCTAGAGAAGTTACGGTGAGTACTTTTCAGGTTATTTAAACAAAGCAGACGTAAATGAAAAGTGTAATTAGATAGATAAGACTTTATACGCACCAACATGCACACATACAAAATTGACAACACAAATTTTACATTACATAAATCCTTTAAAACAGGCAACAACTTATATTTTATACAACTATACTATGATATTTTCGTGTGCAGCGGCGTGGCGATGCGAATGGGTGAAAACTCAGCGAAACATTTACTCAGAGACTAAACCGCTGATTTTCAGTTCTGACCCATTACATAACCACACACAACACGCTAAGAAACAGTTGGCGGTTGTGACGAAAAAATCTTCGCTTTTTTTCGCCGCCGCCATCTGCCAACGGCAGAGAGGGGCTAGGAGAAAAAAAAATTACAACTTGGTTCCAATAAACGTTTAAGTATGAATCTTACACTTGTACAAGTATACTTTTTTGTGGCCTTGGCAACTGAACCCCTATCTCTCTAACAACCTAACTCTCTGCAGGATCATATCACTATATAATAGTGTTTTTGGCTCAATTCGGCTGCGTTATTTCTGTGAGGCGGACACTTTGGTGAGCTAAAACCACAATATATATACTGTGGTAAAACTGCTTCTTCACGTCTCTGTGGAAAGATTATTAACAGCTGCCGCAGTCTAGGCCCTCTAAAACTGAGCTAGCTAATATTGCCGACACGTCAGGAAAACTATTGCTCCTTCTTAAAATATGAAATAATCTGTGATTTTATTAAATTCATATAACAATAAATTACAACATCTATAATTAAAATAGCTTTAATTTATCTATAAGTTTTGTGTAAGTGTAGTGTGTGTGAATGTTAAGGAGTGTGTATACGAGTATGTGAACGAAGTTGTGCATGAGTACTATTAACCAAAGTGCCTTCGTTCCGCAGTGCTCATGCCATTTTCTGTCTAATTAGTACTATTAGGCAAAAGCCTGTTTGTTTAGCGGCTTTTAAGGCTTGATCTTCGCCCGCCAAACAAACAATGCTTTACGTCCCCAACTTGAACTTGCAGCGAGGCCTTCAGTGCAGTAAACCTCGCCCCCCACGTCACCCCGTCCCACCGCGCACCCGCTATCGACTCAAGAGTCGTTGATTATCATCCTGGAAGGCTCTCGATCACTCCGCTCTCGAACTCACTTCACTCCTTTATTCCTGACAAAGATGTCACACTTGGTGAGTAAGGGGAGGGCCCCAGTTACAGCGGTTTTTGCTTTCAGGATTGTCATGTTCGTTAGATACATACCACTGACGAGGACAGCAAAGGAAACGGCAGTTAGGGGAAAGGATTATATTCATCATCATCATCATCATCATCAGCCTATTAATGTCCCCACTGCTGGGGCACAGGCCTTCCCTATGGATGGAATAGGGAGATTGGGTCATGACCCACCACGCGGGCCCAGTGCGGATTGGTGGGTGCTAACGACTGCAAATGCAGCCGGGACCAACGGCTTAACGTGCCTTCCGAAGCACGGAGGAGCTCGAGATAGTAAATTTTTGGTAACCATCCAATGACCGACCACTGCGAAAGTTGCTTAACTTCAACGATCGCAGCCGAACGCGCTAGCCACCTGCGCCATCGAGCTCCTCAAGGATTATATTATTAAATACAAATTTTAACAGAAATATAAGGAAAAGACAGTAAGTATAACCAGTTATAAAAGAAGCAGACAAGAGTGTTTGACAAGAATAGAATTAGGACGGCGTGGCATAGACAAGCGTTAATATAAATATTTACAATCAAAGAGTCTGTCTTCGACAACCACCTTCGCCTTTTCTTCCAATAAAGGACCACTAATGTGAGCCTACCTTGCCACCAGCTCACTGTGGACACAATCCAAACGTGAATAAATAACAAAGGCAAGTCAAAAAAGCATAAAAAAGCATTTATGTAGCCCAGCATGTAGGGATGACTAGCTCCTGAGAGGTAATTAGGCAAGTCAAAAAATCGTAAAAAAGCAAGGACAAACATACAAATAGCAAACAACCCTTGCGACTTTATGACAGTAGCCGTCAGTAGAGGGGGTTCGATAGAATTAACTCGGCAACAATAAAATTGAAAAGTTTATTTATGGTAGAAATGAAAACACATCCTTCAACGAGTCCAAAGGATACTTTGTGTGGACTTCATATGGTACAATTTATGTACGAAGAAGTGAGCAGTCACCGATCATTATGATAAAAACTGAAGAACAGGTACACAAGCTGCTTTTGCAACAGGACTAACTATACACTTTACTATACTTAACATACGAGTTCTTGTGTTTAGCCTGTGCTCTAGAGATAACTTACTAATAGTTTATAAGCTTAACTTGTGCCATAAACCTAGAATTAAGGAAGATTACACTGTAAATAATTTACAAAAAAAATTTTTTTATAACATAGTTGTCTAGCATACGTTATTGTATAATTATTATACAATAACTTAAGCTAGACAACTATGTTACACTACTGCTATGAAAAAAATGGATGCGTGTAACTTATGTACGCGCGTGAGAAGTTATACTTCTTTAGCATCATTAAAAATATTTTTTAATTGCATGCAAATAATTAATAATTACAATAAAATAATAAAAGGACTGGAAAAGGATAGTTAACACAGTCAATTAAATTCAGTTTTAATTTGAAAAATTAAATAAATATTCAATTAAAATCACTACTGAATTTAAGTTATTAGTCCATATGTAATTAACACTTGTAAGTAACTAAAACACGTTGTGTCTATATAGAAACTAGAAACATGTGGATAAATATTATAAATATGAAAACAGTGATCAGAGGCGACGAGCGTGCCAACATTGTTTTTGACAACGCGATCATCTTATGGAGCTCCGTGGATCGTTCAAAGTACCTTTCGAACAGATGTTTAATAATGGTGGATTATTAACCACTTAGTGGTTAATTAATTAGTTAGTTAATCCACCATTATTATCCACTAATATTCATAACATAATTCATATTATCCACTAATATTCATAACGCGCCCGCGGCCAACTTCATGGTGTTACTATTGTGTTACAGTGATGCGCGCGCATCTCGAAATTTCACTCACATGATTTTTTCATAACGCGCCCGCAGCCAACTTCATGCTGTTACTTTTGGGTTACAGTGATGCGCGCGCATCTAAAAATTTCACTCTCATCATTTTTTCATAACGCGCCTAAAGAAGTATAACTTCAAAAATCTGCTTAGTAAATAAATTAAATAAATGAAAGAGATTTTTCCTACGATAGTATCGACTAGGTGATACAACTTTTGTCTATGGTTATATGGGTCAGTCTGTGGGTGAATTTTTATTAAGTTTATTAAACATTTACTTAGTATTTTTAAAAAACACTTGATAATTTAATAATACTAATCACACATAAAATGATAAGTAAATAAGCAGAAGATTATTGATACATAAATCCATAAAGCGCAGTATACACGAAATTGAACATTCTCCTTTATAAGTTTATCTATTAAAATCTGTTGGATAGTTTACAAGATGTAGGGTGTATTCCGAAATATACATCAGTATACTGGCCAGTGGTAATGACGTCACGAATCCGACGCCATATTGTACTGGTATGCTACCATATTTTTACCGGGAAAACGAATATGACGTATGAACGAGCGTACGTGAGATGCATTCAAATATTATTTCTTTTTTATTTAAAGAACAATAACGGCACCCGAACAAAAATAATTCTTTTTAATTGATGAGGTGAATAAAAAATCTTCTTTATTCGCACTATTTTATATATTTTGTCGATTTATGACGTCAGTGCACTGGCCAGTATATTTCGGAACAATTCACCAGTGTAGCGTCGATTCATGACGTCATTAGCACTAGCCAGTATATTGGTATATATTACGGAATGCACACGTAAGCGTACAGACAGCGGAAGCGAATATGATTCATGCTATGTAAATATTATGCCTACAATTTATATCGAAGACAATAAATTGATACAGCTCCATCCGCCACCCGCTAACAGTGAGGCGGGCGTCTACAATGATGTCGACACTCAACTCGGTCGTCTGCGAGGCGAGTTAGACACGGCTTATTCAGACAATTCCGTAGCTACAACGTTTATGAGCATGATTTACTAAATCCAGTGTTACTTGTTTTAAAAATAACGTATCTTTCTGTTAAACAATAAGGTACCTGTGTCTACGTGGGTATGTCCCATATATATTCTAAACTAATATACAAAATCCATATGTACCAAAGTTCCTCCGAAACCGCTTGACCGATTCTTATGAAACTTTGTTTGTATATTCAGTATTTCTGAGCATAAGAAGTAAACTTATTTGTTGTACAATTTATGTTTGTTATGATTCAGCATTTAAAAATAATACATACAACATTTGGCCCGCTCAATGGTAAGCGGCCACCACAGACTATAGACGCTTGCGATACCAACAATATCACTCGAGCCGTTGCCTGCCCACCCATCCCCTAACCGTGAAACCCTGGAACTTTACTCACCGACAGAAATCCAACACCACAAAAAAGAAGTAGTGTTATTTCACTGTGAGCTTCTATAAAGATAGAGGTTCCTTCCCAGACTTCGAGCTGAAAATTCTCTACGCCTTACTTCTCTTAATCGCCAAAATTTGGTGACAAAAAGGAGCCTTCAGCATGACTCTGCAGCACTCCAAGGTCCACAAATAAAATGGTTGAACAAGCAAGCGCATACATTGCCGACGCAACATTTCTTTATTAACCTCATTATACTTTTTTTCTAAATGTCTTCGCACGGTTTTTGCATTTAGCCAATGTCAAGTGTTAAAATGTTTACAAATACTATAGCACTCGTGGTCAAGTAATAAATCAAGTCAAAGTAAGTGGCAGTCAAGTCAATCCCCCTTTCCCTATGTTTCAGTAAATGTGTGGGGATTTACTGGAACCTCCCCGTGGACTTCTTGAGGGAACGTCGAAACACACTTTCCGCTATTTTGTTTCACTTGCCAACACTTGTGCATGTTCCCGAACACTTAGTAGTTAATAATCCACTGTTATTAGACACTAACATCCGCCACAACACAATTTTTAACAAGAAAAACAAACTGCTAAAGTGACGCTTCCCGATCCCACCAAAAAGTCCCTCATTATACTTATAATTTATTTTATATCGTTTAGTTCGCATTCCAGCACCAAGCATACCACACGTTCTCATAAGTTTAATCAGTTTATAGTTATAAAATATATTATATTTTGAAAGTTATTTTCAATTATATTATTTATTTTTGAAGCATTTAACTGCTAGATGTTTAAATCTAAAGAATTTTTTTACTAGAATCAAATCCACGTCCGGGCGAATGCACTGACCATTATGGTACCACGGCCCCGATGGCCGTGTCGAATTTTCTCTAGCCTTAGGCTGCAAGCCAGCGCCATCTCTTCGCATTGTAGGTAACCCATAATGTCAAATTAATACCTTTACGATTATTAAACATTTGAAAGACGAAATAGCAATTATAGCTGTTATATTTTTTATTGAGCATTTAACTGCTAGATGTTTAAATCTAAAGAAAATGTTTACTAGACAAATTCTACGTTCGGGCAAATGCACTGACCATTGTGCTACTGCTATGCTAAATCAGTACACATTTGACAATGACATTTCGCACTCGCAAACTATTCGAATGTGATATTGGTTCGTACTAAGCTTGGAGGAGCTCGATGGCGCAACTGCTTAGCGCGTTCGGCTGCGATCGTTGAAGTTAAGCAACTTTCGCAGTGGTCGGTCATTGGATGGGTGACCAAAAATTTACTATCTCGAGCTCCTCCGTGCTTCGGAAGGCACGTTAAGCTGTTGGTCCCGGTTGCATCTGCAGTCGTTAGCACCCACCAATCCGCACTGGGCCCGCGTGGTGGGTCATGGCCCAATCTCCCTATTCCATCCATAGGGAAGGCCTGTACCCCAGCAGTGGGGACATTAATAGGCTGATGATGATGAAGCTTGGTACTAAGGGTACATTATCAAAAATTTATGGACACGCCTTTTTTTCAAATAACCAAAACAATACAGATTCAAATTGATTTCAAATGACGCATGACGTCACGTCTTGTTTACTTAGAAGTGGCGGCACGAGCCCACTCCCAAACTTTGCGCTCTTTATCTTTTTAATTGTTTTGTTGATTGACAAAAGAAAATATAAGCGTCCATTATTTTATGATAATCTAACTGAGTAGATTTAATTTAAGTTTACCTCGCCTCGTCATCATCCCTTTCTCATGATCACGTCTGGATCATGACTTGGCAAAAACTTTACCGATTTCACTCATATTAATTTTTAAGTTAACTTATACTTTGTAGAAGGTTCTTACGGAAGAAAAAAGTTGAGCGCCGAAGTCGCGGGCGGATGATAAAATAAAAATACTGAAAAAAAAAGATGCCAGAGAAATCTTATGGTGGGAATAGAGCTACCTCCATCTAACATTACACCGAGAAGATTTTTCTTTAGACACAATCAGGGCCGGATTTAGGATTGTGGAGGCCCCGGGCCACTTAGGATTTGTATGCTTATTGACCCATCGAAATGTTGTTATTTCTTAAGCTGTTGTGGAGGCCCCTGGCCCACAGCCCCGCCTGCCCTGCCTTAAATTCGGCCCTGGTTAGATGTACAAAGTACTGTAGGCTGTAGGTAAAGGTAAAAGAGCAAAAAAAAAAATCAAAGGAAAAGATGTTTACTAGTGTTTACTAGTTGGAATTTGAAAGATTTTTTTTCCGAAGTCTCTATTGTGGGGGCCCCCCGTTTGTGGAGGCCCCGGGGCTTTCGCCCCGGTTGCCCTCCCTTAAATCCGGCAGTGGACACAATTCTTTAGATTGCTTAAAAATATAATTATAGCTTTTAGTTATCAGTTTAACAGCCAGAGAACTTAAAGTTTCTGCTTCTTTTCCTTGTATCTTCAACTTCCTTTCATTTATTTTGTTTTTAGGTATTTATCATTGTCGTTTAATTGGTTATTTCATGATCTATTTTTTCACTGAAGGTATATAGGTAAATCTATTGTATAGAGGCATGCCTGACTCCACTTTTTGATAAAAAATGTCTAAAAAAAAATTTTACTAGAAAGAAATCCACGCGGTCCAGAAATCAAACGGGACTTGAACCCGCACCCTTCTCTATCCGGGGCCTGCACTACCAATTATGCTGCCACGACCTTAATAGCCGTGTTAAATTTCTTCCAGTATTTGTTAGGCTGCAAGGCCGCGCCATCTCTTCCTATTGCAGTCAACCCACAATGCCAAACGTAACACTTTTACAAGTTTAGTATGTAATAGCAGCCCGCCCTCGCTTCGCTTCGGTGTAGAGCTGAAGTGTAGACTACAGTTTTTGTTCTCAGGCTTGTATTATACACAATGACATTCATCTATGATTCTTCTTATACCTGCATGCAAAGTCTCAGCCCGATCGCTTTAAAACTGACAAAGTTTCATACAAACTTTCATTCCCTATTTTATCCCCTTGGGGGTAGAATTGCTCAAAATCCTTTCTTAGCGGATGCCTACGTCATAACATCTACTTGCATGCCAAATTTCAGCCCGATCCGTCCAGTGGTTTGGGCTGTGCGTTGATAGATCACTATGTCAGTCAGTCACCTTTGAGTTTTATATATATAGATTAAACATTTGAAAGAATTTACTATTATTCTTTCAAATGTTTAATACTTATATATTGTGAGTCCAACGTAACACTAGTACATAATTGCTAGTGTGCATCCGCCCGGATAGCGAAGGGTGCGGGTTCGACTCCCGTCAACTTCCTGGATAGCGTGGAATTTTCTCTCAGAAAATTTTTCTTTAGATTTATAAATTTACCTGTGAGTTTCTTAAAATAAAAAAATTAAAAAAAAATCAGGTCCGTGATTATATGTGTACATAATTGTTTTGTTATTCACATAAGAATAACATTGTGAATGCTCATAAGATCAAATAACTTACTTACTATTATTAACCGTTTTTTTTTTGACTAAGAGCTTAATTTTTCAATTCTTGGATAAAGTTGTCAATCACATAAGTCAAACAACAAAAATAAGGGCTAATTTTTCAATCTCCAGATAAGTGTTATTGGATAGTTAAATTCACAACCATCAAAACTAAATCTCATTTACAAAACAAGAAAACTATGAATAAAAACTATTTTTTATATTTGACGGTATTGTACGATATCAATGGAATAATTTTTGACTGGGCATTGAACAATTAGTCATAAAACAAGAAAGACATAAGTGACAACTACTTCTCAAGGGTGTTGAAGAGTTTGTCCTAATCATAAGTAATTAGTTTCGAATTACTCTAATATCCGATGTTCCAAAAGGAGCAATAAGTAATACAGGTTCCCAACTTAGGGGTTTTGCCCCCAGATTTAGGGGCTAGAAGTGTTAAAAGTGACTTTTTTAGGGGCTGGAATTTTTTGGGGGTTCTTTTAGGGGCTTTTAACAAAACTTTCAATTAAATCGAAAAACAAAGCGTGTGTTTTCTTTCAGTTTTATCCTAGAATGGAACGCAGCGCGATATGAAACGACTGAACTCACTATGTGGCGGGTTGTTTCCTAAGGCTGTATGGACTAAAGTTCTTTGCCTTCCACCAATCAAAACAGCGAAATAAGATTTAACCGCCTGTCAGCTCATTTTCGTTTGATTTTCCATTCGGAAAATGTATTTATTCAATATAATAATTTACTGTAACAGAATATGTAACGTTTTAATTTATGAGCAACGAAAGAATTTAGGTAATAAGATAAGTAGGTACATATAATTTTCTATATTTAGGGGATTTTAGGGGAATTTAAAAAAAACTTAGGGTAAAATTTTGGTAAGGGTTGGTAACACTGACACAACTGCATGTTATTTTTATATTCTCATTCTAATTGGATTGTACGTCTTTATGGGAAATAAATTATCTTTGAACCTGAAATTAAATTAACGGCTAAGTGTATTTGCCGCTTGAAATAAAGCACCCAACTGAGGAAATGACCTACAGAGGACCACAGTAAATGAACTCTATACCTTGTGATGTAATATGTTTCAGGCGATGAGTCAGGTGTCCAGAATTTAAGCAAAGTAACGCGATAAGTACTATATATTAGTATATATAAGTATATTTTAAGGAGGAGGAGCTTAATGGCGCAGGTTGCTAGCGCGTTCGGCCGCGATCGTTGAAGTTATGCAACTTTCGCAATGGTCGGTCATTGGATGGGTGACCAAAAATCTTCTATCTCGAGTTCCTCCGCCAGTCGTTAGCACCCGCCAATCCGCTCTGGCCCCGCGTAATGGGTTTATGGCCCAATCTCCCTATTTCATCCTTGGGGAAGGCCTGTGCCCCAGCAGTGGGGACATTAATGAGCTGCTGATGATGATAAGTATATTTTAAGTGTCAATACGTTATCGTGACTGCTTCCCGTCAGATAGGGCATTATATATACTTACTTATGAACATTTTTACAAAAATCTTGTTTTCAAATACAAAACGTCGTGAAAATTTTGCGATGTACGACTGTGTTAAATAAAGACCTAAAGGTCTGGTTAGAAACTTTAAACAACTTTAACTTACATAGGAGTAGGCTATATCCTATTCTACTAATTTCTACTTGTATTATAAATGTAAAAGTTTGTAACATGTCATGCAAAAATGACTGAACGTATTTAGAAGAAATTTGGTACACTCAATAATATAAACTTTATCCAAGAAAAATATGTGATTCTCAAAAAAATTAACTATAACGTAGAAGAAGACGCGGGCGGAAGATAGAACACAATAAGTTTTTTTTCTTTATTAATAACTATAAACGCCCGTGTTTTACTGTAGTATCGCATCATCTGTAGGTTATCGACGATTACCTATGATGCGATGAGATGAATTTCGATGGGATTTCAGTATTTTTTACATAGAAAGCTACTTTTCTATAAGATTGATTGAAGATTGATCATTCCTATTCAAATCGCTTAAAATCTTGGAGTCTTAGGGCCTGAGACTACACAAAACGAGCGTCGTGAACTGGCGAGAAGAATGCGACGCCTCCGGCGCCAACGCTCAAATGGACTTCATTAGGCGAAGAGAGCATCGCTCGAGAATTATGCAATTTCATTTCAATTTACGACCGCAAAGACCAGCGCGAAAAGGGAGCCAAGGGAGTCACCTATTAAGGCGAATGCACACACCGCGCACACTTTTTTCCCGCCACCCCTCGTGTGTTTAAACACCCCAAAATGCGCTTTAACGCAGCTCTATAGGTGCCAGAATGCGCCGCGGTGGCGCTGATTAAATTATTTCCCCATTATTTGATTCGCCACCTTTTTCAAGATGGCGGCAAAAAACGCGACGTGTGTTTGTATGAGGGCGAACCGCCTGCCCCCCCCCCCTCCCTCCCGCCGCGCTCCCCTTTGTGTCAACACTCAAATAAATGCAATCGTGCACTAATGAAAAATCGTTTGCAACAACTTGCCAAACCTTAATACTTGCTAATATGATAACGGGTTTGGGACTGAAGTGTATATTAGGCACTTTAAAGAGTTCAAACTTTTGATGGTAAAATTTAGTGATTGTTGATTTTTTCTTGTAAATTACAACTTTGTTTGCCGAGTCATCATCATCATCATCAGCATATTAATGTCCCCACTGCTGGGGCACAGGCCTTCCCTATGCATGGAATAGGGAGATTGAGCCATGACCCACCACGCGAGCCCAATGCGGATTGGTGGGTGCTAACGACTGCAGATGCAGCCGGGACCAACGGCTTAACGTGCCTTCCGAAGCACGGAGGAGCTCGAGATAGTAATTTTTGGTCACCCATCCAATGACCGACCACTGCGAAAGCTGCTTAAGTTCAAAGATCGCAGCCGAACGCGCTAACCACTTGCGCCATCGAGCTCCTCGTGTTTGCCGAGTATTGCATACATAATTTTATTTAAGTCATGAACATGACCAATTTATATGGTCAATAGAGATTGGTAGATTATGTAACTTATTTATTAAGTGACAAATAAAAAGTAAATGTTTATTTCGTTATCATTAACCATATCTCTATTTGTGTTGTGTGCTTTGACCGTTAAGCCGTTGGTCCCGGCTGCATCTGCAGTCGTTAGCACCCGCCAATCCGCACAGGGCCCGCGTGGTGGGTCATGGCTCGCACTTCTTATTCCATCCATAAGGAAAGCTTGTGCCCCAGCAGTAGGGACATTAATGGACTGCTGATGATGATTAGTATGTTTTAAGTCTCAGTCTGCGTTATCGTGGCTGCCTCCCGTCAGATAGGGCATTATATACTTACTTGTATGAACATTTGAGCGTGTGCTTTGGAGCCACAATATTTTATTCAGGGACACAAATAATACATTAACATAATTTAAAAACATTGTACCTTTTAAATACGTACAATACGATAATTAAATTTTACTCACATGAAAACTTTACAAAGGTACACGCATGCTTTCACGGTTTTTATGCCTCACAGTGAAGAAATTTAATGAAAATATAACGGAAATAATATAAGAATCACATAAGTCATCAACTTATCGTGAATTTCTCTATGCCTAAAGGTTGACTGGCAGAGAATGCTTTTAGCGTTAAATACGCCTATTGTCCATTTTTGTAATTGTGGCAATAAAGTTTAAATAAATAAATAAGTCTCTATTATTACTACTATAATATACTATACTGTTTATAAACGCAATCAATATTACAGTACACTGAATAATTTTTAACTAGCGCCCGCCCGCGACTTCGACCGTGTTAACAATTTTTATGAACCTCATAGCAAAGTAAAATTTTCCGGGATAAAAATTATAATCATATGTCTCAATCCAGTCCCCGTAGCATGAGAACCACAACTTACATTATATCACGTTTTTTAACGCGGCTAACTGTCAATCTCCATAGTAATTTGACAATTAAGCGTGATAAAAACGCCTTATATATCATATCGCGGTGTTCATGCTAGGGGGACAGGTTATAAACTATATCCGCACCAGATTTCATCCAAATCCGTTAGTAGTATATAGTAGATGGTAAAAAATTTTAAAAAAAAATATATAGGTAGTGTATGTGGTTAAAACTTTTACTTTATTTTTGAAATTAATAAATGTTTGCTGCTGTATGCCTTAAGATTTTAATTTTTTATTTTTAGAATGCTTTTTACTAGCTAGAGTCTGCTTTAAGCGAAATATAGTAGATTCGCCTAACAAGTATATTTAAATATTTTTGAAATTACATTTAGTTATAGTAGGATACTATATTGTATAGTAGGGTTGACAACTCTACTGCTATGTGTTCTGTCTTAAACTGTGACTTATTTTCTTATTGTTTTCTAATTAGGATGTAATCAATTTCATTTTTCCTTTTTCTTGTTTTCTGTGATGTCACTGCTCTGGGTATGGCAGAATACCAGTGCAGCAGGAACTTTACTGTGTATGCTGAGCTATATCCAGTGTTGGCATCACATAAAATACACATTTACTATCTGTTGTTTGTTTGTTTTTTGTTGTTGTTAACTTTACTTGTACGTTTTGTTTTACTTTATGTTAATTTTTTTTATGTGTATGTTAGGTGTTGTCAGCAATAAAAACATTTTTCTTTCTTTCTTTCTTTCTATTTAATACGGGTTTAAGTAACAAACTTTCACCATTATAAAATAAATAAGATTAAGAAAATTCTTCAAAAAATCGACTCAACTCTGATTGGAGTTGAACCAGCGCCTTTCGCCATTCATAATAGTGGTTACCTATTATAGTGGCTAATTAAGCATGCAATTATCAAATGCGGCCGATGCTTTGGCAGCCTGGTTGGCTCTCGTCCCAGGTGCAGCCGTGCCTGGGAACCCCGAGTTATAGCGCTCATGGGACGACGTTTATTGTAAAGCGACACTTGAACTGCTTACTGGTGGTGCCACGGGAGTCGATCTGGCGAGGATTTTGGCGGTGTCACAGCCTGAATCCGAGGCGTGGCCGCACGCGTTAACTTCGCCTCATATAGGCACTTTACGGGCGGGTGGCGGTCGCCCTCCGCTTGGGCTGCGATGTATGTCAACCACATGTATGCATCTGCGGTACCATGGTGGGGGCTGACGGCCATCACGCATTGAGCTGCCGTCGATGTACAGGCAGACACAAACGTCACCATGCTCTAAATAACAGTGTTGAGACTTGAGAGGTCATAGGTCAGCCGGCGTTCCTTCCGTTCTCGAACCACTAGGTGTCAGCCGCACAGACGGAAAACGGCCTGATGGTCTTACATTGGTACCGTGGGAGAAGGGACGATGTTTGGTGTGGGACGCGACATGTGTCAGCACTTTCGCCGCTACCCACATCGGCCGCACGACACGCAAGGCTGGGGCGGCGGCTGAATATCAGGCAACGGCAAAGCGCTTAAAATATTCCTCGTTGGGGCAAGGATACATTTTTGTGCCTTTGGCGGTGGAAACGGCGGGTTGTTGGAGCACAGAGACCAAGCAATTTGTGTGGGACCTGGGCCACCGACTCAGGCAAAAAACTAATGACCCTCGCTCCGGGTCGCTTCTGGCACAAAGATTGTCTATTGCCATCCAGCGTGGCAATGCTGCAAGCATAATGGGCACCTTTGCGCCAGAAACGATGGGGTGATATTTGAATATTATTAGTATTTGTATATTATTCTTGTACATAATGTTAATTTTAGTTTTTTAGTTAACTATATTTTTTAACGTTTTTGGTTTACGGTTCATTGTTATTGTATATATTTTTCTTTAATCCAAAAAAAATCTAATTATTTTACAATAAATCCAATGAATATTAACATTGTAATTAGTCGCATTAATGTCAATCATCTTAAAAACTATAATTCCATTTATACATGTCAATTAATCGTCATATGCCATCACATTATACATGTCAACAAATCCATATCATTATTGAATTAAGGTAAGTGATAAAAATAAAGCCTACCTAGTTTCAAACACTCATATCATGATTAATTATTCGAAGAAGGTGATAAATAAAAACAAGGCATTATTTCTTGGTTTATAAATTTTAAGTGATTAAGAAAACATATTACAATCTATTATCAGAAATCACTTGAAAAGAGCTAATTCTGGAACCTTAGCCTTAGGCCTTTTAAAAACATAGTGACTTAACAAAGCCTATGTATTTAACTAATAGGAACATTGTTATTAGACTATAAATTATATCTAATATATAAAATTCTCGTGTCGCGGTGTTTGTGGTTAAACTCCTCCGAAACGACTCGACCGATTTTCGTGAAATTTTATATGCATATTCAGTAGGTCTGAGAATCAGATGTAATCTATTTTTCATCCCCCTAAATGTTAAGGGTAATCCACACCTAAATTATTTTTTTCAATTTTAGATATATTTTTTTTTATGATAATATCATAAAAAAAACACACAAATACATACAACCCTAAGTTTTCACCCTTCTTCCACCAACCCCTATTTTTTGATGGCGGTACGAAGTTCGCTGGGTCAGCTAGTTAAAATATGTAATTTCTGAACCTTTAACCAAGTGTTTCCATGGTATCCTTGATGTTGTTCAAGGATCCCATGGATCTAATTTATTTTACTAAATATTTTGCTTAAATTGGTAGTCAGATTTGAAGTCGCATATTAAATACGAAAAGAGATAAAGAATAATATAAAAAAACATATCCATACAAACAAAAATTAGCAAATTAGCATATCTTCTCGTAAATATCATTAAATATTGGTAAATGAATATATTTTGATAGATATAAGTATTTGATAACAATAAGGCCTTTTATAAAAGTAGGCTTTATTTAGTACATTATACTTCATAAAAGTTATAAGTAGTATTTAATTCGCATATTCTAAAAAGTGAAGTTTTAAGTCATAGTCAACTTTTTCATTAGATATATTGTGATCCCTATACATTACATGAAACAAAACTTCAAAGAATAATGTATTAAAAGGACATCGACGAAATCGGCCCTAGCATGCCCAAAAGAATGTCCTTCACTATTATTTTTCTATTATTTTTTTAACTTATTAGCAATTAATCATTGTAAACGGACAATCTGTTTAAGAAAATAAAAAATTAAAGTTCTGTTACTAGATACTACAGTCTGTTCATCCAACTTGGCACTCCTTTTTATTGAAAATACAGCATTAAAAATCAACTGATAACTAGATTCAATAGGTTTCAGTCTATAATAACGATTTATTTTAATAGTTTATTGGCTTCGTTAATATTTTATTATTAAACAGGTGATTCTGTTAAAAAGTTGTGCCAAGATTGTTTACCTTATTAAATGCAATATAGGCGACCATAAAAATAGAACTAGGTACCTTAGTCAATAATACTTATTACTAGTATTTATATTATATTTATAAAAAGATTATTTCTGAAATTATGTAAAGATAGTTTATACTCCCATTCCATGTAATATCTGTTTATTTTTATGAAAATCATATTGATAACAAGGTACATACCTAATTACCGATAGTAAAATATAGAAACAGGTAAATGGAAAGACTGAACATTTCATTTGAAAAGAAATCTATTATTACCTACTACAGGTAGGTATAGGTATCATAGGTGCCAACTGACAACACTCATAAATCAATATGAATATAAGCATTTATTATTTTTATTATTAATTGCATTTTATGTTCATTTAATGCATATTATTTAAGTGCTTACATAGAGGTAAAAACTAAATCTATTCAGAATATATAAAGTGTACATCTCTTACGATTAAGTATAATAATTATAACCTCAAAATCTAATACATTCTGTAGTAGGCCACGGTTCCTCAAGTTGTCCGTATCTCAACAAATGCTTAATTAGAGTTTATGAATGATTCCGAACACAACTAGCATTTTCTCATTGCTGGGCGTTATAGGGCATTCAATGTATGGGGAACGAGCAATGTCCTTTGTTAAAGATTACAACAAATTAATTTTAAATGTAATTGTATGTGGAGATGTAATTTAATTTATTTTTATGTATCATAATTATTACTATTTATTATTATTTTGTCATTGGCATGCTATGATCTTTATGATTGAAATAAATGAATTATTATTATTATTATTAATAACGCGCTATGAAAAAGCTCGTCCTTCACAAAGTACCGCCACTACTGACGCTATGAGCTCGAGCGGACCGCTCGTGCACAGTTTGCCGAGTTGTAGAACTGTCATCTATGCGTGTGTAAAGTATTTTTGATGTAAACATATTTTAATAGACTTGTTTGACCTACAGGCCTTATTTCAGCATAGGCCTTATTTGTATCAGGTACCTTATAATTTAATTAAAAATAAGTTATAATTTTAGTTAAATTTACAATCATAAAACTTCGAATCATTTATGCCATTTAAACATATCAAATTATCAAGTAATGAAATATTATTAAATCACTACAATAATCAAATAACAAAATTTTTATTTTTTATTAATATGTCACTTACTATGTCGCTATCGCCTATACGAGTAGTGGTCCAAACTGTGCTGTAGACGCCTACGATCCAAGAAATATCCCTGGCGCCGGTGCCTACACGTTTTTTTTTTGTGTCTGGGAAATGCTTTACGCATCCTTCAACCACTGGGGGAGCGAGAAGAAGGTATATGGGACTCCTCCCTGTTCATTTCAGCCAGCCCAGTGGCCGGATGAAATAAACAGGGCCCTACCTAACGCCCTGAACAGGGCCACTAAAAACCAGACAATATTCCTACACCGTCACCCGACACGCACTATGAGGACCGCGGTCCTCCTAGTGCATGCCGAGGGCGGGTGTGATCGCGGCTCTCGTTTCCGAAAGGCCGCGCACCCGCCAGGTGTTTTCCGCGAATGGACCCACCCCGATGAAGATGCCCCGGAGCATCAGGGGCATCAACATGCAGAGAGCTTGTGCAATGTGAACCCGTCTCCCAGGACGGGCTCGCGGCTCTCGTAGGAGAGGGAGAGCGTAGGTCTCTCCGTCCCTCTCCTACCCCCCTTGGCTCTAAGAAAGGCCTTTTGAGCATCTGGTGCTCCCACCCTGGCCCTGAAAACGCCGTTGCCTACCCTGACCCCATCCGCTACCTGTCTGGAACAGTGAACCTTACCAAGGTAGTGATATTTCGCTGTGGTTCTTCTGTCTCTGACTTATTGACTTCCTTAGACGGGGCACTTCAATTTGAACGGACAAAGCTGCTATGTCTAACATTTATGACTGATTATATTACTAACTAGCTTTTGCCCGCGACTTCGTCCGCGTTTTCGTCGTTTTTCGTAAAAAAGTAGCTTAGGTCCTTCCTCAGGGTTCAGTGGTTTTGATGTGACAGACAGATTAACTTTCGTATTTTAGTACATTATTATTATTATTGACAAAATGTCAATCCAGATAATGTATGCCGTTCGCGGTCAGCTGTGAGACTTAATTCCCTCTCAGTGTAGGTTTCGGACTCGCGAGATTATGTATGCCGTTCGCGGTCAGTTGTGAGACGTAATTCTCGTTGTGCAGCAGTTTCAGCTTCTCGGGATAACGTATGTTGTTCTCGGTCAATGGTACGCTTTTGCTCTCGTTGAGAAGATCTTTGAGACGTCCGTGATGTAGCTCATCTTGCTCTTTTAGCTGCTAATCGCATCTCTCTCTCTGGAGAGTTTTCATTGGCTCGAAAAGTTGAGGCTCTAACTCTCATAGAGTTTAACCGATTTGCTCTTTCCTCTGCCGATTCTTGAGATCGCGTAATTCTCATTCTCTTAGCTTTACTCGAAGTTCGAGATAAAGATAATGGTTTTTTAGGTGGCATTGTGTAATAATCTACGGTAACGAAAAGGCTGTCAGTTACCTAACAAAATTACCTACGTTAGAGGTCCTAACTTTAGCTACCTTACACTTAAAATCTTAATGACTATTTACACTAAAATATTCTAATAGAATTATACCCAGAAATATATACAACTCACAACAAAAAAGGAATGAAAATAAAGCTGAAACGCCTGTGCAATACTATCTACCTATATCTACTTCACTTAAAAATAAATACTTATAACTACTTTAATTAATAAAAGTACCTATGCTTAATAATTTGTAATTTGAACGAATATTTAAACACTACCAAAACAACTAATACGTGGTCCTAACTTTAGCTACCTTACACTTGAAATCTAAGTGACTATTTAAACTAAAATATTCTTATAGAATTATAACCAAAAATATATACAACTCACAACAAAAAGGAAATGAGAATAAAGCTGAAACGCCTGTGCAATACTATATACCTATACCTACTTCACTTAAAAATAAATACTTATAACTAATTTAATAAGAAAAGTACCTACGCCTAATAATTTTTAATTTGAACGAATATTTAAACACTACCAAAACAACTAATACCTATTTTACAAAATAACAACAAAAGAAATTCAAATAAACTATTTAAAGACTAAAAGTCGCGCTGATAAGCACGGTTTCTCAATATCAATTATTGTCTGTCAATAAGGTCGAACGCTCTAAACGCACACCGCCGCCGCGACCCGGCAACCGTTACACAAAAATGATCCTTATAGCATGATTCAGTATTCACGTGCGACGGCGCGATGGCTTATTTCATGTATAAGTTTGGTGTTTCTATACCGATTTCTATAATTCTTTTTTTCTTGAATAGGTAATAATGTTAACTTTTTTAAATTAGGGATGAGTGAGAGTATTATAAACGTAAGAGTAAACAAATATAATCAGAATGCTCCGAACTGCTAAGCTATCAGGAGTTACACGTGTTATTGTGAGTCAACCATAAAAGATAGACATATACTCTTGCGGAATATTTTTTAGATAATTTTATGTAGAATATTTCCGTCATACTTGATTTCTATGTAACTTTAACCATTAAGGCTGCACACGCGACGGAAGCTTAAAAAATGGAGTTCCCGTTTCCCAACATTTCCCTTCACTACTCTACTCCTATTGATTGTACCGTGATGAAAAGTATACTATAACCTGCTCAGGAGTATGAAGAATAATTGTACCAAGTTTCGTTAAAATCCGTCGAGTAGTTTTTGTTTCTATAAGGAACATACACACAGACAGACAGACAGACAGACAAAAATTTTACTGATTGCATTTTTGGCATCAGTATCGATCACTAATCACCCCCTGGTAGTTATTTTGAAAATATATTTCATGTACAGAATTGACCTCTCTACAGATTTATTATAAGTATAGATAAGCGCGGTTTCTCAATATCAATTATTGTCTGTCAATAAGGTCGAACGCTCTGAACGCATCAACAGCCAAATATTGAATGAAGCTGCCTATGGCCTTAGGGGCCTTACAGGCTTCATCTGATGCGATCAAACCCCTGAGAAGGGGATGATGCAGCGCTGCCTTAGTAAATACTACTGCATAGTGCGCTTAGAGGACGGATGCACCCTGATGTGCATTCGTATCGGTTTGGGACTGAGCGACTGAAGGTCTCTCAGGATCGGGGGGCTCGCTTTCGGACCTCCCGCCTTTTTATACCCTACCGCCGCCGCGACCCGTGTCGAGCGCGGCAACCGTTACACAAAAATAATCCTTATAGCATGATTCAGTATTCACGTGCGACGGCGCGATGGCTTATTTCTTGTATAAGTTTGGTGTTTCTATACCGATTTCTATGATTCTATTTTTCTTGAATAGGTAATAATGTTAACTTTTTTAAATTAGGGATGAGTGAGAGTATTATAAACGTAAGAGTAAACAAATATAATCAGAATGCTCCGAACAGCTAAGCTATCAGGAGTTACACGTGTTATTGTGAGTCAACCATAAAAGATAGACATATGCTGTTGCGGGATATTTTTTAGACAATTTTATATAGAATAATTCCGTCATACATGATTTCTATGTAACTTTAACCATTAAGGCTGCACACGCGACGGAAGCTTCAAAAATGGAGTAACTTCTCCCGTTTTCCCAACATTTCCTTTCATTTCCTTCACTACTCTGCTCCTATTGATTGTAGCGTGATGAAAAGTATACTATAACCTGCCCAGGAGTATGAAGAATAATTGTACCAAGTTTCGTTAAACTCCGTCGAGTAGTTTTTGTTTCTATAAGGAACAAACACACAGACAGACAGACAGACAGACAAAAATTTTACTGATTGCATTTTTGGCATCAGTATCGATCACTAATCACCCCCTGGTAGTTATTTTGAAAATATATTTCATGTACAGAATTGACCTCTCTACAGATTTATTATAAGTATAGATTTTGCTTAGTCTCACCATATAGCTATTAGAGAAAATAAATTAACTTTAGCTGCTCATCATAACATAACATCTAACTGCCTCAGCTAGTATTCGAATTCTTGGCGTTGACATATCGAGCGACGTCCACTTCCGGGATCATTTAGAGCGCAAGGCCAAATTGGCCTCTAAGAAGCTTGGTGTGCTCAATAGATCGAGAATGTACTTCACACCGGCCCACCGACTGCAGCTTTATAAGGCACAGGTTCGGCCTCACATGGAGTACTGCTCTCATCTTTGGGCGGGGGCACCCCAGTACCAGCGTCTCCCTTTAGATCGCATCCAGCGCCGAGCGGCTCGAATCATCGACGACCAGGACCTTTTCGATCAGCTTGATCCTTTGGCTTTGCGTAGGGATGTAGCTTCGCTCTGCATCTTCTATCGCATTTATCACGGGGAGTGTTCTGAGGAATTGTTCGGATTAATTCCAGCTGCAGCATTTCGCCATCGTACATCGCGACAAAAATTTCATCCCCATCATCTTGATGCGTGGCTATCCACAACCGTTCGTTTTTGTCGAATTTTTTTACCACGTACGACAAAACTGTGGAATATATTGTCGCCAGCAGTGTTTCCGGACCGATACGACCCAAAAACCTTCAAAAAAGGAGCGTACTCCTTCCTTAAAGGCCGGCATCGCATTTGTGATACTCCTGGTGTTGCAAGTGTCCATGGGCGACGGTAATCACTTACCATCAGGTGAGCCGTCTGCTCGTCTACCCCTATAACATAAAAAAAAAACTAGACTTCAATTTGATAAAACGTGTTTTCAAGTGCAAACTTAGGTACCTACATTACTTACTGACTTGAGTCAGCAGTTGACTGCCACCAAATTAATAATTGATTCTTTTAGCCCGACAGCCAAAAGTAAACTATGTCTCTTTTCAGGTTATAGGCTGTCTGTGTGTAAAATTTCATCCAAATCTGTTCAACCGTTTCTGCATGATTGAGTAACAAACATACAAACTTTCATATTTGTGATATTAGTAGGATTGCTTAAAACTAAAGTTATGGGGATGAAGTAACGGTAAAGACTAGGAATAATACAGTTACAATAAATTACAATATTTTTACAGTTTACTATGTTTATGATTTCCTCCTTCACATTGAAAAGAACTCCTTAGAGTTTTATTGTAGTTACAATAAGTAATTTTGAATGAACAATATTTTGACTATTTCAATCTCTCGTGTCGAATTCTACAATGTATGCAGTTTAACATCATCTTAAGGAAAATACTGTTTCGAACGTACACAAAGTTTTAACAAGTAAGATTCGCATACAAAGCAGCACTCATCTACAGATCAATATTATGCAATACATTATAATTGTGTACTAAAATTTCTTCAAATTTAAAAAAACTATTTTTCTTGTTTTATATAAAACAAGCGGCCGCCCGCGACTTCGTCTGTGTTAACTTTAGTTTAGTCTCAATCCAGGTTATGAACTATATATATGCCAAATTTCATCCAAATCCATTCAGCCGCTTTTTCGACATTGAGTAACAAACAAAGAGACTCACTTTCGCATTTATTAAGGAAGAAGAAGAGAAGAAGAAGTCGTCTGCGTTAAATTAGTTACTTGAAAATCCCCCTGGAACCTAACATTTTTCGGGATAAAAGTAGTCTATGTGTGAATCTAGGGTGTCAGCTAACTCCATACCAAAGGACATCGACGAAATCGGCCCTAGCATGCCCAAAAGAATGTCCTTCACTATTATTTTTCTATTATTTTTTTAACTTATTAGCAATTAATCATTGTAAACGGACAATCTGTTTAAGATAATAAAAAATAAAAGTTCTGTTACTAGATACTACAGTCTGTTCATCCAACTTGGCACTCCTTTTTATTGAAAATACAGAATTAAAAATCAACTTATAACTAGATTCAATAGGTTTCAGTCTATAATAACGATTTATTTTACTAGTTTATTGGCTTCGTTAATATTTTATTATTAAACGGGTGATTCTGTTAAAAAGTTGTGCCAAGATTGTTTACCTTAATAAATGCAATATAGGCGACCATAAAAATAGAACTAGGTACCTTAGTCAATAATACTTATTGCTAGTATTTATATTATATTTATAAAAAGATTATTTCTGAAATTATGTAAAGATAGTTTATACTCCCATCCCATGTAATATCTGTTTATTTTTATGAAAATCATATTGATAACCAGTTACATACCTAATTACCGATAGTAAAATATAGAAACTGGTAAATGGAAAGACTGAACATTTCATTTGAAAAGAAATCTATTATTACCTACTACAGGTAGGTATAGGTATCATAGGTACCAACTGACAACACTCATAAATCAATATTAATATATTAAGCATTTATTATTTTTATTATTAATTGCATTTTATGTACATTTAATGCATATTATTTAAGTGCTTACATAGAGGTAAAAACTGAATCTATTCAGAATATATAAAGTGTACATCTTTTACGATTAAGTATAATAATTATAACCTCAAAATCTAATACATTCTGTAGTGGGCCACGGTTCCTCAAGTTGTCTGTATCTCAACAAATGCTTAATTAGAGTTTATGAATGATTATGAACACAACTAGCATTTTCTCATTGCTGGGCGTTATAGGGCATTTAATGTATGGGGAACGAGCAATGTCCTTTATTAAAATCGCTCCAGCCGTTAGACGTGAAGAAGTAACAAACATACACACTCACACACACAAACTTTCGCCTTTATAATATTAGTGTGACTAGTCACTATTAAAGTAGCCCGGAAAATCGTCTCCGGGAAAATTGGTTTTTCATAGAAACTTCAACCCCTATTGTGTGCTGTGAATCCTTAAAAATGATTTCAAGGATAAAATGTCCTATGTCCTTTCCCTGGACTCAAACTAAGTGACAGCAGAATAAGAAAGGTAGGGTCAGCGGATTTCCCGCTAGAAGTGGAGCGCCCTTCTGGGAACCTCCACCACTTTACAGAACACCGAAAAGGAAAAGGAACAACAAAGCACACCAACTTTTTAGGAGTTTACTTTTTCGGTTTATTATCAAATAATATTTAAAATAAAGAAAAGTTTACTAGAAAAAAATCCACGCGGACCAGGCAGCGGACGGGACTCGAACCCGCATCCTTCGCTATCCGGGCGAATGCACTGACCATTATGCTACGACGGCCCTATTAGCCGCGTCGAAATTTTCCTAGTGTTAAGCTGCAAGGCAGCGCCATCTCTTCGCATTGTAGGTAACCCACAATGTCAAATGAATATTTTTTCAAGTATTAAACATTAGTAGATGTTTCAATCTAAAGAAAAGTTTGCTAGAATGTAGAATAGTAACTAGAATGTAATGGAAGTTAAAAAAAGCCCAAAAAATGCCGCTATAGCTTATACTTAGATGTCTAGATTTTCTCAATCAGCAATGAGTATTTTTTTATTACTGGATGTGAAAAAAAATATTTTTTAATAGTTACTAAGTACAACATGGATATATGATACTGTATCAAAACTAAAGATATATGTTTCTAGTACAATATGTATGTGCCTCCTCTTTTTTGTCGGTTTTAAATATTTTTATTTATTTATTTATATCGATGGGTATTTTATACACACGGGAAACCCGCTCTGTGTCTGTCGGTCGATGAAAGATTAAAACAAAGACTGTTGATACTAATAACATGAATAGGTAGTCTTGTTTGCAGTTACTGCGGTTTCCCTGGCTCCACGAGATCGGCTTCAGGCCAGCAAGAGGTGCGTCGGGAGCTGCGCAAAATATCTAATGCTAGAGCTATTTTCGCAACTGGACTCAGCAACAAGTGGAATTATGTTTTTATATTTTTAAGCATTTAACTGCTAGATGTTTAAATCTAAAGAAAAGTTTTACTAGAAAAAAAACCACTCTGACCAGGCAGCGAACGGGACTCGAACCCGCACCCTTCGCAATCCGGGCGAATGCACTGACCAATTATGCTACCACGGCCCTGATTGCCGCGACGAAATTTTTTTTTTAAATCGACGCGGCCATCAGGATTTTTTTTTCGAGTAAAACTTTTCTTTAGATTTAAACATCTAGCAGTTAAATGCTTAAAAATATAAAAACATAACTATAATTGCTATTTCTTCTTTCAAATGTTTAATACTTGAAGAAGGATTCATTTGACATTGTGGGTTACCTACAATGCGAAGAGATGGCGCTGCCTTGCAGCTTAAGGCTAAGAAAATTTCGACGCGGCCATCAGGGCCTGGTAGCATAATTGGTCAGTGCATTCGCCCGGATTGCGAAGGGTGCGGGTTTGGGTCCCGTCCGCTGCCTGGTCCGCGTGGATTTTTTTCTAGTAAAACTTTTCTTAACAAGTGGAATACCTAATAATCTAGTTAGTTCTCATTAACCGTCGATTCCGGCTACATCTGCGCCGTTAGCATCATACACCAATCCGTACAGGGCCCGAGTGGTGAGTCAGGACTCGTTCATTCCTATTTTGCAACGAATACCGGTGCCCCAGCAATGTGGATTTTAATAGGATGACCACGAAGTAATCATCAAGCTTTAGCAGAAAAAGATTTACGACAGCTTGACTAGCTGCATAAATCATAGCTAGCAAAGGTACTAAATCTATTATTTCAACGTTCACAAATAGTCAAAACCCTAGGTGTGAACCGCAACAACAACCAACAAAAGAAAAAGAAATCGGAACGCGAACTTAGCTATAAAGGGGCTGACATCCGATCTAATCTAACCACAATGGTTGCGTTCGATACCCAAAACATCGGCGCTATTCTCTAATGAACGCCTTATTGTGCCCGTCCAAACAATCCCACTGTGCTCATTCACCAAAGATAGCTGCGTGTAATGGATCCGGAAAAGGCACGCGGAGCGAGCCACAAAAGCGCGGATGCGAACACCGAAACGATTATTGAGCTAAAACTCAAAAGGTGTCGTGCCCCGCGCCCTCCCCACCCCTTAATGACGTAAATTGAGCCCAGCACTCTTTTGTTTTGTTTCCGATCACCGCCGCAATCCGCTCCTTATTGGGTTACCACCTTTAATCATTGTCGCGACGATGAACCGAATCCGAGAAGCGCGCTAACGAGCCGTAATCAATAGACGTCACCGCTCGCTGACTGTGTAATAAATACTCCTTTGATTCGATCAAATAAAAATGAGTAATTGAACCCCATTGATCGTCGCCCTGAGATCGGGCAAGCTGCAGTAGCTTTATAGCATAGTATAGCTCACTCTGCGATACTATAATCTGCTACTTGTAAGAAGGACGTTACATCAAACAAGTTGTGGATCGGGAAATATCCTGTTTTGTCACTAATGATTTGAATACTGTTAGTTAATTTGAAACAATTGTAACCTATGTATGTGACTGACTGATCTACTCTCATGCTAAAATCTTATAGTGGGTCACTATATAGATTTACTTTAATAAAGAGAAAGCAGGGAGCAACTAAAGATTTCTGACTTTTTCTAACAAAATTATGAAAAAAATATTATGATCATTGTTAAGTGGTCCTTAGACCACAAAACCAGGGCCCTTGCTAGGGGGAGGAGGGAGCGGAGTAGGTAGGATTATGGTGCAGCCTTAAACAACGCTTCTGTTGAGATTTATACAGCTAGATCTAAATAATTCCATGCCATCATCCACTGCAAATTTTGGGCTACCACGAAATTTTTTATTATACATTCATTTTTTAATATTCATTGATGATACAGCGTAGCTATGTCATCAATGAATATGAGAAAGAGTAAAGGTTCGAAGTGAGAGCTTTGAGGGACACCTGATGCCTGATGCTGCCTAATAGACCTTAAACTCAAAACCACTAGCAACAACCGCCTGGGGTCTCTTTTTGAGCTAAGACTAAAACTAGTGAAAACGGGAACCCTGTATCCGTCTTGAATGCAGCTTTCCCATTAGAAGGGAGTGGTTCACTTTGACAAATGCACTAGCAAAGTCGGGGTAGCATTAATTTGATTTCCACCTCATTTACACTATCTGTTTTATGTGCAACTTTAGAAAGAAATGCCACCAGTTTTACTTGAGTTGAACGAGACCTGCGAAAGCCGTGTTAAAATCAGTTAGTGTAAGTTCTACTTGTAAAGATAGATAGATAGATAAAACTTTATTCACACCAACATGCACAAATACAAAATTGAAGACAAATTTTACAATTATATACTTAAATCCTTTAAAACATACAACAAATTATATTTATACAACTATACTGATATTTTCGTGTGCAGCAGCGATGCGAATGGGCGAGAACTCAACGTAACATTTACTCCGAGAGTAAATCGCTGATTTTCAGTTCTGACCCATAAAGATGAGGTCACGCAATTAAATGTCAGATTAAAATTCACAATACAATAAACGAAATTAAAATTAAATTAAATACAAAATTAAAGTAAACATCATAAATGATGCATATAATTTTGAAAAAGTAAAAAAATAGAAATGGCTTGACTCTTTTTAATGTCAGTCGTGTTGCCTTTTGACGTGACAACGTCTTAAATTAGGTTGCGGCTGGGAGTCACTTATGAAAAAATGGTTGCCTGTAAAGTCGGTTTTACGGGCGAAGATTTTACGTGACAACGTCTTTTTCTCGGTAGAATATTTATTGATATGAATATAATTAAATTGCACAATAGGAACAAGGAATTGAATGAAAATAAGAATTGCACAAATTTTAACTATAGAAATATATTTTGTTTACTAAAACATTGTACATGTAAACTTAAACTCATCGTAACGTTACCGAGCGTTACACTTTTTCATAAGTGACTCCCAGCCGCAACCTAATTTAAGACGTTGTCACGTCAAAAAGTGTAACGCTCGGTAACGTTACGATGAGTCTCTCGTGTTAAGTTTAAGTTTACATGTACAATGTTTTAGTAAACAAAATATATTTCTATAGTTAAAATTTGTGCAATTCTTATTTTCATTCAATTCCTTGTTCCTATTGTGCAATTTAATTATATTCATATCAATAAATATTCTACCGAGAAAAAGACGTTGTCACGTAAAATCTTCGCCCGTAAAACCGACTTTACAGGCAACCATTTTTTTTGTATATTGGCACTATTTTGGCTTTCCATTCCAAATATACCATTCTGAAGGGATCGATTAAAAATCTATGTGAGGGGAAGCGATAAATACAAAAAAAAACTTAATAAACAATAGAGGAATTTTGTCCTCCCTTTTGTACATTAGTTTTCTTAACCACATCGGTGACATTAAATTTAGGGATGGCTCCGCCAAGTTCGGCTTTGGATAAGTTACAGCGGCGCGCGATCCGCATCATTAGCATTAAGGAGATTTTTAGGATTTCATTATCTATGGTCGTATGTTCATGTTGTAATCTATGTTTGTACTGGCAACTTTCTCCCTCTGTTGCGAACGTGCCTCTGAAAATATTATGATGTGGCGATACTAATTTAATATTGTGATTTGTAAAAGAATTTGTAACAATTAAACAAAGTTTTAATGATCCGGATATTTTTATTCATGAAATAACAGAGATGACTAAATATATTTTACTGTGATGTGGCGTGATTAAACGCATTCTATCGTCTATAGTTTAATACCACACGAGTGTTCTGAGGAGTTATTCTCCCTTATCCCATCTTCCCCTTTCCTTCAGAGGATCACATGCACTATGCACTGGCCTATGTAACCTACCTGCCACTGACCACTATTGCAACGAGAACAAAGAAAATATGGTGACTGATTTCTTTATTGCACTATTCGCGAATTGACTGCTTTGCCTGCTCACGTGTTCCCTTCTTTCTACAATCTTAGTTCCTTTTGAAGAGGCGTGTAGAAGCAATGTGCAGGCAGACCGGCAAGGTTAGAATGGCTGATGTTGCAGGTAATACTGCAGAACTAGCTATATTCGTGTCTGGACTCCACCGTTACTTAACATCAGGAGAGGTAGACCTAATTATAAAAAAAATGAGTTACCAGCATAGGCCTCACTCACAGCTGTGAAATAATCTATTTTTTGGATTGGCATTGAATACTTGGATGAACGTAAATAAATGTCATTGCCTTCTATAGACGGAAAAAAAATAAACTTATTTATTCTTTTGAAAGTTTTTGGCGGGATTTATCGAATGCGGTTGGCACTTACTTATTCAGAGGGTTGGCATCTTATTTTAATTATTCTTAAATTCATTCAAAGTGGATATTGTGAAATAAAATTGGTGTGTTTTTGTGTTACGACCGTCTGCACAACTGAGGAATTAACGGAATCTTTAAAATATACGCTATACCAAACGATTATAATACCCTAATATCAACTATGAACTTTATTGCAGTGTTGACGACCTCACAGAAGCTTGTCGAGAAAGCTGAGTCGATACATTTTGTGCCAAACACTCCAAGAAACATTAGAATGCGTCACACCACAAACTAATGTAAAAAAAGGAAGATTAATATAAAAATAATACGATGGCTTGGCTTTGCTTTTGCCTTTCCCAATAGGGCAAAATAGAACTAAAAAACGTAAACTTTAAGTTTTTGGCGTAATTTCATCGGGTGCGGTTGGAGTCTTATTTTAATTATTCCTATTAAAAAAAATATTAATTATTTTTATTATTTTAAAAATCCTCCAATCATACTCACCGACAGGAACATAAAACGACCTGACACATCACCATAAGTAGTTTTTACTCAGTACAAAGACTTACGCTAAACGTTTATTATTCCTTAATTCGTTCATAGTGGATATAGGGAAATTAAATTGGTGTGATTTTGTATTCAAACCGTCTGCACAACTGGAGAATTAGTGCAATCTTTGTAATAAATAAAGACAAATCCTTGAGAAAACTAGGCTTTAGTCAGCATAAAAGACTGCACTGACATAAAGCATAAAGGAATTCAATGACATACGTTAATATTACCAAAAATTAAAGAGTAATAGGTAGAGATAAAGAGATTAACACATCAATCTTTAAAATATACGCTATTCCGGTCAAGAGGACATGACAACTTTATTGTAGTGTTGACTACCTCACAGAAGCTTATCGAGAAAGCTGACTTGATATATTTTGTACCCAATACTCTAAAAAATATTAGAATGCGTGACCCACAATCTAATGTAAAAAAATGTATGGGTATTGTTTTCTTTGCCTTCCTTAAAGAGGAAGAACGTTACAAAAAA
Source organism: Chilo suppressalis (assembly GCA_902850365.2). Taxonomy (NCBI): domain Eukaryota; kingdom Metazoa; phylum Arthropoda; class Insecta; order Lepidoptera; family Crambidae; genus Chilo; species Chilo suppressalis. Next base: position 24,328,492 of record OU963909.1, read on the forward strand.
TAGAAACAGAACTGTCAAAAAATCTAACCTAAAATTTGTAAATAGATTTGCGCGATTTGTAGTTTTGTTTTGAAGTTCTCTGCTTGTGATAATGTTCAAAGCAATAGTAAATAAACTGAATCCTTTACAACTATCGTGTAGTTTCCACACGACAGCATGTTTAAATGAAGTAAGATTATTAACTCGGCTCAGAGTTGTGGATAATTCAGAAATAGGAAAAAGAGCCATGTCAGAGGGCAAACCGCCTAGAGTTATTTGTGTTTACAACAAACAACGTAAGTAACTCATCGTGATAAATTGAAACCTTCAAAGAATATGGAGTCATTAGTCTAGAAATAAAAAAAATACTAGGGGCCTTAAAAAGAGTTGAAGAGAACCTTGCACTTACTCCCTTCATCTGGGGGCCTTAAAGAGTTTTGAAGAGAACCTTGCACTTACTTTGTTCTTGCTATTTTGGGACTTTTCTTTACACTTATTGTTGGTAAATTCGTTGATTATTTATTGTTACCTATTTGACATTTTGTGATGGAAGTTGACCTCATGTTTGTAAGTTTAATGGGCCTTCAATTCCTTAGCCTTCAATTTGATGACACTGTATGAAATAAAACAGGGAGAAAAAAGCAGCCCTTGCTGAGTTTCTAGCTGGTTCTTCTCAGTACAAGGTGAACCAATGGTGTAATTTTCGACTTTCATATTTGCTTGTAAAAGCCTAAACTGAATAAATGATTTTTAAAATTGAATTGAATACCTTTACTTACATCATAACACATTTAACATATTATGAATGTGAATCAACTTAAATTTTGTCAATCCGATAAAAGAAAATCATATTTCTACAAATTTTTTCAGGTGTTGGATACATAGGCGACAGAGTCTTGGTTGCAATAAAAGGTCAAAAGAAGAAAGGTATCTTGGTAGGTCTCAAGCAAACACAGAAGGTGAAAGTGCCGAAGTTTGACAGCAACAATGTGGTCTTGATTGATGACAACGGCACTCCCCTTGGCAACCGCATCCATGTGCCTATCCCCACAATACTGCGCACCATTCTCAAGGAGAGAACACATGCTAAAGGAGCAGATTACACCAAATTGTTAGCAATTGCCACCAAATTTGTATAGTACAGTAGTTGTAGTTAGTATAAATAAATTATTATCATAGTTTAACATTGTGAAATTTCTCAATTAAACTAAGTAGTCTGTATTAACCCAGATACTCCTGAAACATTTTGTAGTGTCTGAGAAATCTATCAAATAACATGGAAAAAATATTTAAAACAATTACACATACACTGAGTCGATAAAGCACTTTATTATCGAATAACATGAATAAATAGTATTTTACTTGCCAACATCTTTTCTAATATTTTTTCTGTGTTGTTTTAAAATGACAGTAGTATAGTGGGTTAAGTTGGTGTCTGATGATAAGACAGCCCTAGCAGAGTAATATGCATATTGGTCAAGTACAGCATTGATAACAGCGGTGAATCATACATAGGTGGAAATTAGATTTTAAGCACTCTGGAGAAGTATTCTCCACATTACAGCATATTGAATGCAACATACTACCTTTTCATATTGTTTATGTTGTAAAGTAAGGTTTAGCGCTCAATGGGGTGGGGTGATGGAACCTGGTAATACAAGCCGATATGTGGGGACTGCTAACTAGCAGGCAGACTGTAATTGAATTTGTGAATGAGAACTGGCCCAAATCAGTAATACCAAAATGTTACTAAGAGTTTAACTATTTCAGAGTTTCTGTTTCTTAAAATAATTGCATTTTGCCACTTTATACAAACTCACCTGCAAGGCCACAGAGAGATGTGAGAAGGAATATGGGAACATAACAGATTTTTGCTTACAATTTGGGAAAACAACCACAAGGCGATGGCCTTACAAAACATTGCAGACTTCAAAGCCCACTTCTTTAGTGCTGATGAATTATGATTATGTTTCCATGGGGTTGCTGATAGGTTTAACATATAAGGTTTACAATGATTAGTACCTCAAGTGTCTGTAGGGTACGGTAGCCACTTACCATCAGGTGGGACATGAGACTTATACTTTTTGCGAACTTTTTTACAAGAAAATAATTAAAGAAAAAAGCAATTAAATTTCAATGTTTAATAAAACTTATCAGTTCCACTTTAGAGTAGACTTAATTAGGACACTACCCAGTAATGATGGAGATGAGCCAATGTGTAATCTATAGGCTTGTTTGTGACATTATGCAGACTTAAAAAAATGATTACTTGAGATTGTAAAGTTTATAAAACAACTCAGTTTAAATGAGAAGAGTATGATATGATGGTCTCTATTTTTTTTATTATTTTATAATTACCAATTTTTTTGTTTGTGCCCACAAAAAATGGACGATTTTCACTAATGCTGTCCTCTTGTAATTAAATATCACAAACAAACCTACAGATTATAATGAAGTCCTAAGTAGATTTAAACAGGTATTGCATATTAGCGCCGTGCTCGCGCTATCTTTAGAATAATATTCAAGCATTTACAGGAGTGTGATTCTTGAGTGGATAGCCTTACATTAAACGACGAAAATTAATTACAACAGCATAATCAGTATGAACATTTTAAACCACGCTGTCAACAGAAAAAACATGTGCGTCAGACATTCTTACAGCTTCCGTTTACAATGAAGGATTACATTAAGACTGTTAAAACAACTGCTAGGTACAAAATCTAGAGGAAGTATTCCGCTATTCCTACCCGGTTAAGGCTTTCCAAAATCCGTGTATTGCTACGAATGAAATGTACACAGTTAAAAATCGAACCCATGTTACAATAAGAATATAAACTATTAAATTTAAACATTCATAAAACACTATCAACAATGCCACGTGACGCGCGAACTCGCGCCGAGGTACGCTAGGAGTGTTAAGTATTATGTATCCGTTGATTGATTCGCACAACAGCCGTGACTAGATTACCAAAGATTCACGTGAGGCCGCAGCCCGAGCGCCGCCTCACTCGACAGGACACTGCTGCCGAAGGGACCGCAGATTATCCAAACCTGACTTCTGATTCAAAAAAATGGTTTAATTTTAACCCTAGCATCAGTACCGCGTTATATTTAACTTGTTTTTACCTATAAAGCTCAATTGTCAAATTACTAAGGACTTTGACAGTTAGACGCGAAAAAAACGTGGCGGTCATGCTACGGGGACTGGAGTCTTTTTCGACATAGTCGATTCGCTTAGATATTTCATTAATTTATTCTAGACTAAAATATTAAATACTGAGATTACGCAACAAATCACTTAAAATTATTTAATCCATTTGCTCTGTGAATTGACATATTCGCATCCCTTCGACCGCAATGTAGTGGACCCAAATATTCCAACGCTCACAAACCATCGATCGGGAGGTGGATGATGGAACGAAAGCACGGTTCTTCTAACGCTATCGCTACGAAACTCGTCTTTAAATTCACTTACTGCTTAGATTTATTTTTATTTAAAGATTAAAATACATTAAAATAACACAAAATAAAGTTCATCCATTATACACATATAATTATTTGTACAATCGTGTAGTTCGTTTCGAAGGGAACTAGTCGGACGTAGGGAGGTGGTAATGACACGTGAGATTCCGTAAAGCTGCGGCGGCGGCGCGCGGTATCACTTCAGCGCGGAGACGACCTGCCGGACAATACGGACGCGGATGACGGACAATACGGAGGGGAGGGGAAGGTGAGGGGGGGGGAAGGGGGGGGGGGGGGACAATCGCAACATAACACACGTGCATTCGTCAAACGTCGATCGTTCAGGTATACTGACACCGACACCGTGAAGTAATTTAAACCGTCACCATTCCCACATTCACACCGAGACGCTAAACGCTAAATTCAGGATCTCTATATTTTATTATCGTATAAAATACAGGTAAGGCAACGAGATTTGTAAAGATACCGAGGGTCGCGAAGACGCGAGGCTACGAGAACCGCTACCGTGCATCTACCCGCTACCGTGCCCCCCGCGCCCGCCCAAAACAATCGTGTGTACAAATAAAACACTAAATAACAATATCAACTTAAAATACCACAACAAAAACTATAATAATAAAAAAAACTAATAATAATGATTTGACTACGATAAAACTTTCTCTAATTTATGTATCTATGTCTGTATATATAATAATAATTTGTAAACATATGTAAATCTTAAGAGATAAAATGTAAATGAATTACGATAGAGGCGCTTTTTCGGTCGCGGCGTACGCACTGGTGTCACGTCACGGGTTCAATGAACCGTTGCGTTCGGCGTTTGCCCAACTACCCACCACACGCTTACAATATCTCAACAAGTGAACAAGTTTATTTTGATGACCTGATCATTAATGTTTACATAAAAACCGAGAATAGTACTTACCCGTAACAATTAGGAAGCACCAAGTCCATATGAATAAACAAAATAATATTTTTTACTTATCTTATCAAATAGCAGTAAGAATAACCAATTCATCAGTTTCTTCAAAACCAGCGCAATTTTATTAAAATTATACTGCTTTGTTGTTAAAAACTCCGATAATCCTGTGGTTATCAATCAGCTCCAAAACATTAATAAGTACCTACTTAAAGTTGAAAATATATCACCATTTTTCAACTCTCACACGAAAAGATTACAAATCGCTCGACATGACCAGCGTCCATTATTTCGAAACACTCGCGGTTCAATGAATACGTGACTCTACTACCCAAATAAATTGACTATTGACTGACCGAGGACGGTTTACCCGGAGCCCGCCGGGGTGTACCAATCTCATACAGCGCACAGATAAATATGTTGGAACCTTTAATATGGCACTGGCCGACTTACATACGATCGGCATCGTCACAACTTTCCAGTAAATGACCAAAAACGCATTTAAAAGGACAGAAAGATAACTATTATTACAGCTCAAGATCTGAACTTATTAAAAATAACCGACTTTATAATTATTAGCTATTATAAGTGTCGTACGCCGCGAATCTTCGAATGCGCAATTGAATAGTGATCTAGCTAGAGCGAGAGGTCGCACGTAGGAAGGAAGGAAGAAAAGGGGCGATTAGACGTCGACCACCATTTTCTTGTGTATGTCGGTGTTGCCCACCACGTTGCAAAACTCCTCAAAGGAAATCTTGCCGTCCTCGTCCTTGTCGGCGAACAGTATCGTCTTGTCCACGATCTGCTGCAGCTGTGTGTCCTTTAAGTTGTTGCCGACCATCATCTTCAACACCTGACAACGACGTTAAACTAATAAAGCATACTCGAAACTAGTTATATTCATCATAGTATCTTAACAAAAAATAAACATTATTCAGACAAAAAAAAACTAAAGAGGCTCTAATAAAATGCTGGCGAATATTCCTAACGTGTACGCAATCGAACAAAGACCGATTAAAAAAATATTTATACCGATTAATAAAGCACCAGGCGGGCAACGATATTTACACAGACACCTGTCCAAAAGGTACATTGAACGATCCACGAATCTCTGTAGGATAACGAAGTCAAAAACAATATAAGGCATTATTAAATCATTCAAATTAATTATTCATTAATGTATAGTATACAAGGTGTTAACTCTAATGCATGCATCGAAGAGTAACGACAGTTTGAAATGCAGGCTCTTAAAATTTTACTTTTTTGTGAATATAGACTTTATTCCTATGACTTTATATCGTTATTCTCAATGCAATTAGTAGGCACGGACTACGGGGGGAAAAGACGGATATATAACCGACCATGCATTTATTAAAACAAAATTTGCTTAAAATGCATTACATTACATTGATTTGATGTCGAAAAAACGACACTATGAAAAATAAGTTTTTTTTTTATTTTTTCACTGAGCTCTGTGGCATGTTGACATTGTAAAAGTCCGCGCGGGATTGTAAATCAAGAAGTGCAATTATCAACCGATCTCGGAAATATACCGTTTCAAGAATAACTGAATAACATAGACGCAATAAAAAGTCACTACGCATAGCACCTATACTTTTACGGCCGATGCATTATTCTGTTTGGTCATAGTCAGAAATGTTCTAAACAGTGTGGATGCTATTTCTAAACGACTGTTATGCTAAAAGCTACTATGTTATGTCCTCACCTGGAAGAGCTCTCCGTTAGATATGTAGCCATCGTTGTCCATGTCATAGATGCGAAACGCAAACCGTAACTTGGATAATTTGTCGCCCTTAACGCTGAACTGCGACACTCCCTGGATAAACTCCTTGAAGTCTACCTGTTAATCATGAACGAGTGCAGTTTAATCTTTATAATAATAATAAAAACACTATTGGTTACAAACAAAAATATATGGGTTAAACAGAGAAAGTAAAAATAATGAGTTAAAAGCGATCTCTTCCAGACAACGTACGCGGTTGCTAAACGGAAAACTTATCGTATGCCAGCAAAGTAATTATTTTTATTGAAAATATTCTTCTCAAAGTATACATTTTGTAATTACATTTATTGTAATTATTTGTTGTCATTATATTTATTTACAGAATCATAAGAAATATTGCTTTAAAATGGGAAATGATTACCTCGCCGTTGCCATCTGCGTCGAAAATGTCGATGACGCGCTGCACGAGCGGATTCTGCTGCAGCTCCGGCAGCGACATGAACTCGTCGATGGAGAGCGCGCCGGAATTGTCCAGATCGAGCTTGCGGAACCTCTTGCCCAGCCGCCGGATCTCGTCCGCATCGACTGCCGCGTGCCATCACACACGCTTATTAGCATTAAGACACCCTCATGCGAAACCAACACTTGGCGCCCAACGTGGTGCTCACCCGTTTTATAACTAGTATTTTGAATTAATTGTTATATGTATATACGCTAATAGTTGTTTAATACAGTCGATAACACACCAAGTTACCATAATGTCGCATTTTTTTTCAAACGTTTGTTGACCTTAGCAAGCAGCAAAGTTGAAAGTCAATTGGAAAAGTTGAAAGGCTTATGATAACTTGCCCTATTGCTGACTGTATGTTACAAAATTTCTTGTCGCCCTTTAGTTGGGAGCCAAATGAAGAGTTTAGGTGTTCTATGAACTTTGAAACTCTACTTGTAAGTGAACTCTAGCGTCATCTAAGTTCGCACAACTGGTGCTTGCAGTGACTCCTGTTATTTCCTTACAATTTCGTTAAAATTCACTTATCACTTGATCTCTTGCTCTAATTGTTTCTTGGTGATTATTAATTTATTGAAAGAAAATATAACAGCTATCAATTCACTAATAATGATCAAAAGAGACAGACATTTATTACAACTAACTGTACCTATTACAGCAATAAACAGATTTTTTGCAGCTTGTAACAAAGTTGTGGTTGAAATAACTACCTATATTAAAAAAATTAACTTAAAATTTCAAGAAATCTTTGTTACTCACTGTACACTGCACTATTATATAAATATGCATATAAAGCGACAGTTATATTATACACGAATATATTTTCAAGTGCATAAAGCATTAAAGCATTTCATAACCTTAACACCTAATTTTAACTGAATTCGAAAGAACAAACAACAACAATATAATAGTGACGGGTTCCCGTCCCGCCCCCGCGCCGCCCCCACTTCTAACGATTGTATAAACACACAAACAGCCGTCGACAGGCGCTGACACCGAAACAACAATACTAACAAGCCGCAAGAAAGGTCAGCCGTAACACCACCATGTCTGACCTATTACTGTTACAGCCACACGACAGCTGCATCAACAATGTTACAGTATAATATTCAAATACAAATCAAGGTTGCAACATGTAACAAACTATAAAACTAATAAAGATAAATGTCTTGTTACATTTAATCATCTATACAAACATTTTAATAAATATTACATGCAGTACATCAAGTTATTACAATTGTTACAGAGACAACCTTGTCTCAGGCGAGCGGAGAATAGAGTTATACAGCTGACCTCTCCCATTTGCATAGATTCCTCGCACCTGAGTGGCAGCATTGTAGCAATCTATTTTAACATTCATAGCAAGTACGCTAACACACCATTTCCACTAGAGGCCAAAATGTGACATAAGATGCACTAACCAAACAAAACTATGGAGTTTATGCAAACATGTTTTATCCAGAACAATTTTCTGACAACTCAGCATCAAGGTGGAGGAATTATGCACATTTATTTTTAGCTTCATCATTAAAAACTGTTCCAACTGCACAGTAGATTTAAAGCTGTCTTTTTTTATTCAGGTTGTTGCGAGTCATAGGTAAGAAATAGAGACAAGAACATAAATTTGCAAAAGAACAGAAGTTTAGTGTCAATAAATAAAAATATAAATTTGACAGCTGTTCAGTTGAATGAAACTTTTTAATAATATAATACAACCTTCAGCAGCTCAGATTTTTGACACAAGAATAATTTCTCTATAAGTATTGTGTTAAAAGAATATTAATTATTGGAATAGAAAAATTGTTCTGGACTAGCAGGTGTGAGTGCAATACTCTAACATGGAGATGAACATTGGAGGCGGGCGAGTGACACTACGACACTCACAGTTCTCCACCTTAAAATCAATGCAGTTAACACGTGCTGAAAACAAATCTCTTGTTACGGTTCATTTGCATACCCTATATCTTACATTCTTATGTGGTCCTCACTATCACAACGTACTGCCTTTTACGTTCTCAATTAATAGGAGGAAAAAGTCAGCCATACTTAATGATAATACATAGAAAATAGAAAGCGTTAATTATTAATAATATAATAAATTAAGGAATTGTTAATTTTTTAGGTATTATTTTTATTATTGTTATCATCACACAAGCATGTTATAATACTTATGAATGATTATATTGAAGGCAGACAAGTACAAAGCTGTAAAACCTCATTGAAAATCAAAATTAGTAAAATCATATAAGAAGAGGAAATAGCAGACTGGTCAAAGTAACTGAATCAATAATACTCACAATTTGAACATAGTTCCATCGGAATTGAATTTTCATTTCCCTGTAAGAAATCATACAAATTGAACCACTAAAATAGAATTCCGTAACACAGAGTAATAAAACAAATATTAGCAGAGCAAATATTACTTTAAACTACGAAAATCGCTGTTCACGATTAGTTTTTTGGGTTCAAACATTTTCTATTCAACGTGGCACTCGTGTAATTTGCATAATAAAACATTAAAACTGGTACCTAACTTGAGTTTATTTCGTATTTCCAAAATGTGGATCTCTCTAACGAATTTAATAATTTTGCAGTGTGCTGGATCAGAACAATAGTATATTAATTTCCTTTACTCACCATTTTGCTGCGTTTATGTGTATGGATTAACTGTAAAGAAAACGCTGATCCCAATCACAACTATTCACAATCTTGCAAAATTTCTTGAATATAAGGCAAAAGTAATCATACACCACCAAAACCCATCGATCTAAATAAATCGCGCAGCAGTAGTTTTCTTCTTTTTTATATTCTCCTTATGTCTATTCTGGGTCTGGGAAGGTAAAGAAAATAAACTCATACAGCCTGATTTTCCTAAATATAATATTTGTTCTTTATGGGAAGGCAAAAAATACTGAGTTCCTACAGGTTCATCATTTGTATTTCTATTTTTCACTCTTTTTAGTTTTACTATGGCATGGGTGTTTAATTCTTTCTAATGTTTCTTCATGTGTATGGCACAAAATGTAACATATTCACTTTCTAGATATGCCACACTACAATAAAGTTCAAAAAAATTATATCATGCGAGTTCCCACCGTGCTTCCGAATGCACGTTAAGCCATCGTTTCAGGCTGTTATTTGCAGTCGCTAGCACTTACTCCATTGATTTTTCATAATGTCGTATTGACTGTACTGCGCAATCAAATACTCATCTTTATTTTTCATTTATTTGGCACTTTTGTGAATTGTGAACGTCATCACGTTGACTACGCTGCCTAAACACATAAAACAAACCTTGCAAACATGACAAAAAAATAAGCATAGTACAAAATAAATAAAGTAATTAATTACTTTATTTGTGTTGCGTTAACAACAGAATTACTCAAATCTTTAAATTAAGATAAATGTTATTTCGGTCAAGTGGACGCATCAGTTGGCCTATTCGGCGACTGTTTTTGCCAGATGGAAGTAATCACCGAGTTAGTTATGATCCACTATAGATCCATTATTGCTTTATAATAGCGCAACTAAAATACGTGTTCTGAAAAACATCGATGGATATGATGCCCTCCCCCTTCCTCCCGGACCGCGAAAGCATACGGTCGTGTTCACTGTGTTTCCGTGATTAAGTGATAAATTGTGCACCGAGTACCAGGAGCGCTTAACACACAAGAATTTCTCATTGCACCGCATCATCCGACTACATAGACTACCAACTGCGAAATGCATCGATTAACAAGAAGCCCACCTTCCAATAAAAATTTGCAACACGCCAGTTCTGATACGGATGTCTCTAAAGTGGGAGAACAGGTTAGTATACAACAAACGACTAACCAGCGAAATAAAAGGCGCAGGGAATCTTGTGAAGAACACACATGTGTAGTATTAAGGAGAAGATGAGGCAGATGTTGTTGGATTTATAGGAAAACCAGAATATAATTTTAAACAAACTTATTGCAGATATATCCGAAATTAAAACTCAAAATTCAACATACTAACTTAGAGATCGAAAAATCCATGGAGCTATTGTCATCTTAATATGATAATATCAATAAAAAAATCGACTTTCTGGAGAGCGAACGTAAAAAACATTTGTTGCACATTTCTATGCTTGAATTAAAAATAGAAGACATACAAAGAAATTTGAAATCTGCTTCAGTTGAAATTAGAAATCTGCCTATAGAGAATCAAAAAGAACCCAAAACTAACCTTAAGAAGATTGTCATGGATACCTGGAAGGCTTTGAATGTGACTGTGCAAGAAAACGACTTTAAAGAGGTCTTTCATGTAAAGAGTAAATTGGGTAAATCTACAATAGTAGCAAACTTCACAAGAAGTGATGTAAAATATGAATTAATCAAGATGGCAAAAGACTTTAACAAAAAACATCCTGATCAAAAGTTTAATTCTACTCATTTAGGACTAGAGGGTGCTCCTACTCCTGTGTATATCTCTGAGGCTCTGACTAGTAAGGGACGAAGGTTATTATTCCTTGCACGTGACCTAGCTTCTGCAGAAGATTATAAATACTGCTGGACGTCCAATGGAAAAATATTTATTCGCAAGACAGACAACTCACCCCACATCGAAATCAAAACCGAAGCTGATCTTGCCAAATTGAGAAATTCACAATGACTATATTGCTATTTTTCGTATTGCTATTTTTTGTGTTGCTATTTTTTGTGTTGCTATTTTCTGTGTTGCTATTTTTTGTATATTATTAGCCGACAGTGTTTTTTTATCACGCTTACTATATATGTCAGGCTTATCAGGGCATATTGTAATCCTTCTGTCGATACTGCTTGCTGCTTTAACATGCTGTACATCACACTCACAAACTCACTATTATCACCAAACGAAACTATATATGTCACCTCTTATATACGCCACCTTGATTATTGTGATCAGAGTGATCGGATATTGTTATTGTCATGGTCTCTTCCTACCAAAATTCGATTCTATAGTCAATATTAACATAGAAAATACTACTAATGAAATTGATGATATCTCTACTGGTGAATCGTACTTGTGCAACCCAGAATCTTGTAAAACCTTAATTAACCAAAGTAATTATTCAAAATCCTTAAAAATTTTGACTCAAAATATTAGGAGCATTAAACCGAAATTTTGACTCATTCAAGGTGCTTCTCTCAAGAATTAATATGGCATGTGACCTATATATACTTACAGAAACATGGAATGCTAAAACAGCATCATTCCCTAGTCTGTCCAACTACGACACTTATTTTACAAAAAATAACAAAAACCAAAATGACGGGCTTGTACTCTTTATTAAAAATGGTAGTAAAAGTACTTTCTATAAAACGAATGCAAATTCTGTCATTATCGCCATTTATCGATCGCCATCATCTCGTAATACTTCGGGGTTCATAGAGTCCCTGGACAAACTTCTATCACAATATAAATCTTATCATAATATTATTATAATAGGAGATGTAAACATTGACGTAAAATAAATAATGAAGATAACAACTCGGCAGAATATTTAGACTTACTTAGCTCTCATGGTATCTTGAGAAGCCATGCTTATCCTACTAGGGGTAACAATTGTATTGACCATGTTATGGTAAATTCAAAAACACCTGTAATCACCCTCGTCCTTAATGCTCCTTTGACGGATCATTTTATTATTTATTTTTATTTATTTATTCCTTAACAATATTACATTGTGTTAGAAGTACAAATTTTTGCACATTAATAAAAGAACAATTGATAAAATAGAATACTCTGACCAATAACTAAAATATAAATGTCAATAGTTTAAAAACCCAATCAGTTAAATAATAATAATCAATAACATTGCATAATTATTGTTATGAGAATTTAAGAATATTGCACTTTCTTAAATAAATTAAATTGATTAAAAAAATACAATTATAATCTGACTAATTACTAAAAATATCAATGTCAATAATAAAATATATATTTTTTTTGTAAATAATCAATGACATTTCATATTAAAATTATAATAATAAATATAAATCAAAATGTCAAACTTATAACCTATGTGTAACAAATTCCTCAACACTATAAAAACATTTTTCCAACAAGAAGGTTTTTAAACGATTACGAAATAAATTAATTTGTACAATTAATTTCAAATAGCTGGGTAAACGATTATATAAGTAAATCGCTTGATATCTAACACTGACACAACAACTAACGGAGACAACATTCAATCTAGGTACCACTGAACTTGTCAAATCTTTTCTACGCGTCTGTAAGCGTTTAACTCTATCCTGCGACATTTCATATTTTTCAGGAGTCTTAATCATTTATGGTAACAATTCATAAATATAAAGGCTAGGGACAGTCAAAATTTTTAAATTCTTAAAATGATCTCTACAGGATTCCCATTGTGGAATACGCATTATAGTTCTTATAGATCTTTTTTGCAGAACAAACGCCTTATCTATATTGTACTTATATGAATTCCCCCAGAATCGTATACTGTACCTTACGTGAGACTCCACCAATGCATGGTATACAATTTTTAGTTGTTTCATTGTTAATCAGTCACGCAGACTTTGCAAAGCATAACAAGCTGAACTTATTTTACTCTCAATTTTATTTAATTCTATTCTCCAGTTAAGATCCGAGTCAATAAAATTCCCAAGAACTTTACCGAGTCTGTAAGTGATACTTTAGTATTATTAAATGTGTCATTTAAATTTTCTTTATTTTTTGCTGTAGTTCTAAATAACAGAACATTAGTTTTATTAGTATTCAAAAAAAGATCGTTGACTTTAAACCAGAAATTAAAAGCTGATAATGCGCTACCAATTCTTATATTCAAGTCTTCGATACTGTCCCCAGTAACTATAGCATTAGTATCGTCGGCAAATATTGTTAAATTTGTATTTACTGTACTATTATTAATATAATTTATTAAGTCATTAATTAACAACAAAAACACGACCGGCCCCAAAATAGAGCCCTGTGGTACACCTTTATTAACCTTCTTTAATTTAGATAGCGTTAAGCATAACTCGTCCTTACTTTTATAAGTTAATTCTATAAACTGAGATCTATTCATTAAATAAGATTCAAAAAGTTTTAGAAATTTCCCCCTAACGCCATAATGCTCAAGTTTCATCAGAAGAATTTCATGATTTACTAAATCAAATGCAGACCTCAGGTCCAGAAACAAACCAGCAACTCTCCTTTTCTCATTTATTCATAAGACGTCGTTTCATTACTTTTTCGAAAACTTTAGATAAAATGGGTAAAAGAGAGATGGGCCTATAATTCCTAGAATCCTTTCTGGAACCTTTCTTAAATACGGGTATAACTCTGGCTATTTTAAATTGATCAGGAAACACACATAGCACATATTGAAAAAAATCGATATGAGACCTGCCAGTATGTCAATGTTATTCTTAACAATAGATATCGGCCAATCATCGTAACCACAAGACTTTTTATTTAACATTTTATTAACAATTTTACAAATTTCAACCGGAGATATTTGTTCCCATATTAAGTTATTTGTTACAGGTGCTATGTTTTCTTTTAAGATATGTGCTGCCAAACTCCAAATAAAACCAATATGATCACAGTAGAAAGAGCACATAGAGTTTTGCTGAAGGTTATGACATACAATCCGTATCGTTTCCCAACGCGAGTGTTGTACGCACAATGTGATGTGCTCATTGTAAGACAATTATTTGTTTTACAAACTATTCTTGAACAACACAAAAAACTTCTATACATCTCGTCACATATTGTAGCACGCAGAAGCAACAGAATTTGTCCACAACTAAATTTTAAAACAGCTTTCATTAGAAGGTTTCAGTGTTTTATCGGCTCATATTTATACAACAAAATGAATAAAATTATTAACATATATTCTCTTAACCATCACGTTTGTAAACAAAAAATGAGTAATTTTCTAAAATCTCAATCATACGATGAAATTGAAAATCTCTTCAAAATACCTAAATGAAATTCTCCCTTCCCTGATAATAAGTTTCAACCAAATATAATACTAACACAATAACATACCCACCCGCACCCACTCTCACATACATACACAAACTACAACTCCCACGCAATCCCGATCGAGAGAGATACACACAGTATAATGTTTTTTTCGCGGGCACTAACAAGCTATTACGTATCACATTGAAATAATATATTTTAGTGTGATAGTTTAGTAAATATATAATTATTGTTATTTATAGCTTGGGATATTATTGAAAAAAAAAATGGGTGCGTGTACTTATGTAGGCGCGTGAGAAGTTATCCTTCTTTGGCATCGTTTAAAATTAGTTTTTAATTGCATGCAAATAATTAATTACAATAAATTAATAAAAAGTCTGGAAAAGGACACAGTCAATAAAGTTCAGTTTTAATTTGAAAAAATAAATAAATAATCAAAATATTCAATTAAAATCGCTACTGAATATAATTTATTGGAACATATGTGATTTGCACTTGTATGAAACTCAAACATGTATTCCGAATATACAAACTAGAAACATGTGGATAAATATTATAAATATGAATACCTATAACTGTTACTTTATTACAAAAAATAAAGATGTGGTTTTTGGTTCTACTACACCAATGGTCAAGAGATGGCGTTGTAGTCTCCTGAATCGCGCTTTGGTTTCGTTGTTCCAGATTAATAAATACTTTTGATATTATAAATATGAACACCTATAACTGTTACTTTATTACAAAAAATAAAGATGTGGTTTTTGGTTCTACTACACCAATGGTCAAGAGATGGCGCTGTAGTCTCCTGAATCGCGCTTTGGTTCCGTTGTTCCACATTAATAAATACTTTTGATAGGCCTTCACAATGCAGTCGTTAGCACCCACTAAATAGAGATTCTATTTCTATTTTGTTGGTAGATTTTCTTAATGTGCGGTAAACACAAAAGTAACAGCGACCAACTTCATGCTGTTAATATTTTGTGTTACAGTGATGCGCGCGCATCTTAAAATTTCACTCTCATCATTTTTTCATAACGCGCCTAAAGAAGTACTATAACTTCAAAAATTATTTTTTATCACTTGAATTAATTGCATCATTAATTATTACCTATATTTATACAAGTAAATACAGTATCTCCTGATAAACATAGAATTAAATAAATAAAAAAAAAAGTTAATTCTTATACAAACCAAAGCTACTCACGCTTTCTATAAGTAATGTATGTATTCTAACTTAAGTTATTAGGAAGGAACTAGTGCCTATATTACAGGCTCGACCTAGTTTAGGTACTAGTACATTGTATACTATCGATAAAAATCTAGTTATAAGAACATAGGTAATTACTTATTGATTTTTTAAAATATGTAAGTTCGAAGTTTCAGTGGTCCTTGTATCTTTCACTCTGAGCCGCAATGCTGTTTTGACCCGTATAACGGGCTACTTAGTACTCGCTTTCCTGCGTCTTACTCTGGTTACTTTTGTTGGGCCGTGTGTTGTTGTAGCAGTATTGCGGTAGCGAGCGAAAGCAAGATTGTGTTCTATAAGTACTCCCGTAGTAGTATTGTGTTTATGTAGGTATACAAATTGTAATGCTCATAATTGCAATAAAGTATTTTATTATTATTACTATTTTCTCTTTAGCTTTACACATTACTAATGTCAAAAAAGTTAATGAATAGGCCGCCTAGACCCTGGGGCCCAATTCTCGCGGCATAGATATTATATCACCTTCGATATATATCGAATGATCTGGTTTTTATCGAAGGAAAACCTTTTTGCCCTATTCTCACCATGTCGCAATAGATATTTATCTACGGATGATCAGTAGACATACATCGACTGGTAAAGAGCCTTCGATATATAAATATCTATGGATCTTGGCGTGTCAATCTTGTTATTTCCACTTTTTTTACCTATTATTTTTTGTGTTGTCGTGTGTCTTTGCCAATTATTGTTACCTCAAGATGTTGTTAACTGCCTTCATAAATAATTAGTAAATAAAGAAGTAGGTAAACAATGGTGTCGATTCTGGCGTGATTCGCTAAACTGAAAACTAAATTTAACATCAGTCTCTCTTTTTCATTCTGTATAGAGAATGACAAGGAAACACTGGTGTCGATTCTAGCGTAATTCTCTAAACTTAAAACTAAATTTAACATTAATCTTTCCTTTTCATTCCGTATAGAGAATGGCAAGGATACGCTGTTGTCAAATTTAAGATTAGGTTTAGAGAATCGTGCCAGAATCGGCACCACTGTTGTCAAGTTTAAGTTTAGATTTAGAGAATCGTGCCAGAATCAACACCAGTTTATATTAACGATGGATCAGTTGATTCATGTTTTCGTCAATGATTTAATAAATGACGTGATTGCTGCTGCTGTGCTAAGGCGCCGCCGTCGTGAGAGCAAGAGGGCCCATTTGAAATGAGGGACGCCGACTTCATAAAAAAATTACGTTTAAACAAAAATTTGGTTAGAAATCTTTAAAGTTATGAATGACATTGGTATCGATTCTGACACGAGTCTCTAAACTTAAAACTAAATTTAACTTCAGTCTCTCCTTTTCATTCTGTATGGAGAATGACAAGGATACACTGGTGCCAATTCTGGCGTGATTCTCTAAACTTAAAACTAAATTTGACATCAGTCTCTCCTTTTCATTCTGTATAGAGAATGACAAGGATATACTGCTGTCAAATTTAAGTTTAGATTTAGAGAATCATGCTAGAATCGACACCACTGTTGTCAAATTTACGTTTAGGTTTAGAGAATCATGCCAGAATCGACACCATTTTCTTATTGACGATACGGAGTTTTGGCGGGATTTCTTTCTTTAATTATTCTAAAATTCGTTCATAGTGGATATTGTGAAATGAAATTGGTGTGATTTGGTGTTACAACCGTCTGCGCAACTGAAGAATTAGTGGAATCTTTAAAATATACGCTATTTCGGTCAAGTGGACGCGAGAACTGTATTGTCGTGTTGACTACCTCACAGAAGCTTAGAGAAAAAGCCAACTCCATAAATTTCGTGCCAAACACTCCAAGAAACATTAGAATGCGTCACACCGACATTTGAATCTAAAAAAAAGAAGATTAATATAACTAAAGACTAGGCTTTATGGGCATTGTTCCCTTTGCCTTCCCTGAAAAGGGAGAATCTTAAATAATATTGACGTTTCATTATACATAACGTTGAAGTTATATACGCATACAATTTAGGTAAAGTTGAGATTTCTTATACTCAAAAAATGTATACTCATATTTAATATGAATGGAATTCATAAAATATCATTTTGTTGCTTGTAAAATTCTGCTCTAATTTATTATTATTTTATATAGACTATGATGTTAACTTAATCGAGAAAAACGGAACGCATTCGTCAGAGAAAGAATATCTACGATAGATTTAATATCATTGGAATATCGAAAATCCACGAGAATAGCATTTTTTACCATCAGTAGATATTTTCAATAGATATCCCTCCTTTCGATATTATCTCGAAGCCGATATAATATCTATGCCGCGAGAATTGGGCCCCTGGACGCATAGTGGACGAGAGATATCTTAGAGCAGATACCAATGGAGATGATACTATACCATTCAATCGTGGAATAGCTTTGACTATGAATGATTGATAACCTAAATCGTCAACCAAATGTCACTTTAAGTTGCGTTCAGAAACTATTTAAAACTTTCGTTTACATAAAGGATGCATGTTCGTATGTGACCTAGTCAGAGGCGGCGTAAGGCGTGGGCGACGTGGGCCACCGCCTACGGCCTCGCGGTACAAGGGGCCTAGCGCCTGGAATTTTTATATGCATAGCTTAAAAGCGAATTTCATTTTTATTATTTTATAAAATCCGTCTTCAGGTCGCCACAGAACAGGGCCTCGCGAAATCTGTCTTACCCACATCAAATTTAGGTCTTGCCCCGCCACTGGACCTAGTAATAGTGCATGATTATTCATAACTACTCCGGCGGTAATGCAGAGATGAGCGGTATTGAAGAGCTAGATTCTCATTAGGCTATTGAAGAGCGGTATTGAAGAGCTAGATTCTGATTTTAGTGTTCCGTACCTAAAAAGGAAAAAAAACGAAACCCTTACAGGATCACTTTGCTGTCCGTCCGTCTGTCAAGACCATTTTTATTGAAAAGCGTGAAGGTATCAAACTGAAATTCATATCTATTACACAAGTCTACTGTTCCTTGGAGCTGTGAAAAAATCAAACTAATAAGCCAAAGCAATTAAAAGATACAGCCGTTTATGCCGCAAATTTCCCTAAATTTTCGAAACACACACGAATCAAACCTACAGGGTACATCATATCATTAAAAATATTTTTGAAAATTTTAAAGTTACTACCTCCTTTCTCATGAACGCGTAGAGGTATTAAATTGAGTTTGTACGGAACCCTCGGTGCGCGAGTCTAACTCGCACTTACTCGGTAGGTTTTTCTCACACAGTCTTAATAAATAAATGTTATTAAAAATCGGTTGTTTTTTTCTTAGTCATAGTAAATAAATTTTATTAAATAAATCTGATGTTTTTCTTCACTAATCTATAGTATATTAGTTATTTTTTTTTAAATAAAATCTTTTTTTACTCATTCTACCTATTTGGTTTGAATTGACAGCCATTACGTCAAAATATGGCGCCCAGTCGGTCTTATTCTTAGTTGAATCGCATTTATATATAATTTTTGTGTAAAACGGTAACGGCCACAGAACAAAAAAAATATATATATGCGTTGGAGCTTAAAGATTACAAGCTTAGAGATATACATAGACATCTTATATCTATGGTATAAATTATGAAAAAAATGCAAAAATCTAGGCTATACGAACTAAGGATTCTTTGCCTTTCTAAAAAAAAGGAAGAATGTTATAAATAAAAAGTATGCTGCCATTGGCTGTCATATACCCTCCCCACCTCTCCACCCTCATATTCCCCCTGTCCCCCTCTCCCCTTCAATCTCTCTCCCTTCCTCTTCTCTTTGAAAAACCAACGATGGCGGCAGGGGTAGGTTCAAGAAATTTCAATAAATCTAGTGCATCTTCAAAATTTTATCCTCAACATATAAGAGGTTATCAGCAGTTTGAACGACAATGCTTATAAGTGAGATTATTTTTATAGGTACTCTACACTTATCCGGAGAATTTCCGCGCTTACAAGGCGTTGATCGCCGCACAGTACTCTGGAGCCGATTTAAAAGTCGCTCCCAATTTCGTATTCGGAGAAACTAATAAATCAGAAGGATTTCTGAAGAAGTTCCCGGCCGGAAAAGTGAGTTCAATGTGTTACGAAAGTGTGAATTATTTAGTAACAATATGGTGTTCATTTAAACGCAAGATTGTGAAGGTGACGTGTTAAATTTGGAATTATTGTAGGTGCCTGCCTATGAAAGTGCTGACGGAAAGGTTTTGTTGACAGAAAGTAACGCCATCGCATACTATGGTGAGTTGGAAAGATCAGCTGTTCGATTTCAAAATTTCTAACCTCTGCATGTGTTGAAAGCCGGTAAATTATAATTAAGTATGTACTTGAAATTAAGTACGCTTCTGTATCTGTGGTAACTATAAATAGAACTCCATAGGCCATAAATTATTCTTATGCTTGTTCTCCAAAGTTTGTAGAGTAGCTTCCTATAAAATAACCTTTCAGTGACATAAATTGGTGTTCGTTTTAAATTGTTTTAATCTGTACAGCACGTTCAGTGTGATTAGCTTTCTTTAATTTATTGAGAAGAGCACATTTCCTTGCAACTTGACTAAACCAGGAAACGAGTCGACTTTGAATAATTTTGCAATTATTTGTAGTTACATGCTTTGATTAATACATGAATAACATAACACAGGTCTCACAAACTCAAAGTGAATATGTTATTGAAAAACTGGGCTAAAATTTAGATTATGGCCATTGAGTTAGCTGACCCTAACTCTATGGCAGTGCAGTTTCAATGTTCGCCACGTGAGATTTTAGACTTTATTTTGAAATAAATTGCAATTTTTCATTATTTTAGAGTTGACCTGTCATCCATATGGGCTTTCTTTTATTTCGTGAAAATAATTTACATAGAATCTGTTGTTTTTCATTTTACACATTTAAATGATGCAATATAAATTATAGTAAAAATAATTTATAATTATAGTACTTTTAGATTTTATTACCTTTACCATAAAAAAAATACCCACCCTCCCCCTCCTGATAGTGGCCAAATGACTGTCCATAGCTAAATTATAACCTTTGTATGAGATTAAAGTTCATTTGTACAGTATTTTAATGTGCCAAAGAAAAAATTAAATGACATTGTAATTTGTTTGAATAATAAATCTTCATGTTTAAAAGTCTAATGATAGGGTAGGTCATTATAAATTAAAACTAAGCTATCGGAGCAGACTCAGCTCCTCCACTGGCAGCATAAATATGCTTACTAACATGTTGTACCAAAGTAACTTTAAATTAACTTGTGCTTAATTAAATTATTCTCACTTCTTCCAATTTTTTGGTATCTTACTGGTGCTGGCCTGAATTTAGCATGGTACCTGGCACAGTAGAATATTAAATAAACTACAAGAACTCAATTTATTTGTGCTATTTTGTAGTAAAGATTATAAAAGGAGAATGCTAATTTTCCATAAAAAATAAAATACCCAAGCCCGACGGAAACGAAATGTGTCTCAGGAGTTTTAGTATCATTGTATTAAATATTGTATAGGTGGAATCATCTGAATTTGCGGCTAAATTAGTGAAATTGCCCTTTTTTAGGGTTCTGTAATCTTGAAAAGAACACTTATAGTTTCGTCATGTCTGTCTGTCCATGCCTGGTTTTGCTTGGAGACTATTATCACTAGAGAGCCTATAATTTTATTTAGATATGTATATCAATCATGCCAACAAAATGGTGTAATAAAATTTTGAAAAATAACTTTTTTACCTTCCTTCTGGTGGGTCGGCGTATCTCTTTCTTAGGCAGTTACTCGGAAAAACGTGGCTCCACATAATTGCCTGACTTTGTCGCGACTTACTCCGCTGGATTCACGTATCTCAACTTTTTTCTCATGATTGCATCCCGTAAAATAAAGTTTGGTTGTACAGCGGTGCACACCCCCACTCCTTCAGCGTTGTTTGAGGTCGAGTTCTGTAATATACGCGGACTCCACTCTAACCTCAATGCTGTTCACCACCGTCTTGAGACAGCGCAGTCAGCATTATTGTTTCTCACGGAGACAAATACTTCCGCCCGCTGACACAGGCTACCTTAAATATCCCGGCTATGCGCTTGAAGAATCCTTCAAAGCAAAAGCCGGCGTATGCCTGTATGTTCGGGCGGATGTTTGTTGTCGCCGTTTGAGTTGCCTGGAAGACCCCTCCTTTTCCATGTTGGCGGTACATGTAGACTCTGGTCCTTTGGCCAGAGTCTACTCGAGCCTCTACAGATCCCACACCGGTGACGCTGACACAACTCGACTGTTTGACCACCTTAGTAGGGCAGCAGATGATGCCCAGGCGCAATTTCCTAACGCAGAACTGGTGTTTTTGGGGGCCCTTAACGCCCACCACAAGGACTTGTGCCAGACCCTGGCCTCTCTCCAAGCCTCTTGCATACGGTCTGCCTGCTCAGCTCTACGCCTGGGTGACGCGAATTCTACGCTCATGCAGGAAGTCAGCTACTTCCTGCATGAGCGTAGAATTCGCGATCTTACGGACGGATGTAGTTCGTGGTTCATGTCAGTGAATGTCGGTGTTCCTCAGGGCTCCGTTCTATCCCACACATTCTTTTTGCTGCATATCAATGATTTGATTCAACTTGCGAATACCCATTGCTGTGCAGACGATAGTACATTGCATGCGAGATACTTTGGACACGCAGCGTCTGGACAGGTAGAAACCAAGGACTTTGGACCACATTTCCGAATGGGGTACCAGAAACTTGTTGAGTTCAATGCCCAGAAAACTCAGGTTTGGCGCTTTCACGGCAAAAACATCGCCATTCCTTCCCCTTCCCTATCTTCAGGGCACAACACTGGCGCTACAGAGCAACATTACCATACTCGGTATGGAAGTTCTCTCAGACCTGAATCCAAAGGACTGCATCGAAACCTTGATCAAAACAGCTTCACGCAAACTCGGAGGCCTGAACAAAGTGCCGCGTTTTTTCACCCCCGATCAACTGCGCTTGTTGTACAAAACGCAAGTGCGGTCCTTCGTGGTATATTGCTCGCACCTCTGGGATGGCTCCGCTAAGTGCTTACTCGATGCCTTGTATAGGTTGCAGCGGCGCGCTGCCCGCATCATTGGCGATGAAGAGGTAACTAAGATACTCGAGTCTCTACAATTACGCCGCGATGTGGCATCATTAAGCGCATTCTACCGACTGTAGCACGGCGAGTGTTCTGAGGAGTTATTCTCCCTTATCCCTCCATCACCTTTTCTTCAGAGGACCACGCGCGCTGGCCTTCGTTGTCACCGACTTACTGTGGCCACTATTCCTACACGAACAAAGAAATTTGACTCATTTCTTTGTCGTACTATTCGTAAGTGGAATTCTTTACCCGCGCTCGTGTCCCTCCTTCCTATAATTCGGGGGTCCTTTAAGAGAGGCGTGAAGAAGCCTTTTTGCAGGCCGGCAAGGTGAGGATGGTTGGTGTAGCAGTTTATAACTGCTGTAACAGCTATCTTCGCGTTTGGACTTTATCACCACTTAACATCAGGTGGGGTATTTGTTTGCCTACCTAGCTATAACAAAAAAAAAACAATATTTTTTTCATTTAATGATATTAAAAGTCAGATATATTTTGTTTCTGTCAGGCTTGGTTTATTTAATGATTGTTCCTTGTGCACGATCGGTCTGACAAGTGTGTTGGCATAATATATCCAGTGTCGGACGCTAAGCTCCGAGGCGGAGACGCGGAGACCGCAGCCCGCGTGTGGCAGTGGGCGTCGTGGGCCGACAGCGAGCTGCTGCCCGCCTCCTGCGCCTGGGTGTTCCCATACCTGGGCATCATGCAGTTCAACAAACAGGTGCGTTCAACTTATCAGGTTAATGAACATTAAGAATGAATTTTGTTATTACTATATTGTTTACAGAACCGTTCACGAAAGATGAGCACAAATGGCGGCTGTCTGCTCATGTACACTCCTGAATGGTTCTTACGCCTGCGTCAATGTCACCGATGCCACGATAGGCGAATAGCGACCAGTCTGCCTTTAACGGCATTCACACTACCCAATTTTAAGGACACCATTGCAAGGGTGGGCTTGGGAATGTCTCAGCTTGCGTTCGTTCTTAAGACATGTTGGTATTTTTAAGATGGGGAAAAAAGCATTTTATCTTAAAATGTAACATTGTAGACAGTTATTATCAACCTATTAGTACCTATTAAAAAAACGAGCGAGCCTTACAGTAGTCGCGTATGATGTGTAACATTTGAAACTGAGGTGAGCCTTATATTAGTGAAAAATAAAAAAGCCTACTACAAAAGGAATAAGCCATTTGCACATTATGTTCTAAATTCAAATCAAATAGCCCGCGCTTTCGCGACTTCCTGTTACATACTTCCGTCCCATTTCATGAAATCACTCGTACAAATTGCAGGAAAGCGAGTGGAATGATGTTACACATCAATAATATTTTGTTGTATAAAACAATGTATTATACTAACGTGCCAACATTTTCAATGTTATAATGAGCAGTTTATTTCCTTTGGACTTATAGAACGTGGAGCGCGCGAAGTCCGACCTCCTGGCAGCGCTGAAGGTGCTGGACTCTCACCTGCTGCCGCGCACCTTCCTGGCCGGCGAGAGGCCCACGCTGGCTGACGTCATCGTGTACTGCTCGCTCATACACGCGTACCAGGTGTGTATATATATATATATATATACAGTCCGACCTCCTGGCAGCGCTGAAGGTGCTGGACTCTCACCTGCTGCCGCGCACCTTCCTGGCCGGCGAGAGGCCCACGCTGGCTGACGTCATCGTGTACTGCTCGCTCATACACGCGTACCAGGTGTGTATATATATATATATTAATACAGTCCGACCTCCTGGCAGCGCTGAAGGTGCTGGACTCTCACCTGCTGCCGCGCACCTTCCTGGCCGGCGAGAGGCCCACGCTGGCTGACGTCATCGTGTACTGCTCGCTCATACACGCGTACCAGGTGTGTATATATATATATATATATACAGTCCGACCTCCTGGCAGCGCTGAAGGTGCTGGACTCTCACCTGCTGCCGCGCACCTTCCTGGGCCGGCGAGAGGCCCACGCTGGCTGACGAGATACACGCGTACCAGGTGTGTATATATATATATATATATACAGTCCGACCTCCTGGCAGCGCTGAAGGTGCTGGACTCTCACCTGCTGCCGCGCACCTTCCTGGCCGGCGAGAGGCCCACGCTGGCTGACGTCATCGTGTACTGCTCGCTCATACACGCGTACCAGGTGTGTATATATATATATATATATACAGTCCGACCTCCTGGCAGCGCTGAAGGTGCTGGACTCTCACCTGCTGCCGCGCACCTTCCTGGCCGGCGAGAGGCCCACGCTGGCTGACGTCATCGTGTACTGCTCGCTCATACACGCGTACCAGGTGTGTATATACCTAGTCAGGTCATAAATTCTGTCACATGTTTAATATAAAATAATTGAAACAAGTTTATTCATTATGTAACCATTTATATACCAAAATGAACTTAACAAAACATAGATTCTTATGACAATAAAGTTTATTCAAAATGACCTCCGTGATTTGAATACAGGCCTTCAATCTGCGCGGCCAGCCGTCTATCGCACCACGAACGAGGTCCATGTCGATATCGGCGGCTGCCTTAATCAAGGATGTCTTGAGTGACTCCAAATTGGGATGAGGCTTTGAGCACGCCTTTTCCTCCAAGTGTTGCCATATCTTGTAATCTAACGGACTCAGGGCTCAGGGCCATTAGACGAGCATTTAAACGATGTCCTGTTTTTCTTCGATATGCCCGAAGCTCTAAGTCTTCATTTAACACCCTTTTCACCATGGTTCTACTTAACCCCATCTGAAGGGCAAACAGTTTCTGCTTACGTTTGGGATTTCTATGAATTCGCGCCTTTACAGCTTTTATCACTGAGTCCTAATAGACCGAGGGCGACCACTTCTCGACCTGTCATCTGCACTAGAGTCTTCATTGTATCGTTTGATGGTACGGTAAACGAATCTTTTGGTTATATTCAAGTTTTTCAGTATGTCAAAAATTTGAATTGGCGCGTAACCGCAACGATGCAACGCAATAACTGCAAACACGGTCTTCTTTAAGCGTCCACTCCATATTTAAAAATGAGTAAAAAAATTCTAAAAAAAAAAATTTTAATGTGTGACAATACTTATGACCTGACTGTGTATAATTGCTATTTCTTCTTTCAAATGTTTAATACTTTTAAAGGTATTCATATGACATGGGTTACGGTTACCTACAATGCGAAGAGATGACGCTGCCGTACAGCTTAAGAAAGGCTAGATAGGATTCGACCCGGCCGTCGGGGCCGCGGTAGCATAATGGTCAGTCCATTGGCCCGGATAGCGGAGGTTGCTGGTTCGAGTCCCGTCTGCTGCTTGGAACATTAATATACACCACACCCTACATAATTTACTGACATCATCGTATACTGCTCGCCCATACGCGTGGGGATGGAGTTCGATATTGTATGCCAGTTCATGCTTGACAGTTCTCTGTTCACCCAACAGTTCTTTCTTTAAGGCTAAGTTAGACGATTCATCAAAAGGGATATTTTTTTGTGATGATTTGTGAATGATGAACTGTGAAATGCATAGTTTGTTTAAATACATAATTTTTGATGAAAGCTAATATTCCATTCCTTGTGAAAATCTCGCGTGAACATCATCTGTGACGAGTTATTTAATTAAAGAATAAATACTGTGACAGTTAAAGAAATGAACGAGCTGCCACTGTTTAGATGTTTCACTTGTTGTTCATTGCCGATAAATGATGATAGATGCACCATCGATGCTAGTGAATAACAATCGGACCCCGAAATTTTCATCGCGAAGGCACATTCTGATTGAAGTTAATTTTGACATTTCATTATTGGCTTTTTATTGATGTAGTATTGATATTCATTATCGATGCTTCATCGATAAAAAACCAATGCAAAAAGCACCGTCTATTTGCAGCTTTAAACGCACAAGACCACACTCACCGCACAGTGTTTCCTTAATATTTCGTATTTAGCAAAAATTGTACTACAGATTATATGTATATTTTTGATTTATTTTTAGCACAGGTTTTGTTTGCAGTTAAATAATGATTTTGATGTAACAAGTATTTCATCAGTATCATCAGCCTATTAATGTTCCCACTGCTGGGGCACAGGGAGATTGGGCCATGACCCACCACGCGGGCCCAGTGCGTATTGGTGGGTGCTAACGACTGCAGATGCAGCCGGGTCCAACGGCTTAACGTGCCTTCCGAAGCACGGAGGAGCTCGAGATAGTAATTTTTGGTCACCCATCCAATGACCGACTACTGCTAAAGTTGCTAAAGTTCAACGATCGCAGCCGAACGCGCTAACTACTTGCGCCATCGAGCTCCTCAAGTATTTAATCGATGCAAATAACTCGATAGGTGATAAGTTTCTTCCTGTGCATTAATAAGTATCGTTATTATGTTTCGTACAGTACGTGGTGGAGCCCAGCATCCGCAGCGGGCTGGTTAACGTGACGCGCTGGTTCCTGACCCTCGCCAACCAGCCGCAGGTGCGCGCCGTCACACCGCCCCTCACTCTGTGCGCCGCCGCGCCCGTCCTCGACCCCAAGAAGTTCCAGGAGATCAGCAAGAAGGTGAGGAGCTTCTACCGAAACGTGTCATTACACACGTAAAGGTGCTATGTTATCTTCTACTGGCGGCCCACCCTCGCTTCGCTTCGGTATTTTATGCCCTTGGGGGTAGAATTGATCAAAATCCTTTCTTAGCGGATGCCTACGTCATAACATCTACGTCATAACTGCATGCCAAATTTCAGCCCGATCCGTCCGATGGTTTGGGCTGTGCGTTGATAGATCACCATGTCGGTCGGTCGCCTTTGAGTTTTATATATATAGAAATATGTATATAGAAATCGATTGCTGCTCGTTAGTCTCGCTGAAACTCGAGAACGGCTGAACGGATTTATCTTATCTTGGTCTTGAACTGTTCGTGGAGGTCTAGGGATGGTTTAAAAGGTAAGAAAATATGGAAAAAATGCGAGGAAGATAGTAAAAATACGATTTCATTTGTCCATATAAACTGTTCTATCTAGATCTAGATCTTATTTATTATTTCTTCCAAATTATTGTTAGCAGTGCGAAGTATGCTGGGTCGACTAGTTTCTTATAAAGTCGAAGTTTCTTTATTCAAATTAACAACTGTTTTGAATTGTCCAATTTTTTTCCTGTGCCACCTGTTAGGGGCATTTTTAGCTGTGGAGTTCAAGCGAGAGAACTTCGCAGTGTTAAATTATGTGAAAATATTTACAGAATATTATATTGTTAGTGTCAATAAATTTAACGTAACAATGATATTACAAACACATTTTCTCAATTTCTCGATTTATCGATTCGATCTCGATTGACCTATAAAAAAAAGAGTTGGTGGTACTAATGTTTATATGTGAATAAAAATTGTATAGCCTACTAGTTATATTAATAAAAAAAGATATTCAGCCAAATATCATAAAAAAGACAGAGTCTGTGCGGAAAGAGAATGGGCGTGGCGAAAAACGGAACTAACATTAAGATTTTTATTTGGCAATCAAACACAGTAATCTGTAAAACGTCAAAGTTTTGTATTGAAACGGATTTGTTGTTGTGATTTCTTGCGGTTTTTTGTATTTTATCATGTCTAAAAGGTGTAAAACCTTACAAATACGGTAAAAAAACACTACAGCACATTCAATCTAAATCCCATTCTCTTTCTGCACATACTCTAACTGTCTTTTTATGATATTTGGCTGAATATCTTTTTTTATTAATATAACTAGTAGGCTATACAATTTTTATTCACATATAAACATTAGTACCACCAACTCTTTTTTTTATAGGAGCAGTACGAAATTTGCAGGAGTTAGCTAGTATTTCTATAGATTTTCTTATATTTGGATGTACCTGAAGTCCAGTATTTTTTTAACATTTTCGAACCACAATAAATGGTACAATACAGAATTTTGTTTGATATTACCACCACATCTCATAGTCATCTTATTCCAGGAAGGTGGCAAGAAGGAGAAGAAGGCAGAAAAGAAGCAAGAGGCCAAAAAAGAGGCCCCTCAACCAGCACCCGAGGAGGAGTTCGAAGAGAAACCCAAGGAAGGGAAGGACCCCTTCGACCTCATGCCTAAAGGGTAACTCATATATTACTATTAGATGAATAGTACTTACAATAATCGTAAACTTATACACTCGACGTCAAAAAATTTCATTTTAAATCCCATTAAATAAACTTAAAAAAAAAACCATTTCATTTTATTAAAAAAAGCTTGATACCACAAATATGACTTTAAAATAACGCTTGAAAGTTATTTTCGCGGAGGTGCAATTTTTTAACGCCGAGTTAAGTTATATTTTTTAAGCATTTAACTCTAAAACTGTTTAAATCTAAACAAAATTTATATACGTAAAATAAAAATATAACTATAATTGCTATAATACTTGTAAAGTTCACAATGTGGGTTACCTACAATGCAAAGAGATGGCGCTGCCTTTCAGCTTAAGAAATACTAGAGGAAATTCGACACGGACAATTAGGGCCACGGTGGCATAATGGTTAGTTCCTCCGCCCGGATAGCGGAGGGTGCGGGTTCGAGTCCCGTCTGCTGTCTGGCCCGCGTGGAATTTTTCCAGTAAAATTTTCTTTAAATTTGGTATTATATGTATGTTCTAATATTCGATAAAAGAGTTAGTAGCGACAATAATAATATTATTCTTAATGATAAGTAATAATAAGCTTTCCTTGTCTTTCATTACCCTAATAACATGAAATGTTAGCAAGTAAGACTAATTTCTAAATATCATTGCTAATGGGGCACAGGCCTTCTGGATAGAATAGGTAGATTCGGTCGTGACCCACCATGCCCAGTGCAGATTGGTGGGTGCTAATAACAAATTTAAATTTACGAAAACCTCACAGAAGCTTATCATAATAAGAGATCACAAGAGTAGTTGTTGAATGGCAATGAATTACAAATAATTATTTCTAACAAATAGCATATCGCAATACTTATCTGAGTATACTTAAATACAATTTTATTCCCAGCACATTCAACATGGACGACTTCAAACGTTTCTATTCAAACGAGGAGGAAGCGAAGTCGATACCTTACTTCTGGGAGAAATTCGACCCCGAGCACTACTCCATCTGGTATGCTGAGTACAAATACCCCGAAGAACTCGCTAAAGTTTTCATGAGCTGTAACCTTATCACTGGTACGTTTCAAGTATTCATACTAATCGTAGTACTTTATGAATCTAATTAAAATTTTACTTTTAAAATAATGTCTGTTGATTTTTAAATCAAGTTGTTTAAAATTAATAATAATGCACCGATGATTCTAATCTGTATAAAAAGTCGCTGCTGCTGTCTGTACACTCAGAAGATCTATTCGCTAACTGTTTTTGACAGATAGAGGTGATAATCACCGAGCCATTTAGTGATCCGTTACCTGTTCATAACGCCACTAAGATACTTGTCCTGAAAGCATTGATGGATATGCAATTTTCTCTTTAGTTGAACCCTGTAAATGTCAAAAAAGTTAGTGAATAGGCAGGCTGATCTTTTCAAATTTGCAACAGATTTTAGTTTTGTTTTCATCATTAGATAGTGATTCAATGATTCAAGAGAAAGATATATAAATATATATAGCATATATAGCATTAAACCAAAAGGCACAGATTTAAATGATCCTCGAAAAAAAAACGACAGGTTGCACTCCGGGAGTGCCGGCAGAAGTGAAAACTTGAATATTAACGTTGTGCATTTTTAATATTTTGGAATGGTTAGGGAATTGCTTTAATAGCAGCGTTTTACCTGAAATAAAACGCATATTAAACTACTTACCTAATTCGAAGCTTATTATGAGATAGGCACTTCCGTTTCCGTCGACTTTTGTCTCATTTGACCTACTCTTTTGGTTCACTTCCGGTGAACCTCCCGCCATCACCAGGGGTGGGGAGATGCGCTTACGTGTTGGCGCGCTCGCCATTTTGAATCATTGTGTCGAATTCACCAGGCAGTGCTGGAAAGTAAGCTTCGAATTAGGTAAGTAGTTTAATATGCGTTTTATTTCAGGTAAAACGCTGCTATTAAACCACTTGACCGTAATTCGAAGCTTATTATGAGACGTGTTTGTTATCGCCTGGTGATGGAGTGTACGCCAATGTGAATAAAAAGGAATATTTAGAGAAATTAAAACCAAGACTTCATAATATAATCATTATAATTAGTAAAGCGATCAACATAACTTTGAATCATATAATTAGTGAATCAGATCATTGTACTGGATTAAATAAATTAGCAACCGATAAACTTGAATTTTCCGTATCGCCATCAGTCAGGACCTCACGCCGGTAGAAACGTTTGAATGTATTTGCAGACTTCCAATTACCGCGTGCCAGAATGTCTTCTAAGGGAAAGTTGTCCAACCAATTACGAGAAGCAACCGCTGAACGTACACTGCCTGGAGTGGCTAGAATATTTGCCTCTTTAAGTATCGTCCGAATCCATCCCGCAATAACCGTACGAGAAGCTGGCTTGGCCTCTCCTCGTAAGGTAATAAACAAACTATTGGAATCTGCCTTTTTACGTCTTTCGTCTAATAACGATATAACATTATCAATCCAAACCACTGGGTCAAGTTTAAGATTAGACGGATTTGAAAAAAGTTTCCATCCAGACTGTCGTTGATCACGACTATCTGTTTTAGATCCAAATACGGGCCACAAAATTATTGAATTATCAGATCTGATACAATGCTTCGAATCTATATTAAGCAAAGTTAGGTCATGGATACGCCTACCAGAACACAGTAGTAATATGATTGCTGCATGCCGTACAGCTTTAAAGACATTAGTAAAATCAAAAGAATAGGTAGACAAAAAGGTTAAAAGCATTTTTACATCCCAAACAGGAGGTTTGTCAGTTTTTGGGTTAGTCAGAGCTATTGACTTCATTATGTGCTTGACAAATACGTGAGAACTTAAATTATTTGAAGAGCTTGTATCACTAAGTGTTGAGACGACGGACTTATGTAACTGAATAGTATTAAATGACAATTTATACTTTAAATGCAAATCCGCCAGAAACTTAGCTAGTTCAGAGGCGGATGGTTTTATAGCACTGATTCTATTTGTTTCACACCAAGACAACCAGCGATTCCAGGCAACTTTGTATGTTTTGAGTGTGGAGGAACGCCAAGAAGACTTTAAGAGCGATAACTGCTTGTCATCCCATCCTTTTAAGTCTTTTGTCCACCCCCACATTTCCAAACCTCCAGAGTTATGTCCTCTATTCTCGCTGGTGGAAGGCCCGTCGACACGTCTATTAGTTGTTGCTTCAGATTGTATAATGTGAACGGTGGCGCTAGGGCTCGGGCTTTTAGGTCTGCTCTCCAAAATACCTTTGTCCACCTGGGTACCACTATAAGGTATATCCCCGAGGCTTGGTTCAAATGAGCCAGTACTTTGGGAACTAGAAATGGCGGCGGGAATATCCATGCCAACAGATAATTCCAACGTACGCTGAACGCATCGTGTACCAATGCTTTCTGGTCTGTTATATCCAGGGTTCCGTAGTTTGAAAGAACATGAGCCTGTCTTGATGCGAACAGGTCTATTACCGGAGTTCCCCATTTCGCAAACACTTTTTCTACGCAACTGGGAAGCAGGTGCCACTCTGGAGATTTCTGAAGTCGGGACAGATGATCGGCGTGACCGTTGAAGATCCCAGGAATATGGTGTATGCGAAACTGAATTCGATGCTGATCCATAAGTTGTAAAATTTGGTATGTTATGTCCAGACAAGCAAGGGATTTCGTGCCCCCCTCTTTGCGTAAATATGAGACGACTGTCCGATTGTCGCATTGAATTAGCACCATACTTTCTTTGATTAAACCAGCATGCATTTGAACTACCTTCAGTATTGCTAACATTTCTTTTTGATTTGAATGCATTTTTCGTTCTTTCTCCGTCCATGCACCCGATAGTAGAAGATTGTTTAAACGTGCTCCCCACGCAAGATCTGACGCATCTGTTGTCAAAAAATGTGCTGGAGGAGGATGGTGTAACACACTGTATTGAGAACAATTCTGAATCCACCATATTAGTTCTACTTTGACCTCGGGCGGCAAAGGACAATGCCTCGTGGAATGCTTTGAGAAGGAATTCATAAATCTCAGAGTTCGCCGATGATTGAGTCTGCCCCGGGGTATGACAAAACTGGCAAAATTGAAAAGACCTACTATTTTTTGCAAGTCTTTTAGGTTGGCCGATCCTTTTCGTAGTAACTGGTTGCTTTTTTCCCTGATGGTGACCGATTTCTCTGTTGGTAATGACATCAGATTGGTCCATGGATCCCAAAGCACACCGAGGTAAGTAATGCTTTTTTGTGGAGTTAATATCGACTTTTCTGTGTTTATGCACCATCCCAGAACTTTCAGAACCTCTATCAGATTTTTTACCTGTTTTTGCAAGATCGACGCATTTTGATTTACAATCAAAAGGTCGTCTAAATATACCAGGATCCTTACTGATCTTTCTCGCATGTATTGCGCAATCCAATTCGTGAGAGTAGCAAAAACCTTTGGTGCTGTGCAAAGACCAAAAGGTAAGCATGTTATTTCGAGTAGTTCCCCCTCGTAAACTACTCGCAAGAATCTTCTGTGAGATTTGGCAACAGGCAGATGAAAATATGCTTGGGAGAGGTCTACCTTGCATAACCAGTCCTTGGGTTGCAGGAAGTCTGGTATTCTGTGCATATTTATCAAACGGAAACGATCGGTCAGCACGTATTGGTTTAGCCTCTTCAAGTTGAAGATGGGTCTGGAAGTCCCATCGCTTTTGGGGACCAAAAACATCGGTGAGACAAAACTTGGGGATGGCTTTACTGCAGTCAGTACACCTTGAGTTTTCAATTTGTCTATAATTGCAGACATTTCTTTTGAAGGTATGGTTTGATGTGGAGTTTCGTGAACATTGACAGTGATTAAGGGTGGTACTTGAGCAAAGGGTATGCGGTATCCTTTTAATAATTTCAGAATTGCAATCGGTGCTCCCATTTTTGTCCATTGATTGTAATACTGTACTAACCGGCCGGCGTAGAACTGTTGAAAGTCATTGTCTCCGCTTTTTAGGATTTCCTTTGTGATTTGGCGGGGAATAATGTCTCTTACGATTCCCTCGCTGTGAGTTATACATTCCACGTTCAGGCCGTGAGCCATGGTTGCGAAATGACCCTCTACCACTGGTACTAGCTCTAGGTATAGAATTATTGTCATAAGGCTGCTCTCGCGAAGAGCATTGGTGACCACACTGACCCTGCGAGGGTAAGTCATTATGTATCATCGCATTACGCGCTTGATCTCGGTAATTGCGAGATTGATTACCATGCGATGGCAATTTGTAATGGCTCGAACCCCGCGAGGGTCGGTTTGAAAATCTATCTGCTCTAAGCGAAGAGTTTGTAGTTTTGCCATCCTTAATCAATGGCCAAAATACTTTACGCACTCCTCCAGCTTTTTCCAAAATTGATGTAAAACTTTCCGGATCGAATAAATACCCCGGCGATGGAGGTATTTTAATTAAAGCAGTTTTTAACAAAGGATCTCGAACCTTCTTTATTATCATATCTCTGCGCATTTCAATGGCTTCTGCTCTATGGCCACAAAGCATTTGTAAAAGATCGGTAGAAATTTTCAAATAATCGCCGGTACAAAACAATTCATTAATTTTATCATTAAGCGAAGAAAAATTACAATCAGAATTTTTGGCCCACGTAAGTAAACTGCTGAGAGAATTTTCTAATATCTCCTTTTGTTTTAAAAAACAAAAGGTTAAAGCAGCATAAGACTTGTCTGCATATGCTAAGTGCCGGGAGGTATCATAGGCGCTGATCTCATCATTTACTTCTAGTTCAGTGAACCCGGGGGTGTGTATGTATGATTTCTGAGTATCAACATAACGAACCTCTGACCAAGACTTTTCATTAAAGTGTTGAATTTCGAGAAGCATTTTTAAAAAATTATCCGGTGTTTTTGGAATGGATGATTCCTTAAGCTTAGTCTCTAATCCTAATGTCACTTCATTATAATTATTAGAAAACGTATAATGAGTATCGCTGCAATTGTTATCATATAACATCCCGCTAACTCCAGAGCTTACGGAAACATTATCCTCGTAATGCATCGCATCAGAATTAGAATGCGTAATAAATTTTTTCAACTCACCCATCTCCTTGGTTAATTTTTCAAGTACACTATTAGAAAGTCGGTTACTTTTATTTTTCTTATGCCGGTGACGCTTACAACGTTTTCGTTTTGGAATACTTGCTTCAGAACAGGAACTTATAGTATCACTTGTACTGGAGTCACTGCAGCTAGTGGAGTCACCATTAGCCTTATTTCCATTTTTAAGTTCCGATAAATTTCCAACGTTATTACTGAAATGGGAAAAGGTTAATACAACTGTTCTGTTCATAAAATAATATATGTAGCAAATTCTATAAAATAAATAAGCCACACTAAAAACATAATATTTTCGTGAACTATAAAAACGAATGACCGCCATTTGAAATAAAAATCGAACTTTAAAACCATTAAAGATAAGAGGTTTTTATTAATTGTTACTTAAAAGGAAAGATAATAATATTCAGCGCACAATTAAAATTAGTAGGTCAATGAGTTTCTACAAAAACAAAATGATTTTGCAAAGAAATCATTAAAAACGAACGGTAAAACCGTTATAAATATAAGAGTACTTACTCAGTCATTATTAATAACGAATCGTACGTTATTTTACCTTATTATATTTTTAATACAGACACTTGAGAGTGAAAATATTAATATTTAGTATAAAGTTCGCTGCGCACAAGTTCACTCGACGGAAAACAAAACGCCAATGATTCAAAATGGCGAGCGCGCCAACACGTAAGCGCATCTCCCCACCCCTGGTGATGGCGGGAGGTTCACCGGAAGTGAACCAAAAGAGTAGGTCAAATGAGACAAAAGTCGACGGAAACGGAAGTGCCTATCTCATAATAAGCTTCGAATTACGGTCAAGTGGTTTAATAATCAGTATAAAAGTACTATCATTTATGTGGTTAGAATACAATATTAATTTATTGCGCTATCGTACACAAACATGACAATTTATATTGCATTAAAAAGTTTATCTCTCAGAAAAATCAACTTACATGAATCACGTTTAATCGCACTTAGCGACATCTATAGTAAAGAAATCAACTTACATGAATCACATTTAAGCGCACCTAGCGACATCTATTGTAAAAAAATACATTTTCTTTGCAATAAAGCTGCCACGTGGACGGCCTTGTTAGTGACTTATTATTATAATACGGTAAAATAAAATATTACTATGTTTCGTCCAATATATTGAAAGTCAACAACCTTTCCAATTTTATTGTGTGTCATGATGCGATCAGCCCACGTGTTTAACATGACGCGAGTTTAACATTTTTTACCCATACAAAAAAAGTACAACGCCGCTAAAGAAGTTTTCACTTCAAAAATAGAATTAGTACCCTAATTATTTTAAAATTATAATGATCGTTTGATATTTTAAAATATGCTTCTGTAGAATAGTTTTTTGGACAAGTAGTTTTAAGCGCGTGATTTTATGAAAACAAAAACAATATCCTTATCATTTCTGATTCTTTACAGGTTTCGCGGTCATTTACTTCCCAATTCACCTCATTCAAGAAATCGCACTTATTACTCCATTTCATTAATAGAATAACATAATAAAATAAAACCTTCAATCTGCTTGTCCTCCAGGTATGTTCCAGCGGTTGGATAAAATGCGTAAACAAGCTTTCGCTTCCGTCTGTCTGTTCGGCTCGGATAACGACTCCACAATATCCGGAGTATGGGTTTGGCGCGGCCAAGATCTGGCCTTCACTCTGTCCTCGGATTGGCAAGTGGACTACGAATCCTACGACTGGACCAAACTCGACCCAAAAGATGAGAAAACGAAGACTTTAGTGAAAAACTACTTCTCCTGGACCGGCACGGACAAGGCCGGCCGCCCCTTCAACCAGGGCAAGGTGTTCAAATGAAAATGTATAATCCATCAATGACAAGCTTGTATTTAAAATAAATATTGTTTCTATTTAACGCTCGTTTTTGTTTGTTTTTCCTGATATTGTTTTTGCAATAAAACACAGGTAGTTGCCTATAAACTGACATCTCAAATATATTTTATGTATTTATTTATAATTTGTGTATTTTTATGTCCTTTTCTCCTTTTGAGTAGTTATTCATTTTAAACAAACAAACTTACATATCCAGTGAAAAATAACTAATAAATAAGCACTTCTAAAAAATGGAAAAACATTAAAATTCCACCGCGGGTCAACGACCGACCGCGCCCACCAGCCGTTGAGTGAGTAGGTACCTCTACACAGAGTTCAGCTGACTCCTTTGATTCCACACAATACAATAAAGTCGTCTTATGCCTTTATTGAAATAATAAGCACAAATGTCATGTTAAAAGTTAATAATAATTTTGTCACGATTAGAAATAGGCAAATGTTAAACAAAAAGAAATACTTATTGTCACAAATTTAAAAGATACGCACGCGCGGTTTATAAACTTGACACTGCGCTCGCTCACTGCGCTTTGCAGGTATTCAACGCATAGGTAGGTATTCAACCGATTCAACGGGCGGGAGCGGTCATTGCTCCCGGCCGCTCGTCCTCTGTTTTTACTTTTTTTTTAGTAGTGCTTATTAGTTGTTTTTTACTTACTCTGTATGCGTGTTTAAAAAGAATAATTATTTAGTACCAAAAAGGAGGAAAGGACTTAAAATATAACAAAAAAAAAGGAATTTTATTTTAAATCATTTTTAAAAAATCCGAAAAAATTCAGAGACACTATATACGTAACCCAACAATCTCACAAAGTTTCATTAAAACATTCAATTTCACCCTGTATATCATGAATATTGGGAGCAATTTCACTTTCTGACAAACGATAAGTAGTTCATAATATTAGGTATTAAAAATCGTTGAGTTTATTTATTTATTTTCACGTGCCCGATAACGCCTAGTATTAGCGGAACCTAATAAAATAACGGCGCCCGCTTGATGCCTGCTCGTAAGCGTCGTAATGGCCGTTGTTCGCCGTTGTAGCTATGAGTTCCGAACAAATCATAGTTAACCGAGTTCTTGGCGTTTATCCAAAACGCAATTGACACTATGGACGAGGTCAGTATCCTGCAGATCTACAAATCAAGGAGGATGAAGTTTGCAGTGGCAAGGTGCTGTTGTTCCGGTCTATCGGTAAGGCTGACAAAATGCCATCACGACGGAGGCATGTGGAGGTGTGGCAGGTAGAATCTTCGCGTCTGGACTTCACCTCCACTTAACATCAGGTGGGGTGGAGTCATTTGTCGGACCTATCTATAAAAAAAATAAAAAAAGGCTGCTGAAGGACATCAACTTCCTGAAAGTAAGTCTGACCGATGTAGTGAGCAAGTTAGAGGACTCGAACAACACCATTGTTGAGTTGCGTGCTCAAGTAGCGTTATTAAGTAGTGCCGCCCGCGCTGGTGCAAGAAGGTCACCCGAGGCCTCTAAAGGTGCTTTCCGACGGCGTGTGTTGTCGTGAGCGCGGCCGCGCCAGGCAGTGTTGCCGAACGTATGAGAACTCTTACGATTACGTTTGAGATTTAGCAGTATCTATACATGATACGAGGTAAATAGAAATCTCGTCTATACGTGTTGTTGAGGTTTTTCCTAACATATTTATTACTGACATATTTATTTATTGTTTTTGAAGTTATACTTCTTTAGGCGCGTTATGAAAAAATGATGAGAGTGAAATTTTAAGATGTAACACAAAATTTTAACAGCAGGAAGTTGGTCGCTTTAGCGACCAACTTCATGCGTTACTTTTGTGTTTACCGCACATTAAGAAAATCTACGAACAAAATAGAAATAGAATCTCTATTTAGTGGGTGCTAACGACTGCATTGTGAAGGCCTATCAAAAGTATTTATTAATCTGGAACAACGGAACCAAAGCGCGATTCAGGAGACTACAGCGCCATCTCTTGAGCATTGGTGTAGTAGAACCAAAAACCACATCTTTATTTTTTGTAATAAAGTAACAGTTATAGGTATTCATATTTATAATATTTATCCACATGTTTCTAGTTTGTATATTCGGAATACTTGTTTGAGTTTCATACAAGTGCAAATCACATATGTTCTACTAAATTATATTCAGTAGCGATTTTAATTGAATATTTTGATTATTTATTTATTTTTTCAAATTAAAACTGAACTTTATTGACTGTGTCCTTTTCCAGACGTTTTATTAATTTATTGTAATTAATTATTTGCATGCAATTTAAAACTAATTTTAAATGATGCCAAAGAAGGATAACTTCTCACGCGCCTACATAAGTACACGCACCCATTTTTTATTTACTGACAGCAATGTTTTATATCTGTATATATGTTAGACTATATGGTGTTTATCTATGAGCCTGTGTAGCCCGATCGCAAATAAATAAATAAAATTATTAAAATTGGTCAGATACACTAATATGAAAATTGAGGTGTTTCGTCTGAGAGCCCACCTTGCTTCGGTGAGTAGTGTTCGACTTACAACTGCTGCATCCTTCGGGTTACAATTTCTTTAAAGGTCCTGTTAAATCTTTTTGAATAAGATATCTACGTTTTCCTCTGTGGCCCCACATAAAATTATCTCGAAAGTAAGATGCGTAGTGTTTAAGAGCCGAGCCGCTTGGGCTGAAATTTAGTATAGCGAACAGCTGACGGCTAAGCTGTTTAAGTTGGGGAGTGTACGCTGGAACAAATTTGAATCCAATTCTCTCCTGCCTGAGCTACTTAACCCAGAATTTACTAAAAATTTAAAAAGTTGTTTTGGGTTCCATAAAATTCAGGCTCTTAATTCGCGAAAAATTCAAAATTTTTATAGTTACTCCAAACCATGTTACGCGTCAGCTAAATTAAGCACTTTAGTTTGACTTTTCAGTTAAAATACTAATGTCTTTGAGTATGTATTGTACTTAGGGTTGCAACGATATATCGGAATATCGATAATATCGAGACCAAAATATCGATATTTATATCGATATTTAAAATTCACTGATATCGATAATATCGATATCGGAAATTCCAAAATATCGATATTTCGTAGACTAAATTTGAACACAATAATATCAATTAATTTATCTGCTATGACTATCCAAATTGAATAATATCGAAATAACTATTGCTTTGAAATCGCAAGAGCTTATAGATGTATTAAAAAAATCTTGAACCCCAAGAAATATACTAAACTGGTGTGGATTCTGACATGATTCTCTAAACCTAAAATTAAATTTGACAACAGTGTATCCTTGTCATTCTCTATACAGAATGAAAAGGAGAGACTGATGTTAAATTTAGTTTTAAGTTTAGATAATCATGCCAGAATCGACACCAACGTATATAGGTATAATCGTATACCTAATGGTGACTCATGCACTTAAATAAAATCCTTGCCTCTCTTTCTAGATAATTGTCAAGTACTGATTAATTGAAGTTTAATATCATTGTAATATTAACACAAAATAAAATTAAGAATCTTATACAAATCGTAATTTTTTTAAGGTCGCCAAGTCAACAAAGTAAGATAAGTATAGTAATTTTGGAAGCTTTGGGCTTACCCTATTCTGAAGCCATGGGCACGCCCCTGATGTTTGGGTTTTACTAATACATAACAAGTGTTTTTCATATGATTATCTATTCTGATTTTGGCTGCGTGCAAACATTTTAAACAAAATAAATATCTTTCATTCGAAATTGCTTTTGATTTGATACTTCTTACAGCGCTATAAAAAATATAGAAAATATCGTGTTGGAAATGTTGGAATGGCTGATA
The DNA here is from genome assembly GCA_902850365.2 of Chilo suppressalis. NCBI lineage: Eukaryota > Metazoa > Arthropoda > Insecta > Lepidoptera > Crambidae > Chilo > Chilo suppressalis. Next base: position 24,369,249 of record OU963909.1, read on the forward strand.
TATCGGATCGGATATCGATATTTACCTGCCCACATTATAAATATCGATATTTCGGAAACCTTTGCTTCCTTAATTTTAGGTTTTTGCTTTGCAAACTTAATACAAAGCAAAAAAAAGGAAAAAAATATCGATATATCGATAATATCGAGTTAAAATGGTCGATATATCGGATATCAATATTTTCCTAACTTCGATATAAATATCGATATTTCAGAAGACTTTGCATCCCTAATTGTACTCTGTGGTTTCACTTAACACCTTAGCCAGGCACGATTATAATTCCTTGCTCAGTGGGCACGTCGGGTGCGGGCTGCGGGCCGACTGACTAAAGTGACTGGAGGGATGTGTGGGGACGAGAGTTTACCAGCCAGTCTACCAGCGGAGCGATATGCCTGAAGCTTTGCCTGAAGTGCCGAAGTATTCGCGAATATTTGGCTATATGGCGATAGCCCAAATATTCGCAATACTAGAGTTTCAATATTGAGTGAGACTAGTTGTTAGTTTAATCGTTTCTTATCAGGCCCACTGTGTTGACCATTCGCCTAACGGAAATGCTTTGGAAAACGCTAACGCTTGCGATTTCATTTTGTTATTTCTAGCCGCCTGAGGTTTTTAAATGCCTCGCGCTCTTTTTTTATTCTTTTGCATTGGTAATAACAATATTAAATAAAACGAGCGTGAGGTATTTGAAAACCTTCGGCGGTCAGATAATAACAAAATAAAATCGAAAGCGTTAGCGTTTTCCAAAGCATTTCCGATTGGCGAATGGCCCCCAGAGCTGAAAGCGAAGCGAGCTTGCGCTTTCATCAAAATATACCATTATTTTTAGATAGAAGTAACAGTGAAACACAAGAATGGAAAGCAAAAATTTATATATTTTCTTCATAATTCAGACTTTTTTCTAAACTGATAGAATTATTTTCATTTTAACATTACATAGTACGTTCATTCTTACATACATAATATTGCATCAACGTAATCTAATCATTGAGTCGATGAAACGCGAACGACGCAGAGAAGCGGTCAAGTATACGATGGCAGCGTAACGTTAAAAGATTATAAGTGAAAACATCGAAATATAAGTACATAAATAGTAAATGCATCAAAGTTGCGCGCGGTCGTCGCTCGGGGGACAACTACCCTACACACACTCCGGCGGACAACTTCGCTCAACATCTTGACAAACATCTTGAAAAACTTGGAACCGGAAAACAGTCAAATGCGTTATGCTAGGCACTCCACACGGTCATATTTGCTTTTTGTGGTTTTGACAGCAGTCTCTCCCTTTTTTACAGCTAGGTAGGTAAATGAGAAATGAAATCCCACCTTTGATGTTTAGTAGCGGTAAAGTCCTAACGCAAAGATAGCTGATGCAGCATTTATGAACTGCCACACCAACCATCCTCACCTTGCCGACCCGCAGAAATGCTTTAAAAGACCGCAGGGGGCTACCGCCTATCGGGATTGTTGTAAGTATAGCTCATGGATTCATTTGTTATTTCTGACCGCCGAAGGTTTTCAAATGCCTCGCGTCTTTTGTTTTGCATTGGTCATAACAATATTAAAGAAAATGAGCGTGAAATATTTGAATACCTTCGGCGGTCAGAAATAACAAAATGAATTAATCAAATCATAAGCTATAGCCATAGAAATTTCGATAGGCGGTGGACCGTGGGCTCCCAGGTTGTCAGAAGGTGGGAACACATACGCGTGCAAGGAATCCCACTTGCGAATACTATTCGTACCTAAGAGTACCTAAGACAAAGAAATGAGTCACATTCTTTGTTCGTGTGGGAATATAGAGCATGATATGGATATACTGCTGTCATATTAATAAAAAGCAAATACTTAAAGCCATATCCCTTCGTCTGTGTAAATGGCAGATTTCTGCCAACGTCAAAAATTCCCTGTCTGTGGAGATGACGGATTTCTGCCACAAGTTCAGAAAATTATTTTCATTTTTCTTATTTGGCGTTTTATCATATTTAGTAATCGTTTTTAATTTACACATCTGATATATAGATAACTTTGTGGCGAAACTATTCAGGGTTGATTAAAGACATAACTGAAGCCCTGATGTTACAGTTCAACTCGAATAATAAAAGGAAAATCGTCCTCTCGGAAAACTTTTTAATTTGCGGTCGTGAAAAACAAAATGGAGGGCTACATAGACAGAGTTTTGAAATAAATTTTGCTTACACAGATGAGGGGGTAAGAAGTACCAGCATGATACGAAAGTCAAAATGTTGAACGAGACTCGTCGCCTTCAACAGGCGGTCGTGCACTAATAACAATAGAATATATTATGCATTCGGTTCATCTAAACTTTACAAAACTCATATCGACATAGGTAGTGACTAATTTATTGCATTTTTATACACTTATATTTAAACGACGACACCGTACAGAATTTACACAATACAAGAATAGAATCGAGCGAGCGGCAGGTACTTACACAACGGCGCACTGGTAACTAAGACAATTTTGTATAAAATAGAAATGAGTTGTGTGATGGACAAATTTACCTCATTATAGAGGCTCATAACAAACATGAAAACAGGGTGAAAGGATAATTTTGATAGTACAAATAAACATCAAAGTTATATTTAAAAAAAAAACAGGTCATCTATATTGAGTTTTCTATCTTTTAATGACTGTGACGTCATATTATCAATCGCATTGTCAAGTGGTCAAATTGCAGGTTGGTCAGCTCTGAGGGTCAGCTGTTGGCAAACTATAGTGAGTTGGCGGGTGCCTTTTTTGATTGTGATGGGACAAAAAGATATACATGTCCATCATTTTGTTATGTACCGCTTTCCTACATTATTCTAGAGATATTAAATATTGATCGATCTTTGCTCAGGTAATATGACGTCAGAGTTCACACAGCTCTATCTACCCACATCTCGGTAAGTACTTAATTTTTAAGAATATCGAATTACATCATTGTCTCATAAGATTTGATATAAACATTTTTTTTCTTTGCAACTAACTATTCACGGAAGTTTCAGCACAATGTAATATTCCCACTCTGTGTCAAACTACCAATGATCCGATTAAGTAGGATCGGTGTGGTCATATGAAGAATCAATTGAAATAAACTAATATTTTAGAATTATTTTTTCTTTTGTTTCAGTTTGGTCATATTAAAATATATCTATAGTAAATATGTATGTTCTTACCTACATACAAGCAAGATACCTGAATATTTTTTTCCTCTATAACCACGATAATACTCAAAAGGGGCCAAAGGTTTGTCAATTCGTTCAAAATGCACGGAAATGCAGAACTTGTTGGGAACAGCTTTCTTAAAATCACAGGGCACCCAGTACTCTGCCTTTAAAATACAAACAGGACGGGAGGACATGACTAAATTGAAATTTTCAATACTATTTTAATTTGATTGATCGCCATGAGATCCTCATTCCGTCCAATAGATACCTAACTACCACACAGTACCAGTGGGTGGGAACAAGCCGGTGCCATTTGCGGCCGTGAGCTGGCTATCACACGCGATTGGCGCTCATAAATACCGCAACAATTTTTACTTACAACTACCTATATATCTTCGAACAATTCAATAAACATCGAAAAATGCGTAGTCAACGATGGCTAATTAGGAGAGATATAAACGACGCTATAAATATATGTACTCAAATGCTTACTGAACTTGGTAAATTTACATCTCAAAAATGATAACATCTCGATTCGAGCTATAGAGAATATAGTTTATAAAAGGATCGCGGGGTGGCTACTCAGCCACGACGCCACCCGAAGATTGTCCTAAGTCTGAAAGCAAAAACACATATTAATTTTCATTCATTAAATCCCACATTGTAATCGATAATAATCTATTCAGACAGGTTATTGCCGTTAATAAAGAGTGTGAATTCAGCACATTTTTGCTACTTTACGAGCACGAGTACGAGTTTAAGGCACCGGCCTTTTTTGATGTGTAACATCTTTCCTGCAATTTGAGGATTTGGGAGTGATTTCGTGAAAAGCCATTTCGGAGTAAATCAATTACGCACACTGTGACACGAGAATTTTATATATTAAGAAGATTACATTTAAAATAATTTATGGCAATATTGTGGACTCTATGAAACAGGTATAATTTATATGTAACATGCTCTTCAACTATTAACACCACCACTAAATATCTAGTACAAGTCGAAACTTGTATTCGTAGCCCGCTAGCTCATATCCAGCTCGAAGGACCATATTCCATAATAAAAATATTTATATAGATAAGTGTTAGGTTTTAATGTTCCGTTGGACTCAAATAATTTATTACAAATCGATGTTGATGAATTATATTGTGTAATAAATTGAGGGCGTTATTGTGGGTTCTTGAATAGTTGAATACAGCGTCATAACACTTTTTAATTCTGTAGGTCACCAGTTTTCAGTGTTGCTTTCTGTATATTACCTGTAGTAGTGGAGTGCGCGGGGCTGCAGCTAGCTGTCTCCCGCATGCTCCTCACATGACTCCCTGCAACCACACCCACCATAATGAGTGACCGTCCTCATATACCAACAACACGTAGTTTATCACGCCCTGTCAGAACATCAGCGACAGCGACAGCAGCAGCTCATGCTGAGACAGGGTCCTGGTTAACCATTATTATCATTGCTATTTTATATTCTTTCTTTTTAACGATTTATTGTGTTATAGGGTTAAATAAAAATCTTTTTCTTTCTTTAAAAATAAAATAAAAAATCATCTCATCAAAAAAAAATATAAGAATATTTTACGAGTACATCCAACCATACAGAGTACAAATATAGAAATACATAATAAACATCCATGAATGGAGTACAAATGCTCGTATTAATCACATTTGTGATACTCCTGGTGTTGCAAGTGTCCATGGGCAACGGTGATTACTTACCATCAGGTGAGCCGTCTGCTCGTATGCCCCCTATAACATAAAAAAATGAACATCTGCCCCTACCGGGATTCGAATTCGAGAGCTCTCGAGTAGGCGATACGAGTACCTTGAAACCCGGCGTAAAATCACGCGCGTGACACTCGCAGCGGCGCCCGCCACTTACCCGCTCCCCTGTAGATGCGGGTCGCGCGCGTGACACTCGCAGCGGCAGTGCTCGGGCGCCACGTAGCTGAACACCACGTCGCACGCGCCCGCCACTTACCCGCTCCCCTGTAGGTGCGGGTCGCCCGCGTGACACTCGCAGCGGCAGTGCTCGGGCGCCACGTAGCTGAACACCACGTCGCACGCGCCCGCCACTTACCCGCTCCCCTGTAGATGCGGGTCGCGCGCGTGACACTCGCAGCGGCAGTGCTCGGGCGCCACGTAGCTGAACACCACGTCGCACGCGCCCGCCACTTACCCGCTCCCCTGTAGGTGCGGGTCGCGCGCGTGACACTCGCAGCGGCAGTGCTCGGGCGCCACGTAGCTGAACACCACGTCGCACGCGCCCGCCACTTACCCGCTCCCCTGTAGATGCGGGTCGCGCGCGTGACACTCGCAGCGGCAGTGCTCGGGCGCCACGTAGCTGAACACCACGTCGCACGCGCCCGCCACTTACCCGCTCCCCTGTAGGTGCGGGTCGCGCGCGTGACACTCGCAGCGGCAGTGCTCGGGCGCCACGTAGCTGAACACCACGTCGCACGCGCCCGCCACTTACCCGCTCCCCTGTAGGTGCGGGTCGCGCGCGTGACACTCGCAGCGGCAGTGCTCGGGCGCCACGTAGCTGAACACCACGTCGCACGCGCCCGCCACTTACCCGCTCCCCTGTAGATGCGGGTCGCGCGCGTGACACTCGCAGCGGCAGTGCTCGGGCGCCACGTAGCTGAACACCACGTCGCACGCGCCCGCCACTTACCCGCTCCCCTGTAGGTGCGGGTCGCGCGCGTGACACTCGCAGCGGCAGTGCTCGGGCGCCACGTAGTTGAACACCACGTCTCGTGACCCCGTCGCAGCCGCCCCCGCCGGCAGTGTCTGGATGCGCGTGGGCTGTTTTCGCCGCTCCGGCACTTCGGAGAAGTCAATCCATTCCGTCTTCGGCCGCGTCTCCATTCCTGCCACCATACCGCTTAATAAACACATCACAGGAGTCTACGAATCGAGTATTTTTTTGCCATGAAAAATTGTCCTATCAATGTTTAAAAAATATAGTCTTCAAGACGATGTCATTTTATTGTAAGCTGCTGCAAATCTCAGAAGTCGTTCCCGATTACTAATACTTACAACACTGCTTTGTTGATTAAACTATTATGTACGTATTTTCTGTTTTTATTTCAGTTATTTTCCAACAGGAGTGACATGTTGACGAGATTAATGAAAACTGTCTATCGTGAAGGATGAATTTAATAGCAGCATTTTACCTGAAATAAAATGCATATTAAAATACTTACCTCACTGAAAGCTTTATATTGAGATAGCACTTCCGTTTCCCGTCGAATTATCATCAGTTTCCGTACTTTTATTCACCTTGTATCCGGTCCAGTGGCGACACCTGGCAGAAGCGCGGCCATTTTTGTTTTCCTAATTTTTGGCAGCGCCATATTAACTCATTGGCTCAATTATTTCACCAGGCAGAATTTAAAGTGAAAGCTTTCAGTGAGGTAAGTATTTTAATATGCATTTTATTTCAGGTAAAATGCTGCTATTAAACTACTTGACCGTCACTGAAAGCTTTATATTGAGACCTGTTTGTTATCGCCTGGTGATCGCCACGTACATAGATATATACGCCAATGTGACAATTTATGATAAATTTAAATATTAACATTTATCAGATTATATGAAACTGTATAAAGAAACGAGTAAGCTTAAAAATTAATCAAATAATATTATTTGAATCACGCCTTTAATTTCTTCAAGCTTACGAAGCTGCTTTAACATATGTATTAGCTGATCGCTATATTCCTTTGCTTAAAACTATGACCGGACACTTCCTTGTGTAGCATTCATTTGTATCTTTTTATATCACAAATAAGGCGTACGAACGCGAGAAAAAGATGTAAAGTTGTTCGATACCGAGTCTTACATTTTACAAGACTGTACTTTTTACTTAAGTACCAAAAATCAGGGTCCCACTTACGATTACCATTATTCGGTACAAGTCACCAATCGGATTGTCTTTAACTACTTTCACCTGTTTTGAACCAAAACAAGGCTAAACTAATCTTCGTCGGTACAAATACAATGATTCGGGATAATTTGAAGTAGGAACAAGTCATGTGTACCACATGCTGAACCAAATAATACGCAGCATAATTACTGTACGACGTTCAGAACAACATATATGACGAAGTATTTGAAACATATCATTATGATGTAACGAGTACATTATTGAAGAAAAGGAAATAAGTTAACTTATAGACACAGAATAGTAGGATACGGACTGATTCTTTAAAAACAATCGACTTCATTAAATGTGTTTGCCAAGACAGGTGAGCTTAGGTAATTAGACTTATCATCCATTGGTATATCATGTAAAAACTACTGACTTATTTAAAATAATGGTATTTATTTTAAGATAAGTCACGAGTTAAAAATAAGTCTCTCAAAAATCGTGTGAGCTCAGAGCCGAGTCCACAACTTGCGGGATTATTCCGATAAACATTCTTGTTCCTAGACCAATGCAACCACGCAAGCCAGCGTTTCCGAGCCATCTCATAGCTGTTTAAGACAGAGCTGTCGCTCTTTGTAGAATATGTTGAAAAGCGTAGTGCTAGCATATCGTGCCGTGTTCTTCAACTATACTTCCCAAGCTTTCATATTAGATTGGCGGGAAGTGATTGCAAGGTCGATTGCAGTGAATTCATAATTATTGTTAGAAGTAGGGAGTGGTTGATACAATCCCACGGAATGACAAAAATGTTGAAACCGATCAACTTCTGAAGTTTACGTTTGTACAATGAAATTCTCTGGTATAGTTTTTATATTGTTGCTGGGTTGCCGTGATAAATTATGCTATTACGAAGTTCAAACCAGATTTTATGAAATTCATTTGCCATCCTGAAATCTATAATTGATTGTAATTTTTCCTTTTGTTTTTAGTTCTTAGATCTGAGTCATTTATATGTATTACTTAATACTAAATAAAGATTTAGTTATTTATAAGATTTACACAGCTTACATGAGGTGTGCATGTACTATGCGTAGGGTTTGAAGTATATTTATTCCAGACAGTCGTGGCAAGGTTAGAAAGCGTAAATTTAATATTAAGAACAGTTTTCAGTAATTTTTACTAAAATAACATAAAGGGGATAATTGCATACAATGATCTTCAAAACCTTTCAAGAATTTGGTAGATCGTGCAATCTTTCTTCAGTAACTAGCACAACTTATATATCAAAATGATCATGTTGGCCACCTCAGACACCACATACGCGACATTTCTAATATTGCAAGTTTCTCTCATTACGCGATCAAAAGAGTGAGCAACCCATTTGGTTTACTTTTGTTATTTTCAAGAGAAAATATGTTATCTTCTATTTATCTGGCAGATAGTCCTTAAATTGCAGAAAACTTAGAATTCTTTACATATTTATAGTGTACTGCACTTGAGATTGGAGTTTGATATATATTGGATTTAGATAAACAAGCTTTTGAATGGCATGCGATACCATTAAATTTATTTAAGAATTATTTATGGAGCTCCCAATTTATCAACTTACCTGCACTAAATTTTTTTTTTTTTCAAACATTAATTGTTTCGATATTCCTTTTTCTTTTGAAATGTATTATATATTACGGTAGAACAACCGTAGTGATCGAGTCAACACTTCACACCAATTAGCCTAGCCTTATAATGGGCATTGAAAGGCTTGTGTTATGGGCTAACGCCTAAAAATGCATAATGATGATGCATAGATTAGAATTTATTAGATTAGATTTTCAATTCATATTTGTTAACAACCAAAACTTAGGCACAGATGCTCGTTTTTATCATACAATGATTTGCCCCACCGGCGTGAACCCAAGACCTCGGAGTATGCGACACCTTAAAAACCACGTACATTGCACTTCCCAACGGGGTACGTCAACATTCGATGTTCGATCTTTATAGTCTATTAAGAGGGTAGTTTATAGCCGATACTTATGTGTGTACGCAAGCCATGAGCGGGTATGTTGCGTTGCGTTGATGTATGGATTTCCACGCGATGGAAGTAATGAATTATGTCAAGCGACATTTATTATATTTTCAATTTACTTATTTTTAATGTTTCGAATCGTTTACACTTTTACAGACCCCATGGTCACAAAAATAAATTATGAATCACGAATAGACTACTTGTTAAATTATGCATAATTTGCTCCACTCGAGTGTCGTATGTTACCGGTGCTTACATAATAGTACGAAGCTAACATGTTCTAAGGAGAACATATATTGATATTCAAGTAATGGAAATAATATATTATGTGTGATATGACCCCACAAGGGCGATTATAAGATTGATGAGGATATTTCTCTATCAACGATGTTTTGTTACTGATACTTGTATGTGTAGGCAAGCCATGGAAGGCAAGTCCTTATTCATAATGAGTTCCATATGGAGGAAGCAAATTATACATAATATGCCCCCGCGAGGGGCGGTCATCAGAGTTTTGGTAATATGCACGCCGCGAAGGTGGTTTGCTACCGGTACTCGTATATGTAAGCAAGGCATTAGAGGTATTTCATAAGGTTTCACGTAGTGGAAACAAATTGTATATAATATGCACCCCGCGAGGGTGATTTGCTACCGGTACTCGTATATGTAGGCAAGGCATTAGAGGCATTTCATAAGGTTCCACGTAGTGGAAACTAATTGTACATAATATTCACCCCGCGAGGGTGATTTGCCACCGGTACTCGTATATGTAGGCAAGGCATTAGAGGCATTTAATAAGATTCCACGTAGTGGAAACAAATTATATATAATATGCACCCCGCGAGGGTGATTTGCCACCGGTACTCATATGTGTAGGTACGCCATGGGAGGGCATGTCCTGACACGCCTTGGGCTTCATGAGATGAAGCTTATGAATATCACTTGCCTCTGCGCGAGTTGCTCATTAGGTTGATGAAATGTCAATCACTTAAATCCATGACAAATACTTACTTAATACGATAAAAACAACCTCATAGATGGTATCTTATTAAGTGGTGCTTCATCACAGAGATCATTAACTTCTTGCAGTGCTTTAATTTTTACTTTTTAGCTTTGTGCTAGCTGTAAAAGACCTAAGAAACGATTCTGTTATCTTATCACTTTCGTTATTAAAATTAACTGAGCAGGTGAACGCAATGATTCATTTTTATTTTAAAAATATGCAATTGCTGAAAGAAAATTAATGTCAGGAACGTGATATATCATAAATTATCATAATACTTCTTTACCTCGTTGTTTGTTTCCAGTTTGATAAAGCCTGGACTATGATTACAATTTTTAATTTACATCAGCATATCATTTAAAATAAACGTTGAATGTCTTTCGAACAGAGCGTTCCTTTATCCTAGTTTAGTCACACGACTCATATGAGAATTTTTATTACGTGTATTGGTCAGTAAAAATGTTAGAACTTTTTATTCATAAGCCTTTACATATTGATAGCTGGCCATGTTCAGAAAACGGCATATAGACATTAGAAATACCTTATTAAGATTGTACATAGTTCACTTACCCCTCGAACAAGCTTTTAATAAAAGGGCTGGAATATCAAGCTCGCTTATTTTTCTTGAGGCAGCGATGCCGCTTTCGTTATACCAGAAGACGACAAATTCAACAAATTATTACGGCAGCTGTTCGAAGAACAATAATGACTAGATCCACACATCTTGCTGTTTTTGCCAATAATGCCAGTCAGTCGGCGGCTGAAACGTCAATATTGACCGATATTCCTTCACTCTAAACTGTAAAACAATTTAATTAAGTATTTTGTAATACATTTACCAATTTACTTTCACATTTACTTATACGGAAACATTAATTGAGTACCAAGAGAAAACACTCTTAAAATAGTTTTTATGATAAACGACCAAGACAGGCGTAAAGTATTGCAAAATTTACTTTCATGTAGGTACTTTAATTTTTTAAACAAAACGCACCTTGAATTGCCGTTAAGTTTTACTCACGGCTTATTATTACTTTTTCAAACAAGCGTATTGCACAATTTAACATATTTGTTTTATATATCCCTTATCACAAGGGCTGCAAAAACTATCAAAAAGAATTATAGTTTTACTTACGGTTCCTTCACTTTTAATACGTAAAGTACCTATTTGGAATAACACGAACGGCAAAAACCGTTAAATAAAATAGTTTTACTTACAGTTTTATCACTTAATAATAATAAAACCTTTAAAATCGCACAACGATCGCTCAGATTGAGCACGTGTTGCTTCGACGGGAGTCAGAACGCCAATGAGTTAATATGGCGCTGCCAAAAATTAGGAAAACAAAAATGGCCGCGCTTCTGCCAGGTGTCGCCACTGGACCGGATACAAGGTGAATAAAAGTACGGAAACTGATGATAATTCGACGGGAAACGGAAGTGCTATCTCAATATAAAGCTTTCAGTGACGGTCAAGTAGTTTAATGAAAGCTAATTCTTTGGCAGCATTCATAAAATAAAGAACATTTTATATTTTAGTAAGTGTTAAAATATAGCCAAGCCTTCTGTTATAGTATAGTTGTAGTAGGTACCGTCGCTGCCGCTGCGCGTCCTTGGCCGCTCGGGTCGCGGCGGGGCGCTGGCGGAGCCGGTGCGGGGCCGGCGCGGCAACTTGATGCGCAACTTGTCGCCTTCCGCCGCGCCAGCACCGCCCACGCCGGTCGACGACCACGACTGGGCCAGCTGTGTCGCCTGCGATCACACCACTCCTATTTAATTAAATCTAACCACTTTGCCAGATCAATACCCTAAGTACGAACAATTAGCGAGTAAGTATTCGCATTGCCATGTTGAAGCTGCAATAGTAAAATAAGCAGAGCCCCTACCGGACGTAAGAACAAATTAGCTGCTTCCATGGAAACTTTGACAACGAAAAACGGTTCATTTATTCTTTAAATTTAAAGAAAAAATTGAAGAGAGTCGGACGGAACAGTACTTTACCTATTCCTCGAGGAATTCACAGGGAGTGTGGGGACGGTGTCACAACACTTAGGCATCGGTAGATAAATAAAAATCAGTACCCTTAGTATGAGTTTTACAATTATGAAAACTAACGATGAGGGTTCGCGAGCATCAAATCGTTTGCGTCTTCTTAAATTTTAAGCATTTTTGGTTAGTTTTCACCTAAACGGTCATAGAAATATAATTTACAATAACGAAAACTATGATAGTTTTCGTGAACTCAAACTCGCATCGAGGGTACCGCGTCTTTAACATAGAACTACTTAGTTTTGAGCTCGTTTAGGTGACGTACGATCGAAAATAATTCTAAGAAAAGGAATCGGGAGGATCACTCACTTGCGGCAAGGGCACAGGCCCAGGCACGGGCGGCGGCGCGGAGCGCGGCACGTGCGGCGGGCGCGGGCGCTGCAGCGGCGCCACGCGCAGGGCGGCGGCCGCGCGCTCCCGCACCGGCAGCATCGGCAGCGCGCGCGGACGCTCCTGCGGCAGGGTGGTCGGCACGTACGGCAGCTCCTCCTCGAACGACTCCTGCACCACCAGCCCGCGCGCCTCCGCGTCGCTGCACGCGCGCGCCGAGCCCGCTCCGCCCGCCGAGCCCTCGCCGCTACCCGTCGCACCGCCCGCCTCCGAGCTGGCCTCCGAGCCGGACGACTCCCGCGACTCCCGCGTCTCCGGCGGGCTCGCCGTCCCGCCGCGAGCCTCCTCCGTCTCCGGAAAGCTGGGAAGCGAGCCGGAGATCTCGCTCGTCACGCTCGGCGTCTTGGTGATGCTGAGCTGCGTGCTGAACAATTGGTCCCTGCTGCCGACGTGCGTCGCGAACACGATCCGTTCGCGCCGGCGCGGGCGCTCCCCGTTCGGGGCGTTCTCCGCGAGCGCCGGTTCGGGCCGCGCCGTCTCCGCCGGCACCGGCGACGTCTCCGAGCTGGTCGACCGCTCGACGCTCGTCGTCGCCGCGCCGGAGCTCGGCCGGGGTGCGGAGTCGATCGACCGACTCGCCTCGGGGGATCTCGGGGGCGGGGCCGGCGGGAGGATCTCCTCGGGCGGCGTTCTCTCCGTCGGCGAGCGAAGGGGGATGATGATGCTGCCGTCGGGGAGGACGGTCCTCCGGATCGACTTGGGGCGCTCGCCGGCCACGGTGCTGACGGCGGGCGTGGAGGTGCACGGCGTGGGCGCGGGCCCGGCGCTGGACACGGGCGGGGTGTGGAGGGCGCGCGCGTGCGGCGCGGACGCGGGGCGCGGCTCGAGCTCGTTGATGCGCGGCTCGGGCGCGCTGGGGCGGCGCTCGGGGTCGGACAGGCGCGACGCACCCGCCTCCTCGGGCGGCGTCCGCAGCGGGATGTGGATGATGCCCTCGGCGGTGTCCTCGTAGTACTTGAGCCGCTCGCCGCGTCGCGGGCGGTCCGCGGGCGGCGCGAGCTGCCGCGTCTGCTGCACCACGGGCGAGCCGTCCCGCGAGCTCGGCGACGGCGAGGTGGCGCTCTTGCGCGGCGTTCTGAACAATGACAGCACGGAGCCGCGGATCTTGGTCGCGGACGTCGGCGTCGTGGAGCGGTCGCGGCTTCTGCTCCTCGATCGTCCGTCGGTCGCGCTCTTCTTCCGGCGGAGCGCATCCGACGGCGACTCGGGGGACGCGATCGTCTCCCGAGACTTGAACAGGGAGCAGAATGACGATTTTCGCGAGACGACCGCCCCCGTCGGTGATGGTGTTCTGCTGTCCCGGGTCGGCCGACGCTGGGGTGCCGCCTCCGAGGCTAAATCTGCGGAGCGCGGTGCCCGCTCGTTCAGCGCCAGCGTGATCGGTTTGGCTGCGACCCCGACCGCTTGCGCGCGGTCGTCTTCCTCATCATCGACGTCGTCGTCGTCGTACTCCTCGCTCGGTTTTAATCTTATTCGAATGATATCTTTGGTCTGACTCTTCGCTCGTCGATCCGAGGGATCCCGGCGCTCCCGGGACCTAGCTTGCCTCTCCTCGGCCCGCGCCCGGTTTTTCTTCTCTTTTTGCTTCTTCTCCGGGTCGACCGCCGGCGGAGCAGGATCACAGGTGAGTTGGGCGGGTGCCACCGCAGGTGCGGGTGCGACCGTCGCCGGCTCCGCGTCCGCAGGCGGCGGGCGGGCGGCGGGGGGGCGCGGCGCGGCGTTTTCGACGGTCGCTTCGGTGCGTACCTCGCGTCGATCGCGCGCATCCAGGGGCGGCGGGGCCGTCACCACTACCGGCACTGCCACAGTTGAAATCGAAGGCGTCAGCTCCCGATCCGCCGCATTCATCTTCGCCATCTCCATCAGCCTCTCCTCGACGGCCGCCGTGCAAATCTCCGGGTCGGTCTCGATGGGCTTCGGGCCGCAGAAGGAGGTCTCGAGCAACATCCTGTGCGGCGAGGGCGAGCGCGACGCCCCCGAGGCGACCGACAGGCGGGACACGTGGCTCGTGCGGCTGAAGGCGGAGAGCGCGGAGTGCGCGGAGCACTGGGATCCCACGCTGGAGAGGCGGCTCGTGCGGCCCGAGACGGCCAGCAGCGCGGCCTCGGAGCCCTGGCTGTCCTTGCGCGAGTGACGGCGCGCGGGCGGCGGGCCGGAGGGCGGCGGCGCGGGCGCGGGCTCCAGGAAGGCGAGCTCCTCGGTGGAGGAGCGCAGGTCCAGCGCGCCGTCCTCGCGAAACCCCAGCTCCGCGCCCGCGCCGGACCCGCTCGCGGACCCGGCGAACAGTGCCAGCTCGGGCGAGCTGTCGCGCGAGTCGTGGTGGCTGGAGGAAGAGGCGCGGGAGATGTCGATGCGCGGCGCGGGTGGCGCTTGTAGCGCGCCCGGCGTGGACGCGGAGCGCGCGCGCTGTTCGGGTGGACAGAGCCCGTCTGCGCTCGCGCCGGGGCTTCGGTCCTCGCGGATCTCCGGCAGCCGGGTCGGTTGCTTCGTCTCAGGACTCGACTGTGAACCGTAATTTTACGTCATCAATTCCCTAATACCTACTCACGAAGTTCATTAAATTTTTTTGTAAACTACATAGTTTTATATTATTTAAAACAATTTTCTAAAAATCATAACACTGGGAATATTTTATTTTTCAAAAAAAGTTTATCGACCACAATTAAATATTAATGAGAATCAAAATTTTTGGAAAAGTTTAGAAGTAACAGAGATAGAATAGATACTTGAAAGTAACGACGCAAACATGGATGAATGATCGGTCTCGATTAAAGACGAGACCAATAATAATATAATATAATACTTTTAAGCGAGATCGATCATTTATCTATGGGCGCAAATATATTTTTTCTTTATTGATTGTATTCGCCTGCTCTGGCGTGTAGTCAAAGTCATACAGATGAAAATAGGCAGAAGAGTAGAAGAAGAAAAAGAGATACGTACGAGCGTTCTCACCTCGTCGGAGGGGTCGTGGTCGTGGTCGTGGTCGAAGGAGGCGATGGGCGCGGGCCCTCGGCGCGGCTGGCGCGGTTGTCCCGCGGGCGCCCCGCTGCCGCCCGGCGCGGTGCCGGCGCCGGCGCCGCCGCCCTCCGCCATGCGCGTCTACTGCGCCTGCGCGTGCGCCCGCCGCGTGCGCCCGCACAACGCGCGCGGCATGGCGCCCGCCCGACCTTTACAGGCAAACCACACATAAACCCGGCAAGCCCATGTGTAAGTACCAATCAAATTTTATTTATTTATTTGACATACCATCGACGATTTCACAAATTTCAATATAGATTACAGATGCAGGGTACTACTCAACCGTGTGAATTGCCATTGCAGGCATGTACAACATTGTCTATATGTAGATAGGTACTTATATTTTTAACAGTAATAAATTACTGTTCGGTTTGAACGTTACCATAGAAATGATTTTTGATGGCTTCGAGTGGAGCATGAAAGATGTCAACATCATGGCATATCTCGTTGTATGCATCTTTAATTCTGTTAAACGGTGAAGCTAATTTTGTTTTAAAGAGACAGTTAACGAATGATTTGATGGGTTGGCGGGGGATTTTTCTGGGAACCTTTAACTTAATTTCCGCAAGAAGGTCTTGCGCAACAATATTGCCGTGAAGTAATTTGTGCAGTAATAAAATGTCCGCAGTTTTCCTACGCTTTTCTAAGGTATGAAGTTTAAAGTATTTGAAACGAGTGTGGTAATCCGCAAGGTGAGGAAACTTTCTGTCTTTGAAAGCAAGAAACCTCGTAAAATTACGTTGAATTCGCTCGATTCTATCAATGTGGACTCGATATTGCGAATTCCAGACTTGAGAACTGTATTCTAGTATACTTTGCACCAAACTCTTATACAAGCATAAAATTGTTGCGGTGTTATGGAAATTCTTACACAGACGTTTCAAGAAACCCAGCATTTTTAATGCCTTTGAAACAATAACGTTAATATGTTCAATGAATCCGAGCTTTTTGTCAATTACAATGCCCAGATCACGAGTCGAACCCACTTCGGTTAGCAGTGCAGAATTAATGGTATAGACAGAAGCGTTAATGTTTTTTGTCTTTCTGGTAAATTTTATAAACAGACATTTACTTGCGTTAAGAGTCATACCGTTGTCTACTCACCATTCCGATACCGAGTCTAGATCTTTTTGAAGCAAAAGTATATCTTCCTCGTTTTTGATCGGTCGATACAACTTTAAATCGTCGGCAAAAAGAGAGCAGCTGCTATAACGGATTTTATCAGGGATATCGTTAATGAATACTAGAAACAGAATCGGTCCTAAGATCGAACCCTGGGGGACTCCCGACGAGGTGAGGAATGGTTTCGATCTGTAGCCCTTCACAACTACCCTTAACAACCGATGCTCTAAGTAAGAACGGAGCCATAGCAGTAGGTGTCCATGAATTCCGTAACGCTTCAGTTTCAGAAACAGTATGTTGTGGTCAACCTTGTAAAACGCACTGCTAAAATCTGTATAAACAGAATCTATTTCTGCGCCAGAGTCGATTGATTTCGTTACTTCGTTGACTTATACGAAACAAGATTGGTTGCTGCTGATTTATGTTTACAGAATCCGTGCTAGTTTGCATGAATGATGTTTTTAAAATGGGAAGTTAAAAACGGGCAGATATTTTTTTCAAATAACTTGATATTGCATTCAAAATAGATATTGGGCAGTAGTTTTTAACGTTATTATTTTCACCTTTTTTGAAGATTGGAATGATTTAGCCTCCTTAAGCAAATCCGGAAAAACACCAGTAGCAATGGATTTAGGTAATATAATTTTAAGTGGCAGCGCAATGTATTTAGCGGTTCTTTTAAGAAATAGTGGCGGAATGCCGTCAGGACCTGCTCCTTTATTCTCGTCAATTTTGGATAAAATCTTAGTAAACATGCGTCCGGATATAGCAACATTATCGAGAGATAGTTGGAGATAGTCACTATCATTAACTTAACCACTGGGTACGGAGTCTAGTTTCTGGGTATAGACCGAGGAGATGTGTGTTACGAAAAGATCACATATTTCGATCCCGGTAGAAGCTGAAGCCGTGTTGAGATGCATTTCACCAGGAATGTTAGATTTACCACCGCGGAGATCCTTGACGAATGACCAAAGTTTTTTAGGATTATGCCTAATCGAGTCCTTCACCCCAACTAGATATGCAGCATAACATTTTTTTATTATATGGTCCACTCGCATATTGGCAAGCTTAAGTTCAAATGAGTCTCGCTGGTTGTTATAGTTTTTGCAACGGCACCTAATATTATCACGTTCAGATATTAAGTTAGTCAAAGCGCGAGTGAGGATATTTTCTACGGCGGATAATAAGTTTGGGGATATTACAATGAACGATGTTCTTGAGGGTGGAATAAAATTTACGCATCATGCCGTTGACATCCCCACCCCGCAGCTCAGACTCCCAGTTCACATTACACAATCTTTCTTATGGCATATATGATGCAAGCAGGGGGTTTCAGTTTAATGTCTTCCCGATCTGGACATGCCAACCCAAAATCACCACGAAGTAGTGGATATTGGGGTGATATAACTAATCCTCAGCAAATCACCACAAAGCAGCGGACTTAGCACAACAGACAAAGCACCCCTGCCGGTGAGATTTTATATAAGGCATGCGGCGAGAATCCAGAAGGTGTAAGATTAAGTCTGAAACCGGTGAAATTTATTTGACAAACACGAAATATTAGTGCGGTGCAGCGAATACTTTGGGGAATGTATGAGTGTGCCCGGTCTTTTGACACTGTTAGTAAACCTGGGATGGGATCGGCAGTGCCAGCAACTGGAGAAGGCATTTCTATGAAAGAGACAGAATGGTCGATATGAAGCCTGAAAAATGAAAAATCAGCGAGAGTTTACATGATTTATGGTGAGTTGATCAAATGTAAGGGACGCTTTCTGGTTTCCATGTAATCATTGCTGGGAGGCCGGAAGGGTCCCAACGGACTGGAGATGCGATATCATCGTTTCCTTGTATAAAAGCAAGGCAAGGGAACGCGCATGGACTGCGCAAACTACAGAGCCATTACTTTGATCAGGTTCGCAGCCATGTTATACGGGAAAATAGTCGAAAGGAGAATTAGGATGAAATCTGATGGAATGCTGTGGTGGAATGGAAGGGGATGAAACGAAACAAGATTTCCCGCACCGTAATTTCGTGGAGAAACTAAAATCTGGCTATGAGCCGGAAAGTTTTCTGATGTTTTGTGAATCTTGAGAAAGCAATTGTTAGAGTCGTACGAAAGCATCTCTGGAATATATTGCCGAAATATAGGATTGAATGTACCCTGCTGCATGCTAATCAAATTTATTAAATGTCCCAATATCCCTCTTCCACCTATAGGGAAGGCCTGTGCCCCAGCAGTGGGGACATTAATAGGCTGATGATGATTATATACATCGCCGCCCCACGACGAAAACCCAGAAAACTAAAACGAGCAGATAACAGAAATCGACACAGTCCCAGCTTTCAAAGGTATCATTTGAACGTGAGGACAAACGAAGAACTTTGAGCACAATACTCTGCATTAGTTGAGCCGAGTCAATGTGATTGTAGATTATCATGTATAGAAATATGGCATCCAAATACTGGCGTCTACACACATTGTCTTTCTGCACTCTCTCCATAATCATTATGAGAAAATCCGACACGAATCTAATGATTTTATGAATTTGCCTTGTACACGTTCTATTCTATATTTGTGAACGATATACTGGGGACTCCAGACCCCATTACTAAACTCCATTATACTCCGAACGTAGGCAGTTTGTATAGTATCTTAAGAGTAGTGCCCAAGGTAAAAGGCTTTCCTAGTCGTAGGATTAAACCCAACTGCTTGTCAATTGTAAATATTCGTTAATTTATAGTATTGTTTGAATTCTCTGGTATCATTATTGAACGCTCTGGTCACGATAAATTCAAACATATATATCTCTTAAACCTTTTTCAGAAAATGGGGGACAATAAAAACACATTCTCATACGTATTCTTATTTGCAATAATAACTAAAAACTTGGTCCCAGGTGGGACCCTTGAGGAATTCCTGAATGAATATTAAAGAATCTTGATTCTTATCCTTTGAGTACACCAGCTTGACTACGATTGCTAACTTAAGACTTAATCCATCTTAGCAGATCGCCGTGTGTACCGACCCCAAAAAGCTTTTTAGTAAGTAGTATAGGATGATTAATTTTGTCGATTGCCTTCAAGAAGTGCACAGAGAGGCAGTGGCGGACTAAGTCCGTCAGAGGCCAGGGGCGGCAAAGCAGAATGAGGCCCCCCCTGCTTTAACAAAAATTAATTTCTTATGTTTATTTCGTTAAATCGAGTAAGTGAAATTTAAATTAGAATTCAATTATTTCGGCTAAATAAACATACATACCTACAAAATGGAATGGATATGGGTGAGAAAATCAAATACGAATCGATCGACAAAAAAAATACATAAATAAATCAAAGATAGTTTTTAGCGTTTTATATGTGTTTTCGTGACTTAAATTTACTGAACTCCTCATTAACTTCTGTGAAATCGATTTCTTTAGATATTTTTCTATTGAAAGCACGGCTAGATTAATACCAGTCGCTCTTGACCCATTGTAGATCGAAGATAATTTTTAATTAGTTTAAGTTTCGAAAAACTCCTCTAGCATGATGCAACCGAGATGCAAGTAGTCAAGAAATACCTATATTGAAGTATAAGCAATTTACAGAGTAACGATTCACTGAAGGCCCATTTTATTATTAATTAAAGGATTTCTTGGGCTCTCCGATTGGCAGCAACGTATCGGTGGCTTTTACATGCCTGCGGTACTTTTTTATTTTTTGGGAAACTTGCTCCTTGTCAAATTCATCATTACTGTATCAGATTGTCAACTGCTAAAGCCAGAGCATCATTTGAAGCTTCAAGCATAAGCTTTATTATTTCAATAATTTGGAAAAGATTATTGATTTCTTTCATGGCCCCGTATCGTGTTGACAATTCTTGTATATATCGATTTATGCATTCATTCATTGACCGACTTATTTCTTCTGGAATTGATAATCCAGCATCATGAGCTGATTCACCTGGCATCGTTCTTTTTACCTTCCTTCTTCCTTGTTTCTCGATGTTGATGTCCATGTCATTGCATTTTTTTATGACAAAAGTTACAATATTGTCTACAATGGTGGTTCGTTCGGTCACTAAATACTCATACAAGGCGTTTAATTTGGCGATTCCTGTATCAAGACTCGTTTTTGGAGACTGCAAATATTCTTGAACTTTAGTTAGTTCTTCCAGAAAGCCAGAATTGTATAATAGGTTAGAAAGGTAGAATCAGAAACAGCCGGCAGGAGCAGGCTTGCTTCTAATATTGTATCTAGATTTGCTTTTGTTGGATCTTGAAAATATTCCAAACTACTTACAATTGTCTCTATGTTTTCTTTTACAACTTTTACTGACTCGTAATGAAAGCTCCAGCGAGTATCCGATAAAGTTTTAAATTTTTCCAGTTTTCTCTTTCAGCAATTGCCATCTCTGTGTAGATGACTAAAACAACGAATATGATTTCTCTACTGTTCCAAAACAAGTGACGCTGGAAGGAACGCATACAAATGCATGAACTCCACAAAGATTCAAGGAATGATTAGAACAAGGACTGAAGAGTGCATTTGGATTTACTTTTCGGATTTTTCGTTGCATCCCTCCATGGACACCTGACATTGACGCGGCATTGTAATTTGCACTTCATTCATTCAGGAATGCTTGAGGTAGTACCCGCTACAAAGCATTCCCTCAGCGTATTGGACACGTTCAGCAAAGGTAAAAGAATATTAGTACCACGTAAAAGTGTAGATGGCTATAGTGTTTTAATCTTGATGAAATTATGTAGGTACTAGGCACATTTTTAAAGTCATGTTTAGGTTTTGATCAGGGAACTCGGAGGATTTGGGGCCCTCCAAGATCGGAGGCCCGGGGCGCGCCGCCCCTTCCACCCCCCTGTTAGTCCGCCACTGCAGAGAGGTGTACTCAAGGTGATGGCTAATAAACCAATAAGATTCCCTACAATCGAATTGTATGATTTCTGGAAGGTTCACTCCATTCGTAAACTATTTGTCTTGGCTTGTATTTTAATAAAACACTCTCATCGTCACTTTGATTATATTAGTCATAAAGTTTATAATAGGATCAATAAAGAAATTAACATATATCCATTACCATATCATAAATGTAAATTTATACTCTCTTATTATAAATATGAACATTCTTATTTTCATTAAAATTGAGCGAGCACACACACACATACATACACATAATATGCATACACTCACACACACACACACACACACACACACACACACACACACACACACACACACACACACACACACACGCAACACAACAAACAATCATACGTTTGGCGACCTCCGTGGCCGAGTGGTTTGTACGCCGGGTTTCATGGTGTTGCTGACTCAAGAGGTTCGAGTTCGAGACCTGGTGGGGGCAATTGTTTGTGTGATGAATACGAGCATTTGTACTCTAGTCATGGATGTTTAATATGTATTTATATATAAATATACTTATATATATATCAGTATATGTATTCTATCTGTTACCCTGGAATCCCATAACACAAGCCTTACAGTGCTTACTTCGGGGCTCCTCAGAAGTAGTATTAAGAAACATCTGATCCGTTTCTTCGTAGTTTGGGCGCTGATACCTGCGACACAGTCTTCAAGACTAATGCGGCTATCAACGAACAAATATGTAATAGCTTAAGATTTTTTTAATAAAGTTCTTAATAAATATTTTATTATTTTAATCAGTACGAATCAGTGTAACTAAATTCAATCTTGGAAGAAACTATGCTATTCTGCTGCCTCGATATGTTTCAATTGATTAGTCTAAAATGTAGTCACTATTTTTCAAATAATTGAGCTAGAACACACAGCTTTAAAATTAGCCTATATTCGTGTTTTTACCACCCTTATTTTTAAGATATCGTTTTATAATTAATCAAATATAACATAATCATTATAAGGCAATAATCTTCCCCCTGCTATATCTTTCCAATGGATTCATAAGAAGAATAGGATATGACTATCGTTAATAATGATGAAAAATTTGTTGTTTTTACAAAAAAATATCACTTGGGGTCTTTCCCGTCTTTTCCCTTGATTCATTAAAAAACATCAGAAAAATCATTGGAAAAGATACTCATACCTACCATATACTACTATTTTAATCGCGTAGTACTCATGGACCAACCGCATTGCACAACTGGTTGTGCCACAGGTATAATATCTTTATTTGCTTACCTAATGATTATGACAAGTTTTTCAATAGCCGGCTTACCTATGTATTTTATATTTGTGTACTGAACTTCTCAGGCATTTCCGTTGTTTTCTCTTAAATAATTTATACATTACTCGAACTATCTTATCTCATATGTATTTTTTGGTAGAACCATAGGTTTTTAAGTACCACATTAACTAATAATTATAAAAAAGTATTTTCTAGATTGAAGGGAAGGATATCAAACAATAGCCAACTTCTCACAAATTGTTATAAGTTTTAACTGTACGAAGGAAACATATTACTACGTTGTATTGAGCAATAATAATTTATATTTATAAAAACACACGAAAAAGATGGATAATAAATCAGCTAAAAAACTGTGTAAACTTTTTTGCTTAATGTAACATATATTTTTAGCTAGGGGCAGTCAAAACCATTTAGGTTAAAACTTACCGAACCTCAAACGCGCTAACGGCTGCGATCGTTGAAGTAAAGCAACTTTCGCAGTGGTCGGTCATTGGATGGGTGACCAAAAATTTACTATCTCGAGCTCCTCCGTGCTTCGGAAGGCACGTTAAGTCGTTGGTCCCGGTTGCATCTGTAGTCAATGAATTGAATGAATGAAATGAATTCAAAATTATCGTTTGGGCAGAAGATTTTTGTCCCATTTCTTTCATAGTAAGTGAAAATAAATAAATTTAATATTAAATGAACGCTGCCCATGACTTCGTCTGTTTGAATTAGTATTCTGAGAATCCCTCAGGAATCTAACTTTTTTTCGAGATATAAAATATCCCATGTATAAAACTATATGTGTGCATCCAAATTCGTGCGTTGTTATTGCTTAATTGAGTAACAAACATACAAACTTTCACATGATATTATAAATATAATAGGATCTGAATTCAAAGATTCATTATATTATAAGATATTAAATTGTTTGGAATTATCACTGCACTAACAGGTTTTTAGGTAAAATCTTATGGATAACCTGTTGTACAAACTGACTTTTCTGTTAAAATTGTACCTACATCGGCATACATTGTTAAGTAAAGTCGAGGATGGGACAGTGGTTACATTAGCACTGCGGACATAGCTCCTATTGCGAAGTGGTAAGAGCGCTGTCAATGTCAAGTTGCATCAACCGACGAGTCGTCGTCGACACAGTGCACCTGTATAGACATCCCAATGAAAAAAACGCGCCCTTTTTCAATCAAAGGATTATCAGTTTCTTGTAGCTTATCAGATAATACATTACATCGGGTCTCCATATTTACCTGTTCGATACGAACGCTACGTATATCGCTTCGGAACTTGTCTCCTCACAACTATAGCGCACTGTGTACAATCCATTGATTCCGACTGGTATTTCCAGTTACATAAGTAAGCACTGAGGTGTCATAACTTTAAAGATTCAACTGCACACGGTCACGTCACTGGCAGGGCGGCGTAGGTCGCGCCGCTTGGAGGCTGCGAGGGTTGTTCGGTCGTTCTAGTGGCGAGGGCCTGGGCGGGCGGGCCGACGCGGCGGGCGGGCGCTGGCGAGCCTGCTGGTGGGGCTCATCGCGCCCGCTTCACATCAGCGGTCAGCGGTCAGCGCCCATCGACGTCTCACACACGCATGCGTCAGCACAACGCATGCGCACCGACTGCCCTACTTCCCTCGACGCCTATGCCTTTTTGAACCGATTTAAAGGTTCGGGGTTGCTGGCGTACAAATTGTTCCTTACAACTGGGGACGACTTTGACCGATTTATGTGTGTGAAGATTGATTTATATAATGTCTCTTCTATCATTATGCCCCTAATTTTAGGATTAAGTTTTAAAATATGGAAAGCTTCAACTTCTCCCTAACAATTTAGTAGACTATGATAATTATAAAATATATATCTAAGTATGTGAATACAATTTATTATGCTATACCTTAGTAAATATACTGGAAGAAGCTCGATGCCGCAAGTGGTTAGCGCGTTCGGCTGCGATCGTTGAAGTTAAGCAACTTTCGCAGTGGTCGGTCATTCTGTGACCAAAAATTACTATCTCGAGCTCCTCCGTGCTTCGAAAGGCACGTTAAGCCGTTGGTCCCGGCTGCATCTGCAGTCGTAAGCACCCACCAATCCGCACTGGGCCCGCATGGTGGGTCATGGCCCAATCTCCCTATTCCATCCATAGGGAAGGCCTGTGCCCCAGCAGTGGGGACATTAATAGGTTGATGATGATACCTTAGTAAATATACTTCATCAGATAACGCATGGGGAACAAGAATATTGTGTAAAGCACCCTGCCTGATCTGTGGCAATCGCATTCCGTGTGTAAGTCGTCATGTCAGCGTCAGAATGGCGGCACGCGCCGTGCTGGCATCCCATCTCCATCTGCCAAGGAGCTCCTATCGATTGTGACGGACGGCAGAACAAACATCTGACCTAGCAATGCAACCTTCACCTCACAATACATACCATACCGACGCCTTCGTTGACCTAAACCGATCGGTCAACACCATTTTATTATGCTTTCGACCAATCAAACAAATACTAGCTTAGTTCAACTTGACCCGACATCGGTTTTGGTAACTTGGTTGACCTATATCTGCATATATGTCAAAATGCTTATACAACATGAAGTCACACGTCCATACTGTATTTTACCTAACATGTTGGGATACATTGATAAGAATGCAAAATGCTTCGGTAATTTTATTTTTACCTGTCGTGTATGAAGGTAAATACGACAGGTGTTATTTTAGTGATGTTGACAATTACCCGGTCTCCTGGACCGCTGCGAGTTGTTTTTTGTGCGTAATTTAATGTCCCTTGATTGGTTATAAGCCACGAACGACCACTTCCAGCTATTAGCTCGTTTGACTTAATCTAATGTTTTTATTCACAGCTTTCAGATTTGTACCTGTTAGGTATTTTGATTCTTTGACATCTATCGCATTTACCACAGAGATTGTTCAGATTTATTTATTTATTTTGGTTACATGGAAGACCAACAGCTTATCTTAATATACTAGAAATGAATGGTAGCGACAAAGAGACATTTACAGGTCCTCACATCTAGAATCAATCATAACTTAAAATTATAAAGAAACTATTTGCACTTTCCAATGTAAAACATCTCTTAATTAAAGTTTTATAAATCAGGTCCTTATGATAAATAACATAATAACAAATTACGCACATGTTAATTACTAACACTTGTCTATGAGTCTAAAGTCTGCAATAAATGTTTGTTATTATTATTATATTAATTTTAATCTCCAAAAAACAAGCAATGATACGTCTAATCGACGCTTCGCTAGTGTTAAAAAGATCTAAATTTACCTGCTTTGATAGTGAGTTGAAGCTGCTACTCGCTCGACAAAGAAAAGCGTTCTGCCAATAATTTGTAAAAGTAGGGGATCCCCCTACTTAAAATAGGATATTTCCTAAGGGGTTTGGGAGGAACTCCAAACAAGATCTGTGATAGGAGTTCCGGGCAGTCAACAGGCCCAGAAGCGATCCTACTGAGGAAAACTAAATCCGCAATTTCGCGACGCATCTCTAAAAGTAGAAGATGATGCTTTTTGCAGAGTTCCCCGTACCGCCCTGAATGATAACGTTCCTTTGTACGAAAGCACAGATATCGTACAAATTTCCTCTGGATGCCTTCAATGCGAGATATAAAAGTGAAATATAAAGGTTCCAGACCTGAGATGCATACTCCAGATGACTTCTAACAAAGGTACAATATAAAATTTTGAGTGTCTTTTCCTGGCTAAAGTCTTTGGAGTTGCGCATAATAAACCTTAGGGCCTGAGAGCTTTACGGTATCACCTTATTAATATGTGTATGGAAGAGAAGCTTCGAATCATGAAATACACCAAGGTCTCTCATAGCTATTTCACGTTTTAATTGGCATTGTTTTAGTGTGTAGTCAAACAATACCATATTTCGCCTCGGACTATATGTGACAACACTACATTTAGAAGGATTTAGATGTAATCTAAGATTAATCCCAGTTGCTACTTTTCGCGGTCGTTAATAGTAATAAAACCATTATCTTGATGCTTGTCCATCCACAACCATACAGTTTTGTCGAAACCGTGGATGTTGGGTATCTTACTACCTATGCCCCCACAGCGAAACTTGAGCCCATATTTGAATTTCGTATTTCATTTTCAATAACAAGTTGTTTGCTTACGCTACTTTTCCCTTGGTTTAACCGATTTGCTTATAAAAGAAAATATTGTAGTCCCTAAATTAGAAGATCGATAATCCATTTGAATAGGTTGCCTAATTGGATTAGCGTTTGATTAATGATCAATGGATGGGTTATTTTAGGCTATTTTTCACCTCCCCGTATGACCTCGATGCTTGTAAATATTGCCTATAAAAATAGGCATCGAAAAGGACATATCTGTCTAATGTAGTGAATAATTATACTTCTCGGAATGTTAAAGAAGTCTACATTGTTGCTCACCTATTATTCTGGTCGAACATTGCCGAAGAAACCTGCCAAAAGTAATCGTCCCAATCTATCCACACCACTCAACATTTTGCGGAGTGAAGTTTTATTCCTACCATCTGTACGCTTAAGAGCCCTTTTACAAAATTGCGCCGCTGCCGTACTGATCTGCGCGTAGGTAGATTTGCACTAGTATATAATGCATTTTACGGGTGATGTTTCGAGTCTTATAAAATAATTATTAATGAACAAATTACAAAAACCTATACCTATTTCAGTAGTTCAATGATGGAAGATTAGTTTTTTGAAAGTTTTTGATAGTAAATCTATTTAATAATAATATCAAAATACGAGGTAAACCTGCATTATTTTTTGGGAAAACTCACCGTGGTTAGATGTTTTTTTTGACAATTAATGAGATGGAAAATCAAAATTCTAATACATTATGTTACAACAAAAACATATTTCCGATGTCGTAGTAATTAATTTGATCTAATTTATTGAACATTATTGAGGCGTTTGAAGTTGTGCATTTTATCGTTTTTTCCGTAAACTAGCTGCAGTAGAACGATCAGTACAAAAAAAAAGAAAAAAGTATTTGCAAATAACTATTCTACATTAACTTACAAAAGGAAGAATAAATCTACTATTTACTTCTATTGGAAATAGTCAATATATTTTCTAAGGGGGTAAACGAGGGGGAAAAACTTCAATTTTTTGCAAAAAAAGTGAAAGGACTCTTAACGTTCTAGCACCAATAAGTTTGTTCCTTTTTCTTGCGTAACAGTAAGACCCTTAGTCTAAGTTTGCGCTCACGAAAACTATCATTGTTTTCGTAATTGTAAATTATGTTTCTATGTCCATTTTGGTGAAAAGTAACCAAATATACTTAAAATTTAAGAAGACGCAAATGATTTAATGATAGAATTTAAACACTGTTTATGTCTATTAAAACAGAAACAATAAAATCAACGAGTGCAAGCTCACGAAAACCATCATAGTTTTCGTAATTGTAAAACTCGTACTAAGGGTACAGATCTGTCACCGCATGAGTGGCTCCCTTGCCTTGGTGCTGCAAGTGACCACTTACCATCAGGTGAGCTGCTAGTTCGTTTGACTGCATAAACATTAAAAAAAAACATATCACAGAGACAAGCTGAGGCCAAGGTATATATTATCTGTTCTCAATCTGGAATAATGGAGAAAATATTAAATAAATCCAACGTATCTACATAAATGCACTCTAAAAGTACCAATATCCTAGAAAAATCCAATACCTAACGATATAATTTTCACAAAGAAAAAATATTATCATAAAAAGGTAAATCGATATAAAAACTTTTGGATAGAGCTGTGGGCTGTATGTGGGCGAATCACAGTAATTTCCTATGTCGTTGAAAATGTTAATTCTGGATTTTCTATAGAATAATAGAATATAAACTATAATTAATGACTGCGTTATTTTTCAATATTTCCTGCCCTTACTTACCTTGATGCGTATTTATCTTCTTCTATCTATACTTATAATAAATCTGTAGAGAGGTCAATTCTGTACATGAAATATATTTTCAAAATAACTACCAGGGGGTGATTAGTGATCGATACTGATGCCAAAAATGCAATCAGTAAAATTTTTGTCTGTCTGTCTGTCTGTCTGTGTGTTTGTTCCTTATAGAAACAAAAACTACTCGACGGATTTTAACGAAACTTGGTACAATTATTCTTCATACTCCTGGGCAGGTTATAGTATACTTTTCATCACGCTACAATCAATAGGAGCAGAGTAGTGAAGGAAATGAAAGGAAATGTTGGGAAAACGGGAGAAGTTACTCCATTTTTGAAGCTTCCGTCGCGTGTGCAGCCTTAATGGTTAAAGTTACATAGAAATCATGTATGACGGAATTATTCTATATAAAATTGTCTAAAAAATATCCCGCAACAGCATATGTCTATCTTTTATGGTTGACTCACAATAACACGTGTAACTCCTGATAGCTTAGCTGTTCGGAGCATTCTGATTATATTTGTTTACTCTTACGTTTATAATACTCTCACTCATCCCTAATTTAAAAAAGTTAACATTATTACCTATTCAAGAAAAATAGAATCATAGAAATCGGTATAGAAACACCAAACTTATACATGAAATAAGCCATCGCGCCGTCGCACGTGAATACTGAATCATGCTATAAGGATTATTTTTGTGTAACGGTTGCCGCGCTCGACACGGGTCGCGGCGGCGGTAGGGTATAAAAAGGCGGGAGGTCCGAAAGCGAGCCCCCCGATCCTGAGAGACCTTCAGTCGCTCAGTCCCAAACCGATACGAATGCACATCAGGGTGCATCCGTCCTCTAAGCGCACTATGCAGTAGTATTTACTAAGGCAGCGCTGCATCATCCCCTTCTCAGGGGTTTGATCGCATCAGATGAAGCCTGTAAGGCCCCTAAGGCCATAGGCAGCTTCATTCAATATTTGGCTGTTGATGCGTTCAGAGCGTTCGACCTTATTGACAGACAATAATTGATATTGAGAAACCGCGCTTATCTATACTTATAATAAATCTGTAGAGAGGTCAATTCTGTACATGAAATATATTTTCAAAATAACTACCAGGGGGTGATTAGTGATCGATACTGATGCCAAAAATGCAATCAGTAAAATTTTTGTCTGTCTGTCTGTCTGTCTGTCTGTGTGTATGTTCCTTATAGAAACAAAAACTACTCGACGGATTTTAACGAAACTTGGTACAATTATTCTTCATACTCCTGAGCAGGTTATAGTATACTTTTCATCACGGTACAATCAATAGGAGTAGAGTAGTGAAGGGAAATGTTGGGAAACGGGAACTCCATTTTTTAAGCTTCCGTCGCGTGTGCAGCCTTAATGGTTAAAGTTACATAGAAATCAAGTATGACGGAAATATTCTACATAAAATTATCTAAAAAATATTCCGCAAGAGTATATGTCTATCTTTTATGGTTGACTCACAATAACACGTGTAACTCCTGATAGCTTAGCAGTTCGGAGCATTCTGATTATATTTGTTTACTCTTACGTTTATAATACTCTCACTCATCCCTAATTTAAAAAAGATAACATTATTACGTATTCAAGAAAAAAAGAATTATAGAAATCGGTATAGAAACACCAAACTTATACATGAAATAAGCCATCGCGCCGTCGCACGTAAATACTGAATCATGCTATAAGGATTATTTTTGTGTAACGGTTGCCGGGTCGCGGCGGCGGTGTGCGTTTAGAGCGTTCGACCTTATTGACAGACAATAATTGATATTGAGAAACCGTGCTTATCAGCGCGACTTTTAGTCTTTAAATAGTTTATTTGAATTTCTTTTGTTGTTATTTTGTAAAATAGGTATTAGTTGTTTTGGTAGTGTTTAAATATTCGTTCAAATTAAAAATTATTAGGCGTAGGTACTTTTCTTATTAAATTAGTTATAAGTATTTATTTTTAAGTGAAGTAGGTATAGGTATATAGTATTGCACAGGCGTTTCAGCTTTATTCTCATTTCCTTTTTGTTGTGAGTTGTATATATTTTTGGTTATAATTCTATAAGAATATTTTAGTTTAAATAGTCACTTAGATTTCAAGTGTAAGGTAGCTAAAGTTAGGACCACGTATTAGTTGTTTTGGTAGTGTTTAAATATTCGTTCAAATTACAAATTATTAAGCATAGGTACTTTTATTAATTAAAGTAGTTATAAGTATTTATTTTTAAGTGAAGTAGATATAGGTAGATAGTATTGCACAGGCGTTTCAGCTTTATTTTCATTCCTTTTTTGTTGTGAGTTGTATATATTTCTGGGTATAATTCTATTAGAATATTTTAGTGTAAATAGTCATTAAGATTTTAAGTGTAAGGTAGCTAAAGTTAGGACCTCTAACGTAGGTAATTTTGTTAGGTAACTGACAGCCTTTTCGTTACCGTAGATTATTACACAATGCCACCTAAAAAACCATTATCTTTATCTCGAACTTCGAGTAAAGCTAAGAGAATGAGAATTACGCGATCTCAAGAATCGGCAGAAGAAAGAGCAAATCGGTTAAACTCTATGAGAGTTAGAGCCTCAACTTTTCGAGCCAATGAAAACTCTCCAGAGAGAGAGATGCGATTAGCAGCTAAAAGAGCAAGATGAGCTACATCACGGACGTCTCAAAGATCTTCTCAACGAGAGCAAAAGCGTACCATTGACCGAGAACAACATACGTTATCCCGAGAAGCTGAAACTGCTGCACAACGAGAATTACGTCTCACAACTGACCGCGAACGGCATACATAATCTCGCGAGTCCGAAACCTACACTGAGAGGGAATTAAGTCTCACAGCTGACCGCGAACGGCATACATTATCTGGATTGACATTTTGTCAATAATAATAATAATAATAATGTACTAAAATACGAAAGTTAATCTGTCTGTCACATCAAAACCACTGAACCCTGAGGAAGGACCTAAGCTACTTTTTTACGAAAAACGACGAAAACGCGGACGAAGTCGCGGGCAAAAGCTAGTACTTATAATAAATCTGTAGAGATGTCAATTCTGTACATGAAATATATTTTTAAAATAACTATCAGGGGGTGATTAGTGATCGATACTGATGCCAAAAATGCAATCAGTAAATTTTTTGTCTGTCTGTCTGTCTGTCTGTGTGTTTGTTCCTTATAGAAACAAAAACTACTCGACGGATTTTAACGAAACTTGGTACAATTATTCTTCATACTCCTGGGCAGGTTATAGTATACTTTTCATCACGCTACAATCAGTAGGAGCAGAGTAGTGAAGGGAAATGTTGGGAAAACGGGAGAAGTTACTCCATTTTTTAAGCTTCCGTCGCGTTTGCAGCCTTAATGATTAAAGTTACATAGAAATCATGTATGACGGAAACATTCTACATAAAATTGTCTAAAAAATATCCTGCAACAGCATATGTCTATCTTTTATGGTTGACTCACAATAACACGTGTAACTCCCGATAGCTTAGCAGTTCGGAGCATTCTGATCATATTTGTTTACTCTTACGTTTATAATACTCGGTATAAAACACCAAACTTATACATGAAATAAGCCATCGCGTCGTCGCACGTGAATACTGAATCATGCTTTAAGGATTATTTTTGTGTAACGGTTGCCGCGCTCGACACGGGTCGCGGCAGCGGTAGGGTATCAAAGGTCCGAGAGCGAGCTGTCTAAATCTGTTTTCTGCGTCGCTCCCCCCCTGGGGGACGATCGCTTCCGATGAAGCCTTAGAGGCCTTCCCGGCCAGATGCAGCCCCTACGGGTATTTTTTAGTCAGTACGAGTCTGACATAACCTTGCAGCCGGCTGTAGGGTATCCATGAGGATTTCTCATCTGCTCCCCCGCCTGGGAGACCGAAACCGTGCTTATCAGCGCGACTTTTAGTCTTTAAATAGTTTATTTGAATTTCTTTTGTTGTTATTTTGTAAAATAGGTATTAGTTGTTTTGGTAGTGTTTAAATATTCGTTCAAATTAAAAATTATTAAGCGTAGGTACTTTTATTAATTAAAGTAGTTATAAGTATTTATTTTTAAGTGAAGTAGGTATAGGTAGATAGTATTGCACAGGCGTTTCAGCTTTATTTTCATTTCTTTTTTGTTGTGAGTTGTATATATTTCTGCTTATAATTCTATAAGAATATTTTAGTTCAAATAGACACTTAGATTTTATGTGTAAGGTAGCTAAAGTTAGGACCACGTATTAGTTGTTTTGGTAGTGTTTAAATATTCGTTCAAAGTGTAATTTAATCATATAGGATGAATGTACGATGGCCCATCGAAAAGGAGAAGAAACGGTAGACAGAACTTTAAGAGATATAAGACAAAATGATCGACCCATGGGCGGTATCACAGTTTTATTTTGTGGTGATTTCCGACAAACCTTACCGGTAATACCACGGGGAACCCGAGCTGCTGAGGTTAGGGATTGCCTGAAAAGCTCTTATTTGTGGCGTGATATACAATCGGTGCATTTGACTATAAACATGCGAGTGAGAACTGTAGATAACCCGGATGATCGTGAATTTTCTGATATATTATTAAAGAAAATACCTTCACCAAAGATACCTATCCACTGCAACACCAAGGAAAACTTATTCTGACGCCTGAGTTATGTTGTATAGTGCAATCCCAACAACATCTTACATCGTCAGTTTACGGTGACGTAATAAATATATTAAATAAGAACAATTCTTGGCTATGCGAAAGGTCCATTTTAACTCCTCGCAATGACCAGGCATCTGAGATTAATAATAAAATACTGTCGAATATCCAGGGGGAAAGCAAAGTTTATAGTTCAATAAATAGAATGGCCGATGAACAAGAAGCCACTAATTACCCGATAGAATTTTTAAATTCTTTAAATATGCCCGGACTTCCTTCTCATGAAATTTGTTTAAAAATTGGCATTCCGATTATTCTGCTCCGAAATTTAAGACCACCACAAATTTGCAATGGAACTCGGCTTAAAGTAACCCAGTTGCAACAAAATGTAATCGAGGCTCAAATTTTAATAGGTTGCGGTGCAGGAGAAACCATCTTTATTCCCAGAATTCCTATAATACCAAATAATTTTCCATTCCAATTTAAAAGAACGCAATTCCCAGTATCGGTGTGTTATGCAATGACAATAAATAAGGCTCAAGGGCAGACTTTTCGTGTTGTTGGAGTAGATCTCGGTGTCAGTTGTTTTTCACATGGTCAGTTATGTTGGTCTTTCCCGGGATAGCAGTCCTAGAATTTTTTATGTTAACGTGCCGGACGGGTCAAATTTCAACGTAGTTTACCCGGAAGCTTTGCGCTGAAGTATTTTCATTCTATATGTACTTAAGACTCATGTGAAAGCGATCTAGACAATATTACCAATACATTAACATAATAACATACAAGGAGTTACACGCTGATGGTCTCGGGGCACAGTGATAATAATAATATTCTGCGGTTCCTTATTGCGATATTTTTAACAGTATTATATTTCCCTACTAAAATACGAAAGTTAATCTGTCTGTCACATCAAAACCACGGAACCCTGAGGAAGGACATATGCTACTTTTTTACGAAAAACGATGAAAACGCGGACGAAGTCGCGGGCAAAAGCTAGTATTTAATAATTTTCATAATGTTCTTTAAATACAATTATCCATTCTCATAAAATTTAGATATACTCGGATCAAAACAGTAGCGTTGTGTAGTATCATAATTCATATGCAGTTGTCTCGAGCCGGTGTCGGTGTCGGTGGTGGCTGACTCCTTTACTATGATATCATTGATCCGAACTAACTCTGGGGGCAAGAAAAGGAAAATGACACGGCAGTGACAATATAAGTAATAAAAGGGTCACAGTCATAATAATTTTATTAACAACAGAACAGGGTCCACTGTAGGTACTGGGTACATGCAACACATCTCAACAGAGCCTAATATCATAAATTTATCATACAAACAAACGTGTGATCTGTATCAGTGAACATATCATATAGCTTTATTCTCCTTTATTATAAGTTTAGCTTAACATTAATAGAGTATTAGGTACAAGAATTCCTTTATTCTTATTGATTTTTACATTTTCTACCTCTAGGGTGGCATCCACTCGCAGACATCCATCGGACAACGCAGGTAATACTTTATTGTTTCCTGTTTTAATTATGTTTCGAATATAAAGTGAACTTTCGTTCACGAACAATATTATAGCAGTAACATCTATATAATTTTATGTAGATAGCCATACACATTATGCAATGGAGATACAATAGGTAATGTCACTTCCACACTATATTATAGCGATTAAGTTTCATTAATAATCAAAATACACATTTCTATTCCGTATAAATTGTTCGAAACACTAACTATAAGCACAGTATTATACTCAAACAAGAATACATTACGTCTATCAATAACGTAGCAACACTTTACGAACCTCCTTAAATTCATGGAAATTTTTTGTGCTACGAGTAACACACCTAAAGTGTATTTTATTACACAATAAATAGGTACACGATTTATTTATTAGATATATTATGTTGGCTCGAACCGAATCACCAGCTCTAGGTATGGTCGCTATGTTACAAATGCAGGGAATTATTGCCAAAACCCTAACAGCCAATTCATTACATTGTGGTCGCCGTTTTAATTATACAAATCTCACGAAAAAAGCTTTATATCACTTCCTTCCCTCTTCGAACCATTCAAATTTTTACTAAATATTAATTTTCATCATTGGTATGTCACAAAAAGCATTTCTTATAATAGCGGAAAGCCTACAATTCATTGCTAAAATAAGATATTGTGTCTATATTATTACCACGGTACAGAGGCCCGCAGTATTACTTTCATCAACATTCTTGTCTATATACACACGCTCATTGTAAATATATATATATTTTGCAATCAGTTTTCGCGTCGGTTCTGGCGCTCCATATTTCCTGGGAATGAGTTAAATAGATGCCTTTGATAGCACTCCAAAAGATTATAAGCATTTAAGCCCTGATGTGCCTCGTTTTTGCACATCACCGATTCTTATTGTCTCTGACAATGCCTACCTTAATATTAGTATTTTTCTTAGAGTGCTCCATCCTTATCATCGCTAATATGGAGTTTTTAAAGTATTATCGACTAGAGTTACCTTTATGACTAGATAGTACTCGGTGGACTTGCGTCCTTTCTCATTATTTTTCAATCTTATTACAAAAAAGCATTAAATT
Source organism: Chilo suppressalis (assembly GCA_902850365.2). Classification (NCBI taxonomy): domain Eukaryota; kingdom Metazoa; phylum Arthropoda; class Insecta; order Lepidoptera; family Crambidae; genus Chilo; species Chilo suppressalis. The sequence continues at coordinate 24,405,243 of OU963909.1, forward strand.
TTAGCTTTCTAATACGGAAAGTATTAGAAATTACATACATTAAGGTTTTTTGGTAAAATATTTAATTTTTCCTTGGTGGATGTTAAAATAAAATGTGTAATTTATTAGGCATTTTATCCCTTTTTGTAATAGGACGATCAATTTTATCTACACATAAATATTAGACACACTATTATATCGATATGTAAATAAATATCACTTAAATCAATGAAGCAACAACTTAGGATAAAACATTGCTTCTTTAAATGGAGTACTTAGTAGGCTACACCCCCAAGCCGTAGCAGTCGTAGCTAACACTTAAGTACTTAATATGATTTTGCCTTTAACGTTGATATTTTGTGAATCTACGCCGTTACTATGTAGTTTCTTCAAATTTAATAACAACACAATATCGAGCTCAATAACGAATGCTGCCTCCAACTTAGGTGCTTACTTCGACCCGGTTACAGGATCGGATATCACCGGACAAGATAAAATTGAAATATAGCAATACCGTAGTTATATACATTTTATTGGCTGAGGAAGTAATAATTGTAGAATTACTTATTAATTTCGATTACTTTTGAACTATTATATACATACCTTCACAAATAAGTTCAACTAAGGACGAAACAAACATTAAACTTGCTATTCGACGGATTCATTTTCGGTGTTTTTTTATTTTTAAAACGACACAGCCTGTTCTATCCGGTTACTTCAGTAGTGTATGTAAAATTAATGAAAACAAAATGTTGCCAATGTTTATTCCACGGTTCATCGGTGATTGTGTACAATTTGGTTACGGTTGTGACCAAGTTGTAGCGGGGCGTGGCCAAAATCGGAAGTAATTTAAAAAGGTATTTATAAACCTTTCTTATAGAGGAAGGTGTAAATAACCCTTTTATATTTCCTATTGCTCTTTTCGAGTTATCGTAAACTATAACTTTATCTTTAGTAAGGAGTTCACTTCACCTATTCACCGGCAACACCCTCCTGTTAATGTTGAAAAGTGCCAGAAGATCTCGTCGGATGCATCAATATAGTCCGAGTCGAAGTCGGAGGATGGCGCGGGGCGACGGCGGCAGCTCATATGCGTGCGGCACGCAGGGTCAGGGCCGGATTTGGAGGTGCGAAGGACTCGGCGCGGCGCAACGAAGGAGTCCTCCAAGGGGAGCATATTTTAAAATATGGCGCCTAGGGCCTTACGATTTTTCTCTGGTTGATGACTTGTCAAAATGTGCTTATTCTTTGTAAACGGGTGACTCGTCTTGCCTTAATTGGATTTAAGGCCCTCTCTCTGCGAAGTCGCTCAGTCGCGTTGCGGTCTCACCGGTCTATTTTGATTCAGAGCCAGAAGAAGGGGCGGGGGCGGCAGCCGGGCTCGCGGTGGTGCGCGGACGTCTGCTGTGTTGCGTTCTTAGATTAAAACAAAAAGGGTAGATACGGCACTAGCCTCACAAAAGTGATCCGCATGAATTGTGGTCCACGACCCTAATCGCTTTAGTCACAACTTGACATGCAAACGACGTACATGTGAACGCCAAAAAGAAATATTACTAATATTTTGTGTTTATATGATAAAACAATGCCTAAGTGTGTTTTTAAAAAGTGCTCAAATTGCTCAAGAACTAAAAATAAAGCCCACGGCATCACTTTTCATTCGTAAGTACTTTAAAACATATTTCTTCATAAAAATTGCTGTTTGTTTTGAATCTTATTCGGTAGTGACGTTGAGTAGTAGTCGCGTGAATGGTCGGTAGTGCAGTGCCGCGGATCTCGCCGTCTCGTTCGCGCTGCCGTTGAAACTTAACGTGGTGTTTCGTTCGGGTCAGTAATGCAGTGAACGGTCCCGTTCGCGCTGCCTTGGGATCAGTTTTTGTTTGATGCAAGTATGAGCGTACCGTATCTACCCTTTTTGTTTTAATCTAAGGTTGCGTTGGTGTCGCAAGTTGATGTTTAGTCCGAGTCAGAGTCAGAAGAAGGCGCGGCCGGTACGGGTGCGGGGGCGGGTGCGGGCGCGGCGGCGGGGGCGCAGGGCGGCGGGGGCACGGCCGCGGCGCTCTCGTACGCGGGCGCCGACGACCCTGTTGTACGCTCGATGCCCACCCTGAGACACACATACATTTATGACTACTTGTCGACTAATAATCTATATATATATATAAAACTCAAAGGTGACCGACTGACATAGTGATCTATCAACGCACAGCCCGAACCACCGGACGGATCCGCCTAAAATTTGGCATGCAGGTAGATGTTATGACGTAGGCATCCGCTTAGAAAGGATTTTGATCAATTCTACCCCCAAGGGGATAAAGTAGGGAATGAAAGTTTGTATGAAACTTTGTCAATTTTAAACCGATCGGGCTGAAACTTTGCATGCAGGAAGATGAATGTCGTTGTGTCTGTCTGAGAACCTGAGAACAAAAACTGTAGTCTACACTTCAGCTATACACCGAAGCGAAGCGAGGGCGGACCGCTAGTAAACAATAATATCGATTTAATTTCCATTACTTTTCAATATTTCCTGACATTTGATCGAATAATGATATAAATATTTTTGAAGTGAAAACTTCTTTAGCGGCGTTGTAGACTTTTTTGTAATGGGTAAAAAATGTGAAACTCGCGTCAGGACATCTGGCCTGATCGAAAATTCGTAAGACGAAAACAACAAAATTGGAAAGGTTGTTGACTTTCAATATATTGGACGAAACTTAGTAATATTTTATTTTATCGTACTTATTGCGAAGAAAATGCATTTTTTTACAATAAATATCGTTAGGTGCGCTTAAACGTGATTCATATAAGTTGATTTTTCTGAGAGATGTAATATAAATTGTCATGTTTGTGTACGATAGCGCAATAAATAAATATTGTATTCTACCACATAAATGATAGTACTTTTATACTGATAATTAAAGCAATTCGTGCAAAATTATTCCCTAACCATTCCAAAATATCAAAAATGCACAACGTTAATATTCAAGTTTTCACTTCTGCCGGCACTCCCGGAGTGCATACCGTAATTAGAATAATGTTTTTTTTTATGTATTTTACTACTAATAATTTCACATCAATCCAAATTTTGACATATATGTGATATTTTTTTGCTTAACAGTGCTATTGTGGAACATCTTTAATTACGATAGCACTTTCCTTGTTTCAACATTGTTTGTAAGATACTTTTCAATGAGTTGGTGTTAATCTTGTTGATGTTAATAAATAAATAAAAATCAGCCTAATGTCCTCAGTATTGGGACACAAAACCTTCCCTACGGATGGAACAGGGAGATCGGCTTGTGACCCACCACGCAGGCCCAGTGCAGATTGGTGGATGCTAACGACTGCAGATGCAGCCGGGACCAACGGTTTAACGTGCCTTAACGTGAGCTTGAAGTACGGAGGAGCTTGAGATTGTATAATATTTGGTCACTCATCCAATGACCGAACACTGCGAAAGTTGTTTAACTTCAACGATCGCAGCCGAACGCTCTAACCACTTCCGCCATCCATCGAGCTTCCTGATTCAAACAGATGAAATATTAGTTATACGAATCGTTAACACAACTTATAGCCTCTCGTATCTTATCAAATTAGTGCTACTTGGGTTCTACTTTTAAGAGATCGCTAGAAAAGATACATAAATAATCTGCAATCTCAAAAATGAAATAATATTTTTCGCTGTCGGCTTATATTTGATAAAAAGTTGATGGAAAAGTTGTTTTATAATGGGTTTTATAAGTTTGGCCGACCTCCTCTTCCGCAAGCAAACATCAGGTAGTGAGAGCTCCCATGGACAAACACCAAAAGAGACAAATGAATTATATAAACTCCCAAGACCAAGTTGTTACGATATTAATGGAACAATTAGAGAAAGAATTTCGTTTGACTGAACATCTAAAGAAAATCTTAACGCGTTGATGTCTTTTGTTTGAATTTGTAAACAAAAACAATTTTTGATTTTAGTTAATAATGTAATTTTTGATGTCTTTTGTATGTTAAACTAAACTATTTTTGTTTTTAATAATGTTGTGACTTTTTTATTGTTTAGAATACTATCCACTGTTATTGTTATGTTATTTATAGGGGTATGACTTCCAACAATGAAAAATGTGTAGTGATAACTAAGGAAAACGTGGACTGTGATGAGACGCTTATTGAACGAAACACTACACAATATAATAAAAATATATACCCAGCAAGAGCGAACATACAAGACAACAGCAAATGACACGTACGTGACATTGGATGTAAAAAATAGAATAGGTAAAAAACGACAATTATAAATGAATATAAAATGGTTGTGGCGACTCTGTCTCTCTCCAACATGTATGTTCGCGTACAAAAAAGTGACCAGAGATAAATTTTAATAGCTCCGTAATCGTATCGTCATCTTTAAATCCATACGGTTTATGCGATTATGTAGCTGTCAATATTCGTGCTTCGGCCTCTGCTTTCTGGTGACGGCGGACACTCACCTGTACTCGTGGCGGGCCAGGTAGCGCACGTACTTCTCGGGCGGGTCCGCGTCGTGGTTCTGCAGCGACACGGACCGCACGGTGGTGTGGGACACCTGGGTGTGACGTCACCGGCCCCTGGTGACGGTGATGGTGACGGCGGACACTCACCTGTACTCGTGGCGGGCCAGGTAGCGCACGTACTTCTCGGGCGGGTCCGCGTCGTGGTTCTGCAGCGACACGGACCGCACGGTGGTGTGGGACACCTGGGTGTGACGTCACCGGCCCCTGGTGACGGTGATGGTGACGGCGGACACTCACCTGTACTCGTGGCGGGCCAGGTAGCGCACGTACTTCTCGGGCGGGTCCGCGTCGTGGTTCTGCAGCGACACGGACCGCACGGTGGTGTGGGACACCTGGGTGTGACGTCACCGGCCCCTGGTGACGGTGATGGTGACGGCGGACACTCACCTGTACTCGTGGCGGGCCAGGTAGCGCACGTACTTCTCGGGCGGGTCCGCGTCGTGGTTCTGCAGCGACACGGACCGCACGGTGGTGTGGGACACCTGCGTGGCGGGCATGGTGAACTCCACGAGCGCCCACTGCGCCAGCGCGGCCGGCACTTGATCGTATGACGTCAGCGCCATGCGGCACACCAGGTTGTGGGTCGTGTACGCGCCTGGGAACAACTCACAATGTCAGGAGAGTAAACGAGCCAAAATCGAACACACCTAGAGGATGGACTGTTAAACTAACGTATGAGAGTAACGAAGCGAATGACACCCAATAGTTAAAGGTATTGACCGCGCCATCACTTTCTCTTTTCTAGAGAGTTGTCAATTTCATACGAGTGATGCTCAGTCCATTATGTGTGCCTATGAATAAGCCCCACAGAACACAGGTGATAGCTGTCACCTGTGTTCTGATTAATTTACTATTTTTTTTATTTTATTTTACAGTTCTTAATAGTTATTTTTTAGAACGGAGCAGAAATAGATAAACCTTCTAGTTAATCTGTGTAGGACTGTAGTCATCGGATCGGACTTATGCAAAATTTAAAAGAGACTCTAAAATAAAAGTGGGTACATGAGTGTGAGAGAAAAGAAGTATTTGTATTGGCAGCACCCTCGCTTTCTTTTTCTAGAGAACTGTCAATTTCATGCGAGTGGAATCAATCCATTCACTATGCAATGTATGACCTTATTTGAATAAAGATATATTATTATTATTATTATATTCACTATGCCTGTCTTTGTATGCGGCAGAACTTTAGCACTCTGTTCCTGTCAAGATATTTGAGTCAGGTCGAATCCTGTAGACATACATACCTTGCCCCTCCTTGGGCAGCCGAGGCATGCGCCATACGATGGCGCGGTGCTGGTGCTCGTACTTGGCCTGTCCGGACGTCACCTCGATGAGCGACTCCTGCAGCGTGTCCACGGCGCCCAGGAACCGCTCGATGCCCTTGATCTTGCCGGTACGTCTGCGGCACATTATAATCATAACGTGAATTTAATGTAATTTTTACATTTTTCGTATTTTAAGTGTTACAGTCTGTTTGATTGTACGTACGGCACCCTTAGTAATGTTTAATTTTCATTGCTTATAATAGAAAACCTTGCCTTATTTCTTTAGACTTTTCCCTACTCTAAATCTATATATATATAAAACTCAAAGGTAACTGACTGACATAGAGATCTATCCACGCACAGCTCAAACCACTGGATGGATCGGGCTGAAATTTGGCATGCAGGTAGATGTTATGACGTAGGCATCCGCTAAGAAAGGATTTTGATCAATTCTACCCCCAAGGGGATAAAATAGGGAATGAAAGTTTGTATGATACTTTGAAACTTTGTCAATTTTAAACCGATCGGGCTGAGACTTTGCATGCAGGTATAAGAAGAATCATAGATGAATGTCATTGTGTATAATACAAGCCTGAGAACAAAAACTGTAGTCTACATTTCAGCTCTACACCGAAGCGAAGCGAGGGCGGGCCGCTAGTCAAATATAAGTATGTAGTCGTGTAGTGGTGTACCTGTGCGCGGACTTGACGGATCCGTATCGGAAGTGCTTCTCGACGCGGAACAGGTAGATCCAGCACTCGGGGATGGGGAATCGGATGGCGACGTCCTCGCACGGCACCTGCCCCAGCTTACGCGACGCGAACCCCGGCACCAGCACGTCCGCGCGGAGCTCCACCTGCCATCACCCACCGACCGTTATGATCCAACCGGAACATTCGGATGAAATCACACAAGAGATTTATTCTGGTCATAAAACAAATCCACCTGATGCCAGCCATAACATTACTAACTTCTGACCATCATCATACAGGCATCATAATTATGCGGACGGAATTAGACAATGAGAATATGGTAACGTAACCCTGGCACCAGCACGTAGCTTCACTAGCCAGCATCCATTACCGACCGTTATGATCCAACCGGAACATTCTGACGGAACCACACAAGAGAATATGGTAATGTTAGCCTGGCACCAGCACGTCTGTGCGCAGTTCCACCTGACACCAGCCAAAAAGTATCACTTAGTGCTAATTTATAAATGCAGTCCCTTCCTTCCTACAATCTGGAGTCCTTTATAAGAGGCGTGAAGAAGCATTTATGCAGGCTTGCAAGGTGACAATGGTTGGTGTGGCAGTTATTAAGTGCTGTACCAGCTACCTTCGTGTCTGGGCTTTACCACCACTTAACATCAGGTGGAGCCTACCTATCTATAAAACAGTAACAAGAATAGTGTGGTACCTTGTTCCCGGTGACGCACCACACGGCTTTCAGCTGTAGCGGCAGCTCGCGGTTCTTGGGCGGGCGCACGCGGAATCGCATCAGCTCGATATAGCACGCGTCCGGGGGCTTGAACCTGCCGACGGGCGAACACATTCTATAACTACAGCGATCAATAAACATGTGTTATATTTTAAAATGCCCAAATATATCTTTCTTTTAGAAGGAAATCATTACTGGGTGTTATGTTGAGGAGCTCGATGGCACAAGTGGTTAGCGCGTTCGGCTGCGATCGTTGAAGTTAAGCAACTTACGCAATGGTCGGTCATTGAATGGGTGACCAAAAATTTTCATATCGCTTCCCTCCGTGCTTCGGAAGGCACGTTAAGCCGTTGGTTCCAGCTGCATCTGCAGTCGTTAACACCTACCAATCCGCACTGAGCCTGCGTGGGGGGTCATGACCCAATCTCCCTATTCCTATTTTTAAGGAAAGCCTGTGCCCCAGCAGTGGGGACATTAATAGGCTGATTATGATATGTGTAATATCTTGCTAAAATAGCTGGTGCTGTAACGTTGCCTGGTAGGCTGGCAAAAATGAAGAAGTACTTTCTTCAATCCCTTGTAAACAACTCATGTTGTTACGTTATGTGAAAAGAAGAGTAGTACGCGTAGTTAGAGATAATTTCATTTACGATTTATTATCATTATCAGCCTATCTCTCACTGCTTCGATATAGATGGATCATGATAAGATCGAGATAAGTTAGCAATGAGGTTCAGTACGGATTGGTGACAGCAGCTGCAGCCGAAACCAACGGCTTAATGTGCCCACCCATCCCAGATCGCCATTTGTGAAGGTTGCTTAACTTCCACGAATGGAGACCGAAGGCCCTAACCACTTGAGCTTTCGAACTCCTCCACATAGCAAGAAAAAGCCACACAATTCTAGTCATTAGCAGTTTTTTGTTGAAACTTTAAGAAGTGAAGTGTAAGGTACTGACTGATTTGATGATCTGCATGATAGTGCAGTGTAGGATAATGACTTGATAATCTGCTTGATAAGTAAAGTGTAGGGTACTGGGTTGATGATCTGAGTGTTAAGTGTAGTGTATGATCACGGCTTGATGATCTACGTGATAAGAGTAGTGTAGTGTTTGGTACCCATTTGATGGTCTGCGTGATAAGTGTAGTGTAGTGTTTGGTACAGACTTGATGATCTGCGTGATAAGTGTATTGTAGTGTTTGGTACAGACTTGATGATCTGCGTGATAAGTGTAGTGTAGTGTTTGGTACAGACTTGATGATCTGAGTGATAAGTGTAATATAGTGTTTGGTAGTGACTTGATTATCTGCGTGCTGTGGAAGTCGTCGGGCTGCACGCAGGCGTGGAAGGCGACGTCCTCGACCCGGATCCACTCCTCGGTGGCGACGGGGATGATGTCGTGCCGGCCCACCACCTCGCGCCCCTGCCGCCGCAGGTCGTTCACGCCCAGCTCCACGTCCGGCATGCCTGCACCCCGCCACACACATAAATAACTTAATACCTATTCTCTTCTCAGTCAAAACTACACTTACTTAAAGATTTTTCAGTCATATCAAAGAATATTTCAATACAAGTCTTACATCGAAAATAAATGATTTCGGTACTTTACATAATAAATTAGTAAAAGTAATTACAACACTATAATTTATAGTTCAGCTGAATAGCTGCGGATCTGTGTTAAATCATTTAAATGGATCCCGAGGGAACCATGCTAGACTGTTCTACAATAAACAATGCTTAAAATGAAAAGCTATATATATAGGTATATATATAAGCTAACCATGTTTTCTTAAAACCACAGTGGGAGATATTGTTCTAAGAAGGACTAGAATTATAGAAAGATAAACCGCATGCTTCAGCTCGCAGCTCATGCTGCCTAACATACAGCTCATCCACCACGAGATACAGCAGATATAATGTAATACAGCTCGACCACTGCCGCTAAGGAAGCCCAGGAAGAAGAGACGCACTCGCGCTATCTGCTGTAACACGCAGCCCTCCGCGTCTTACTCTTCGTACAGCTCATCTACCGTGAGATATAGCAGATATAGTTTCATACAGCTCGACGACTGCTTACCACTAAGGAAGCCCAGGAAGAAAAGACGCACTCGCGCGATCTGCTTTAACACGCAGCCCTCCGCGTCCTGCTCTACGTACAGCTCATCCACGGCCGTGATCTGAACCTGCCATCACACAACAATACACATTCATAAGACAATAACGACTCCAATAATTTAAATTTTTACTGCAACGAACATACAGCATTCTAGGTAGTGAAAGAGGCAAATATAATTAAATGTACAATACAAAAACAAAACGGCGTTCCCTAGTATGTATAATGAAAACTAATTTAGGGTTAGTTGTTAGGGACAACATTAAGCGATCACTCAGGCAAGCTTGTTGGCTCCCGGTAGCGGCGGCCTGCTTGCGAAATCTCCGAAGTGTCCCTTTTTTACCTGAAGGTTAAATGTTGCTGTAAAACGAAAAATATTTTCTATAATAAATTGATGCTGCTTTTATAGCCTTGACGCCTGTGTACATCGCACATAGCCGTACCACAGCCCTGCGATCACTCATCATCATCATCAGCCTATTAATGTCCCCACTGCTGGGGCACAGGCCTTCCCTTTGGAATAGGGAGATTGGGCCATGACCCACCACGCGGGCCCAGTGCGGATTGGTGGGTGCTAACGACTGCAGATGCAACCGGGACCAACGGCTTAACGTGCCTTCCGAAGCACGGAGGAGCTCGAGATAGTAAATTTTGGTCACCCATCCAATAAACGACCACTGGAAAAGTTGCTTAACTTCAACGATCGCAGCCGAACGCGCTAACCAGTTGCGCCATCGAGCTCCTCATCATGCGATCACTCAGCTAAGAGGAATATCTACCTACTTAGGAGATGCTTTAAGTATTCCACCTTATTCCAAAACGCGGACTAAAGTGACAGCATCGGTTTTAGTCCCGGTTTAACTTTAGCCAACGTTTTTTAATTGGCCACCAGTAATGTGTGTTACCTCTTCCATCTTGTAGGTGAGCGCGCGGTCGCGGTGCGCGGGCAGGCGGAACAGCGCCTCCTCCACGCAGCACGAGAACTGCTTCACGTCCTCGTACGTCAGCGAGCCCAGCTTAAACAGCTGCGACACCTGCCAGAACAACACAAGGTGATACATCATCATCATCATCCTATTAATGTGACGACCTCCGTGGCCGAGTGGTTTGTACGCCGGGTTTCATGGTGTCGCCGACTCGAGAGGTCCCGGGTTCGAATCCCGGTGGGGGCAGATGTTTGTGTGATGAATACGAGCATTTGTACTCCAGTCATGGATGTTTAATATGTATTTCTATATAAAATATACTTATATATGTACAATATATGTGTTCTATCCGTTACCCTAGCATCCCATAACACAAGCCTTATAGTGCTCACTTTGGGGCTAGGCTAATTGGTGTGAGTGTTGGAAATATTTATTATATTATTATTTATTAATGTCCCCACTGCTGGGGCACAGGCCTTCCCTATGGATGGAATAGGGAGATTGGGCCATACATAAGGTGATACATTCTCTTACAAATAATAAATATCTTATGTAAGAGCTGATTACACTTATTATACGAGCACTATTAATAATTTTAAGAGAGGTACAGCGGTTTCTCCGATCGAATTGGAGCGCCCGCCTGGGGTAGCAACCTCCACTTTACAGAAGACCGCGGTAAAATAACACTAAAATAACAAAGGTAGTCCTTTTGGTGGTTTTATGTTACTGCGGATGAGTTCCAGGGCTCCACAGGGCTAGAGGATTGAGTTCAGGCCGGAAAGGCGAGTATGGCTGGAGCGACATATCTTCTGACTCATGATCTATCTTCGCGACTGAACTGTATTTACACTTAAAATCAAGTGGAGTGGGGTAATTTGATGCGCCTCGCTTTAAAATAACTATAACGCCAACCAACTGGCCATATAACCTCGATCTACTGGTAAGTCATCATCATCATCATCATCAGCCTATTAATGTCCCCACTGCTGGGGCACAGGCCTTCCCTATGGATGGAATAGGGAGATTGGGCCATGACCCACCACGAGGGCCCAGTGCGGATTGGTGGGTGCTAACGACTGCAAATGCAGCCGGGACCAACGGCTTAACGCGCCTTCCGAAGCACGGAGGAGCTCGAGATAGTAAATTTTTTTGGTCACCCATCCAATGACCGACCACTGCGAAAGTTGCTTAACTTCAACGATCGCAGCCGAACGCGCTAGCCACCTGCGCCATCGAGCTCCTCCTCCTGGTAAGTCATACTGGGAAGGAAGACTACAAATCGTAGCCCAATAATATGGTCTAATTGGTTACGCATTACACTAGACACCGACGACTAACTCTACGACGCGCGACGCACCTCACTCTGCTTACCATGGGGTAGCGTAATATCGATTCGTCAATAAACTAATGTTTCCGTGAGGGAATCATGACCCTCAGTAATGAGGAAACGAGGCGGACGATTATTGCATACTTATATGAAATTCAAAAGTATTCGTTAAGTTTAGACTGTGTGTTACTGTTGCATAAATGTGTAGAATCTACGCCATAGATTCGTAAATCTACAGCGAGAGACATTGTACTACGAAGAACCGACAAGGAACACAGCAAGGGCTGTTTTTGCTATAATATAAAAACAGCAAGACTAAAAATCCTTATCGACACGTAGTTGCTTACCTGTGGAGCATGTTCGACGGGCAGGCCCAGCTTGCGCAGGTCGCTGCCGAACTCCTTGACGCCCTGGTAGTCGCCCTGGATGGCATACGCCGCGAACTGGGACAGCTTGTTGGTGATGCGTTCAGCCTTCGTCACTTGTCCAGGCCTGCGCGTAACGAAACCCAAGATTGCTTTTACAATGTAGTAAAAATCATTAGGTTTTTGAATGCTTTAATTCGCATCGTTGAATATACTCAACATCTGATATATGGTTTTTTTCTGGAAAAATAAATCTGCTATCATAGATAAATGATTCACTCGTGAAGCGAGACCAATCATTCACGAGTGAATCATTTATCTATGTATGCTATTTATGTATTTAAACAAAATTATATTGATGCAATAGATTACATTTTGACACTAAGTGACAAAATAGTGTCGACTTAAGATACTACCTACTCTCTACTGTCTGGTTTTCTCCATTGTTGGAGTAATTATTACACTTACAAATATAATTGTTTGGGGTTAATTTTAAATACACCCATCTTTTATTTTACGCTAATAATTGGTCATTAATTACTCTTTAGTGACAAGATTTATTTGCCGAAAAGTGAACGTTGAACATTCTTAACGTTGCGCGACAGTGAATAAAGCACGTACACTTTTCTATGTTGAGTTGAATAGCCAACGTTACACAACATATACAATTTTAATATTATGTTTTTATAAGCAAATTTTGAATGGAAATGTTGCCATAAAGCTACCTAATAATTAATATATCTAAAATATTTCAGCTTCTCCTGCAGATAATAACTAAAGTTCATTATCACAATAATCAATTTGTTGTTTTATGAGTTATGACTTAAGCTTCTTATTTGATTGTGAACAAATTGTCTATAAGCAATGTTTGGTTCTATTGTGTTCGCTGTAGGTATTATTGTGTCCTTTTGGTTAAAGAGCCCTAGATTTAGGACATAGGCATGAAAATTGTTCATATAATTATCAGAGTCTGGAAGAGCCACACGGATATTTGCTTTTGGTTGTTTCTTTTGCGATTGCTTTAATGGAAGAGTACCAGGCACATTTTGGCATTGAAACCATTAGCCCGTGCTACATCAGATGACAGCAGTATTTAGAAGATGAAAGTGAAGGTACAAAATCGCCAAATGTGCTTTGCCCTATATTTTGAAACAAAAAATCCGAACCAAAGTAAATTGATTCATCTTTTGACCAATGGATATTCTTGACAACGACAAGGTCTACAAATACTCAAAATCTTGTTGGATTACCTATGCTGCTTGAATACGAAGCCACCGGCACTTACCACCCACAAAACAGAAGAAACAGAACAATTATTTCAGAGTACCTCCCATATGATTTCCTCCCATATTATGCGACGTGCATTCTAAAAAATAAGTATGAAATATGAAGCTTTATTTTTGCAGACTTTAGTCATAATTATGTATAAATAATGCATGTCTATTATACACAAGGAATCAGAAACAGATACATGGATGTATGCCACTCAATCATTTCCTAATCCATCTTTATACAGAACGAGTGACCGGTCCTCGCTTTGCTTCGGTAAAGAATAAAGTTTTTGTTCTCAAGCATATATTATACATGTGAACCTTCCTCTTGAATCACTCTATCCATTTCTGAAAACTGCATTAAAATCTGCTCTGCAGTTTAAAAGATCTAAGCACCGGTACTGACAGCGGGAGTGACATCGTTTTATACATTGTAATGACTAGAGACCTGCCCCCATTTCGCTTCGATGACAACTATAGTTTTTGTTGCAGGGCTTGTACTATACATTTAAATCTTTCTTATAAAATCATTTAACTGATGATAAATACCGCATTTAAATATGTTCAGTAGTTTTTGGAATAATCACGAACAGACGCAGGCGCGGCGGGGATTTTGTTTAGTTAAGATATTTAGAGACTGATAAAAGTTGGATTACCAATAAATAATAACGATAGAAGAAACAACTTGGCATTAACATTAAAACGATTCAAACCCGGACCACATATATACTTTTTGATTCCATATGGTACGACAGCACTGGGCCATTTCCAGCACTCGTATCACATTGTAGATGCAAATTTTGTAAATAAAACACAAATATCATTTGCATTAAGTAGTCAATGAAACTATACTTAGTCAGTCAATTAAAATGTTTTTTCAAATGCCCTGATGACAAATGAAGGTCTTATTAAATTTAATTGTCGCATTTTAATAAATATGCACGGGCAATGTTAAATATACCCAACGTTTCTATTTACATGATCATTCTTTAGAGTTGGGTAATGTTGAGTATATTCAACATATGTTTTTTAAACATAGTAATACTATTTTTTTTTCATATATTTTTTTATCATCTTAGATCATAATTATCTCAACAAAAACCATCTCTGGACGCTAAAGGGTAAAAGTAGTTGTTTTATCCTTCTTAGAAATTCTTATTTGGTATTTCTTTAAAAGTTTTATCTCCATATTTGCATGAAACTCTAATTTTCGCTATAAAACTGCGGATATTCTTTCATACACAGCTTTAATGTAATCTTTATTTATTTAGGGGCTTTTATTCTTACAAGAATATTATGCCAGCCCCATCGTAGTCTTATCTAAATTAACCCATTTCTATGATATTGCGCAGTGGGAGCGACGAATTATTGGTGCAATAATGCTAAACTCATAGAGAGCTGATATTAATAGAAGCACCCGCTTAGTTAATCTTGATTTTATTCTAAATACCGTTATTTATATACCTGACACCAGGACGTTCCTTGTAGAAGACGTACTGCAGTTTGACGGTGAATATCTTGCCGTACTGGTCGTACTGCTGTGCGCCGATCTCCGACACGGAGTAGCACGCCTGCAGCGGCAGCTCCTGGAAGGGCTCCTTGTCCGTCGCCGAGTTGAACAGCTGCACCACGGGGTTGTCGCCCTGGTACGCCAGCTTCACGAACACCGCCTTCCAGAACCTAGTCGCAGACCAGGCTAATCAGTGTTATCTTATAACAGTAAATAATTGATAAAGGATGTTTCGAGTCTTTTATGTTTGGACTATTCTTTGAAAGATGCTTGAAAAGCATAGAGAGAAACGAACGCCACATTTCAGTCTTGACACACATGTTTTTGGCTTCTTTTCTAATCATAACTATTTTCATGTGCTAATATAGGTTTGTCGGTTTTTATAACTTCTGTTATAGATTATGTCGTGATCATAAAATTGAACAAAGAAGAAATCAAATAAAGAAGAAAACCCTAAGTGTCAATTGCCTCTGGCACCAAAATATTTTTCGTTTATCGTACCTCTGGCCAGTGATTTTCTTCTTGTTGGGCTGCCGGAGTTGCATCTCCCAGCCGGGCCCCTTGTATATGGTTCGCGGGAAGTCCTCCAGTGGCATGGACACATCGTCGTCGAACAACGGCGTGGGCGGGGTCTCGGCGCCGCTGCCGCTGTGTCGCCGCGACTCCTCTGCAAATGCAATTATTGTTTACATCCGCTTCCAGATAGGTTATATTCAACGAATCTAGCTTGGGATCGTAAATAAAAGGTGCACAGCACACAATTAAATTGTTTATTTTAAACTAATATTTTATTTATTTATTTATTTATAATCAGGCTACATAGGCCCATAGATAAATATCTTATAGTCTAACATATATACAGATATAAAACATTGTTGTTAGTAAATAAAATTATTAACTATGTTTGTAAACACCTAACTAACACGTATAGACGGTGACGTGTGACGTGTGATATTAATGGTGCGGCTGTGCAGCAGTAGCACAGATTTAAGTTATTTTTTTGTTTTCAATCTATATACATTGTAATAAATGAAAAGCTTTATTCATAGTGTCTTTTGCATTCACTTCTACATAAATCACTGCTTTAGCTAATCGTTTGGGAAACAACTTAATGTAAGTTTTAAAGAGAACGTCTTGTTTCTTAATGTCAATTTGAATAGAATAGAAAGAAATTTTAAAAAAAGAAGAAACTGCACTTTCTTATTTTCCTCTATATTTTTTTCTAGTGGTTGGAAATGCGAGTAACCTTGATAATTTTGCTGCGAGGGTTGTTCGAAGCCGCTCTTGTCGAAGGGGTTGGCACGTGGCGACTCGGGCAGCGCCTGCGGCCGCGGCGGGGGCGCCAGAGCGGGCACAGCGGCTTCCACGCCGCTGCTATCATTCTCTTTTGGCCTGAAACGAAAATGTTAAGCATAAAGATACTGAAGTGAAAAATGCTGATGTTCTGTCTGTGTTCTTTCACTTTAAAGCTGCAGAGAATTCAAGTTTCTAAGGAATATATGAACAATTTTCAGTTACGAATTGATACTTATATATTTTCCACAATATTAATACTTAAAAAAGTCGGGACCCGAGTCGAGCTCAGCACTTATTTGAATACCTCACCTTATGAAAACGGAAAATGAGTCGTCAGCGGAATCCTTGGAACCCTGGTGGTCCAGGCGTGGTGTGGCTGCGGGCGGTGGCGGTGCCCCCATACTCAGGAACGGATCAAATGCCTCTGCCTCAAATCCGTCGACAGTTGCCGCCACGCTGCCTTCTTCACCCCACGCTCCTGACAACATAAAATAGACTCATCATGAACGAAGACAAATCATCAAGGCAAAATACAAATCACCACAATATAAAATGGATACTTTACCTGTGTTTAAATGGTTAGCTGACGTAGAATCGAATTTAGCAGAAAAAGCATCGAATGCGTCTTGTGATTCTGGAAAAGCATCATGCATCGTCGCGTCTGTTGCAGGTTCACCCCAACCCGTATCGACTTCAGTGTCAAGCTGTGAAGTCGCGAATACATCAGTGGTCTGCATTGGCTGAGTTTGATGAAATTCATCAGCCGGCGAGGACTTGAAAGCTTCTGCTGGTGTCATTACACCTTCCACAGGCTCCGTTGAAAAAATATCTGTTGGTGCTGTCACCGTAGTGTCTGAACTAGCAATTGCAGTTTCAGCATAACTTATACCAAATATGTTACTGCTGGTGTCCATAAAGCCACTTGTGGTGTCGGTAACTGCAATATCCTCGAAAGGATTTTTTTCGCTACCATTCACATGTTGTGTAGAATCATCGCTTGCCACATCTGCAAACGGAGAAGAACTATTTACTGCACCGTTTGTATCGAATGGAGGTTCTGAACAATCCATGGGTGAAGTTATGTCCATCATTGGGTTACCAGCTTTTGTAGGTGAGTCTTCTGAAATGGTGTCGAAAACATTTGCCGTTGTAGACGGTACAATAGTTTCACTAGTAATCTGTGGGCTACTTGTAAGCACTTGTGACTGTACTTCGGTAGAGTTTTCAGCTGGTGGAATATCGGCTAAGAAGTCGTCACTCAAAAAATCTACTTGCTTTTCTTCTTTTTTTGGTGCCGAATACAAACTTAGAATGGCTTCTTTCGTCGGTTTTACTGCAGAAGGTGCGGGCGCATCAAATAAGTTGATGTCATCTTGTGGTTGTTGTTGAACAGGAGGTGCTGGCCGCGGAGCAGGAGGCACGGGTGGCGGCGCGGGGCGGGGCGGCGGCGGACGGGCCACGGGCGGGGGGCGGGCGGGTGGTGGCCGCGCTGGTTTGTTGCAATTTATATCAAACGTGTCTACAACCGCTGGCTCTTCTAGTGCCTCTGGTTCAGGCGTAGGACATGACGAATGTATGTCTCTGACTGAAACTGGACTCGGAGTCCGCGTTGGAGGAATGCGGTCCAACAAGTGTGAACTCGTAAATTCCATCTGGCCCGTGACGCTTAATATCAAATTTTGCGTTTCAGGCGGAAGAGGTCTGGACGGTTGCTGTAGTCCCTGTGCATCGCTGTCATTTACATAACTGTCCTCCGTCGTTGTTGTGATTAAATCCAATTCTGTAGGTTTGACTAGGCGTTCGCCTTCCGCGGGTGTAGACTGTGATCCGAAAATATCAAAGGTAGCTGTTGATTGTGTAGTGAATTCTTCGTATTGCTTTGCACCTATTCCCGGAGGATCAACAGTACCAAAAATATCGACGGGTACGGTGTCGCCAGCGGGTGGTTCATACCCTCCACCAAAATCAGAAAATGGATTGCTAGTCGCAAATGGATTATCTCCCGTAAAGGTATCAGGTTCAGGATCAGACATCATAAAAGGGTTGAGTACGTCGGCAGCAACAGGTGCTGCCGGTTCGTTCATACTCAAGAAAGGATTGAAAGCCATTTTTCCAGTGATCACTTAAATATTAATTCAAAAATTCCGACTCCAATAGTTTCAGTTCAGTTCGTCCAGGATTAAGATCACTAGCAAACGAAGTGTCAAAGGGATCAAAATCTCCTTCGGGTAATTTTGCAGCGTCAGAAGGTTCTGGAGTAAGTGCTTTCACTTGAAATATATCGTCAGAAGGATCTAGTAAATCTGGCTTCTTATCAGTCTCAAACTGAGATTCTTCACAGGAAAATTCTTTTGCCAATAATTTTAGTTCGGTTCTACTTGGTTCTATGTTACTTGCAAAAGAAGTATCGAATGGATCACTTTCGATAATATTAGTAGTTTGCTGTGGCTCTGATGGTGTCAATATTTTGACTGGAATATCGTTTTGTCCACTTTGCAAAAGATCAGTAGATTTTAAATTAGCCTTAGTAAAATTAGTCTGAGGATTTTCTGAATGCCTTCTTTTATTTTGGTAATTTGGTTTTGGTGTTAATTCCTCATCAGAACGCGTGCGAGTAAGAGTATCAGGCACAACGTCGTTGGCTTCAGCTTCCTCGTTGATTTCTTCTGTGATTGAAATATTGCGCGTGTAATATGGCGTCAAAGGTTTAGTAGATTTTATTTTGGGATCTAATGTGATCGTATCTTCTGAATCAACATTAAACACTACACTCTTGCTGACAACAAGATTTTCTGGCCTAGAGGCACGCCTTTCAACCTTTAGCGGTTCGTCAGCACGAGGGTCAAAATCAGGATCACTGGGTACTCGATATATTGGTGTCGAATTTCCGATTAATTCTTGCTCTAGAAGTTTTAATTCAACTTTCCCAGGTGCTACAATTTTATCAACTATTGTAGTATCAAATGGATCAATATCATCAACGTTATTTATATCAACTGGGTTTAGTGGTGAATCCCCAAGCTGTGTTAAATCAGTAGTACTGCCTCCTAATAAATCACGTGATTTCTGATTATCTTCTTTGGTATTTTCGATAACATCATCCGATGTAATGGATTCTCTCAATCCGGAAGGATCTGTCAGATGAATCCGTACAGAAGATTTTCTTCTGTTGTTGAATCGCCCTCTAAATTCCTCCGCTCGTGGGTCAAAGTCGTCGTCCTCTTCAAGGATGATTGCTTCCTTTTTAGGTTCCACCTGAGTTGAAGGAATCACAGCATCGGCGAAACTTGTATCAAATGGGTCGTCCTGATCTAAATAAGGATCAATTACATCAATCTGGTCCTCTACAATGCATTCAGCAAATACGGATTGGTTTTTATCAGCTTCAAAAGCAGACCATGATTCTTGTAGAACTGGTTCAAGCTTGATTTCGTTTTCTTGTAATTTAAGAACTTCTTGGCCACTTTCCAGTGATTCTGTAGCTAATTGTGTGAATTCGTCAAATTCATCTTCTTCATCTTTTTTATCATTCTTCGAGAAATCTAGTTTTGAGCTATTTTGATCTTCTTGAAAATTCGATTTATTTTGATTTATCAATGAAGTGTGAAGTGAAACACTCAAATCTATAGGACTCGTTAACGGTATATCCGCATCAGTATCTAAAATACTTTTTTCCAATTGTTCACTACACACAACCTTTGCAACTGCAGCCTGTTCCTTATCTTCAAACAGTAGGTCACCTGGTATAACTCTTTTCGGTCTCTTTGTAGTGATTGTTACATTATCGATTCTTCCAGTCAAAACCTCAACTGCGACACCGATATCTAATACTTTTTTACCCTTGACACTCTTTGTTTCTTGTCCTTTTATTAATGCATCAACGTGTGAAGTGTCAAAGATATCGTCATCTTGTAAATCTTCTGGTGAATCTGGGACATACGCTAACTTCACTTCCCCTCTTTCAACCGCATCTACGTATGAAGTGTCAAAGATGTCGTCTTGGTCGTCCTCCTCAGATTCGTCGTCGGTGACGCCGTAATCACTTTTATCTCCGTCGTCAGCTTCAGCACTAGCTTGCTTTAGTTGAGGAAAATCTGCTTCAGTGACTTCAACAAAGGGCCTCTGCGGGGCTTTTTTCTCTACTGGTTTGACTTCCTTAGGTCCTGCTGGTATGCGCTGGAAAAATGAAGTCGACTTTATGCGGTCTAAGTCACCCTGAGTTTTCTTTAAAACGGAGTCAACCCCAGTCGTTAAATCTTTAAACTTGGACCATTCTTCGTTCTCTTTAGAGGACCCTTCTTCAGATTGTGTCTGTTGATGTTCTCTTCTATATTTTTCTAATTCTTCTTCAGTAAAAAGCTCTTCTTCACCTTTGCGTTTCGACTTTTTACCCTTTTTCTTCTTTTTAAGGCCCTTGGGTAACTTTAGCATTATATGAGCTTACAAGAGGTTCTCCGTGTTGCTGAAACAATATAAAGATTTGTTATAAAATATATGATCAAAGTTAAGCGTATATGAGAAAATGTTAAATCTCTGTCATTACATAACTCCTTTCTTTTGATTTCAACGGAGTACGGAGCGTTAAGTTAGGTAGAGATAGATCATCTGTGTTTTTATAATTCATTATTATTGTTTTAACTTAATCAGGCACACTATTCCCTAGCGTCCTTATAGCTTTGGGGTACAATTAAGTCGATACGAAGATGTAAATGGTACATCTCTGAGCATTTATGTTATTATCGATCGCGTATTTTAGAAACATTTCCAGATGTCAATGTAGGTGCTTTACACTTATCTTCTTATTTGATTGACATAGGTATATATCGTAAGCTTAATCACAATTTAAGACAATAAAATAAAGCAAACAGTAGAAATTGTCGAAATAATGCTTATGAAATGTGATGATGCGTGCATACGAGCCACGGAACATGTCATCGAGTGAATGAAGGGGGTTGTGAAATAAATGACAAAAATGAACATTCGCATCGCATCGTCTCGCATTCACGGAGGTCACAGTGAGTTGATGAACGGAAAAGATGACTCGAGGGAAAATGGCTCCGTGCGTGAAGGGTGAGATGCGATGGGCGGCGAGGCTGCGGCGTCGTGACGGGCGGCGCAGAGACACAACAGCGGCTAGCTACGACACGTACCGGGCCGGCGGCGCCGCTACTTACAGCTAAGTCATACCACTACCGCGCTACGGGCAAGGGGGCTCTATACCTTCATCGCAACACACGGACGGTCGCGGCGAGGAGCGGTCAAGTCGCGAGGGCCGCGCGTGAGGCCTTCTGCCAGCCACTGCCGTCCTTCCTGCGTGCGTCCGCCCCCGCGCCGCCCCCGCGCCGCCACCCGCCCGTATCGACCTGCGCCCGCCAGTGCGCGGTCGCTCACGCAGCCGCACTCCGCCCCGCTCCGCTCCGGCCGCACTCCGTCACCCGCGACCCGCAGCGAGCCGCTCGAGCGCTCGTGCCGTCAAACGACAAGTACCGCTGCTTAAAACAGACTTTAAATAGAGTGTGCTCGATTACATTCGAGATGCTGGCTTCTATGACGCTGTGTAGGTTTATTTTTAACTCGACTAGGTACTGCGAATTACTGATACCCTACGTACCCAACCTAACGTAGCGCCCGCCCCTGAAAAAACTATAAGCGAGCTGAAGAAAAATCCATAAGATAAGAACCACCTGCACAGTGCAATACAAAACTAATTTTTAATATTCTATACCACTCACTGCCGGATTTAGGGGAGGGCAACCGGGGCGAAAGCCCCGGGGCCTTCACAAACGGGGGGCCCCCACAATATAGACTTCGGAAAAAAAAATCAAATTCGAACTAGTAAACATCTTTTCCTTTGATATTTTTTTTGCTCTTTTACCTTTACTTACAGCCTACAGTACTTTGTACATCTAACATACATGATTATTCACAATTAATTATTTATTGAAAAACTTGACTGAAAAAAAAAATGTTTACTTTATTTGGAAAATAATTTGGGGTGAGGGGGCCTCCGCTCCTCTGTTGCCCCGAGGCCTCTGGACCTCTAAATCCGGCCCTGATACCACTACGGTAAAAAAACCGGCCAAGTGCGTCTCGTGCCACGATATAATTAGAGCAGAAATCTTTATATTTCTTTATCGAAAATTATAAAAACCAATTAATATCAATCTATGTATCTCAACTAAAATACCCAAATCAACGTCAAACTGAGTCAGAAACTCAATTCGATTTTATTATTTTTATTAAATACGAATGGTAACAGCCGATTGTTTTTGCCTACCAGGCGGGGAGCGGGTTTGAAATCCTCATGGATACCCTACAGTCGGCTGCAAGGTTATGTCAGGCTCTTACTGACTAAATGCTTCATCTGAAGCGATCATCCCCTGAGAAGGGGATGATGCGGTATAACCGCCTATCTTTTCAAGTGCATAAATACTTTTTATAAAAACGTAACCTTTTTCTAGGTTTAAATATTTTATCCTACCATTTTGTCGGTGTCATTAATATACATATCTTCACAAGATTACAGCGCTCTAGTGCTAATAGTCTCCAAGCAAAACCGGGGACGGACAGAAGGACGTGACGGACGTGACGAAAGAATATTTATTTTAAATATGGGAAATTATAAGGATGATGTAATTGATACTTTTGATCACACCCCAACATCCAATTTACTATAGAGTTTTTTAATTTATTAATGTCAACAAAAGGTACAACAATAATTACAAATTAAATATTTCATTGAGTTCGCTTGTGCGGGACACGGTCCCCAGAAGACCGGCAGCATTGCCTCGCTGCATCGCCAAACTAATCCGTTGAGCAAAAAAGCTACCAGATCTTGGGTCCCCCGTAGGCTCGCACAGGCGAGCAGTCATATCCTTAAGAAATAATCTGCAACAGATTCCCAAGGACCCCTTCATTGTCTCTACAGCAAAAGGCAGGAAATAAAATATCTCACCCACATCCCGGTACTTGCGCCTTTTATTACACTCAGCTGTTATAGCAGCTGCACAGGGTTCAACTGAGGTCGCATCAAGGTGACATGGGGCCAAAGTATCAACGCATGGTGCATCCCAAACTAGACACTTTCTCATACTCCAAGGCATAAGTGACATAGGTACCATCTGGTCGTCTGCCATCCGAACGCAATACCCCAGATGGCTCCAAAACTGCAGGTATACCAACAATAACTACAGCCCTTCGAATAATGTCGTTGATTGACGCATGCCTACCTATACGCCCGGCACACCTCTGACAGGACAAGCCGCGATGTCCCCTTTCATTTACCCGTTCTCCACAGCGGCAACGATGTGGTTCATTTGTTGTGACCACCAAATGAAGTACAATTGATATTGACAGGGTACAATTATCCAAACACGTACCGATAGTCGAAGAAGGGTATGCATGCAACCAAAAACCTGATTCCTTTTCAGACACAGCCAAAAGTCGAGCGCGATCCACTGTGTTGTCACAGGTATCCATAATTGTTTCAAGTTATCGTTTACAAATAGGTTCATCCCATTGCCTCTGCGATTGGAAAACGGTTGGACTCTCACTAGAACACAGCGCCAGCCACTTACTCTTTGCCTCCGAAAGTCCTAAAATCACAACGGAACCCAGAGAAGGGCCTAGAATACCATCGCAAAGAGATTCCGATCCATGAACCGAAGACAAAAAAGCCGGCAGAGCTACATCCGTTGCTGTCCTTACGCCAATGCCCCCAAAGCGCACAGGCAGTGCCGCCTGCTACCAAGCCGAGCCCTGCAAGAAGCAATTCAAAATTCTAGTTAGGGTAACTCTAATAAGTTCATCTAAATTATGCATAAGGTGTGGGTATTTCCAAAATTGGGAAACACGAAGATTAATTTGGGCACAAACAAGCACAATTTTATAATAAAAAGAGCCATGTGAAAAAGGCGAAACGATTTTTCTTGAAATTTCGTTACTTGTTCTTCCACAAACAAAAATACGGATTCGTCAAGTACAGGAGCTCCCACCAAATGAAAAGACTTCTTATGGAAAATCCTAAAACCCGGAGCCAATTGAGTAAATTTTGTTAAAATATCCTCTCTTCCATTTGTCCCTACAGTATCATGTGTGTACAATTCACACTTCCCAAAGTTCAATTGTAGGCCAATAGACGAGATAGAATCAATCAATGATTTTAGATCCTCTAATACTGTTTCAGCGTCACCAGCTCGAGTGCCATCGTCTAAGTACCAAACATTAAATTTGGACCTCTATTTCCGAATGAAGCCATGTATTGCCAGACTAAAGATTGCAGGACCAATTGGATTCCCCTGCTGACAACCCACAGAGGACATAATTAATCTTTCGCGGTAAACTAAATTAGATGGCGATCCGTAATATTGCCAAATAAAGGCAAACAAATAAGGTAGGTAATGTGTTTGTACTACACTCAGCAGTATTCCTCTATCGACTGAGTTAAAAGCGTTCTGAACATCTATCTTCAGCAGAACCCTACCAGCATCGGCTGACAAAAAAGTTCGAGCAGCATGCACTGCCACTTCGCAACCACTTTTAGGGCCAAAGCCCAGTTGTGAAACTATGGAGTTAGAAGCAGATAGTAAACTAGCTTTCTTAGATATTTTATTAATCTGGAATCTAACTTTGGTAAAAGTAAAAGTAATACACACTTATAGGTACCTCAATGGTGACTTACACCATCACCCGAAACAGTTAACTGCCGAAGGAAACTCTTTATTTCAGAGACCACGGGGCGTCTGTGACAAACAACACCTGACAGCTGAACTTCAGCATGTCGAGCGAGTACTGAAGGATAATAATCTGAATCTACCATGTCGCCGTTACAATCGCCCCAAACCTAGCATAGTCGATCGACAACCTGCTGTACTACCTTATATGAAAGGGGTGACTGACAAGATTGGTGCTTTGATCAATACTTATTTCAAGCCGTCTAAGAAGATCAACCGGTTTCTACGATCTGTAAAGTGCAATATACCCTTTCAAGTTGCTGGTGTCCACAAACTTGAAGGCGACTGTGGGCTCTCCTACATCGGGCAAGCAATGAGGAGTAAAGGGACTCGGGTAAAAGAACATATTGCAGAT
The DNA here is from genome assembly GCA_902850365.2 of Chilo suppressalis. Classification (NCBI taxonomy): domain Eukaryota; kingdom Metazoa; phylum Arthropoda; class Insecta; order Lepidoptera; family Crambidae; genus Chilo; species Chilo suppressalis. The sequence continues at coordinate 24,430,363 of OU963909.1, forward strand.
ATGAAACATAGGCGCGAAAATAAGCCTGCAGTGTTTGGACATGCATTTGATAAACCACAGACCCTTACCACTGAACAACGATTCATTCCTAGAATAATACGTGAAAATTAAGAAATATCCAAATGTCAATAGGGAAGATGGTTGGTATATACCACCAGCTTGGGAACCCATTATACAAAAGATAAAATCCCAACCACAAACACACACTGCAAGACTATCAGATACTAGGTACTACTTCTTTTTATTTGCATGATGTAACATAAGAAGGAGATAGAAAGCCTTTATGAGTTTGTTTCACCAGTTCTTCTCAGAAAGGTGGAAATTTTGGAATTGGTGGTAGTTTACGGTAGTCAGGGTCAAATAAATAAATAAAAAAATATAAAACAGAATTAAATAAAGTACTTTATTAATTAAACTAAAATAGGTAATAAATTCATACATAGACAATTAAGTTTTAAAAATCTTCCAATGAAATATCCGAACGTTCAATAAAAGTCTTTCGAAGGTAGCTCGACAAAGTAAATAAAATCATAATTTACACGACGCATCTGTGCAATGGATTCGAAACGTCAATAAATAAATAAATCAGTGCATCTATACCGTTGAAACTTGTTTTATTTAATGAGTGGTATGCGCAAAAACCTAATATAGAATCAAATACAATTTTTATTATTTTCAATCATAAAGAAACGGGGCGCCCCGCCGCCAAAGTTAACATTTTTGGACTATTTTTGTTATGGCGTCTATCTCAAAATCTAAACTAGGTAGTTAGGAATGTGAAATGTTGGTATATGATGTCCCTTGCTGTATTTAAACAACAAATTCTGAAAATGCCGATTCATCATTATGAATCTTTGGGTACTTTGTAAGTTATAATGAAAAAAACAACTGTTTTTTCCTTTTGAGGATTGTTGTTCGGAACCCTTCGTGCGCGAGTCCGTCTCGCACTTGTCCGGTTTTTATTTACCTAATTCAGCGATTGCATGGACCAATGACGATATTAATTTCTGGTTTGTCAGCAAAACTTACGTACCAATTTTAAATTGGAATGCAAGTCAATGTCAGTGTAGAAAAAAAAACCCATACTTATAAACAAAAGTTAGATTTATTGTTAAGTTGAGTAGGTAAGCCTTGTTGTTGAGTTGAGATGTTTATGATCTATTTTTGATGCTTTGTCATTCCAATTAAAGTTGATTAGTATCCAGCAGCGGATTTCATTATTACTAAGCTAAGCCAATCATCAATAATATCATCACGAAGAGGTAGTTATCTGAATGAAACAATAACGCTTATTGCGCTCCTGTTACAAATATTTATATCATCATAAACTGAATAATTTTTATCTGTGCGTAGGTAGTGATTTTAGGAAAAATGGAACGTGTTTAAAAAAAATAAGCTGCAAGAGAGCGCCATTCATGCCTCTGGCGGCAGACATAAGGTACTAATTTGTCAAAATAGGTTATAATACGTATAAATTACATGGTCAGGTTTGAAGTTCTACAACAATGTCGCTTTCGCTCTCTTACAGTATGTAATAAGCTATATCTGTCTTTTTCTGTCTGTTCACTAGACAATGCATCTTTTTTATACGGTATCATAACCGCGAGGCTACGTTGAGTATACGTCGCACAGGTTCATGTTATTGCTGAAAACTAAAATAAGTCGAAACAGTGCATCAATCTTTGTTCAACGGGAAAATGTTCGATACAATCGTGCTTGTCGTTACAAAATCGAGGTGAAACAGTCACCTGTGTACCAGTGTGCGCAACGTGGTGTGGCTGGCAGCGCTAGCTCATCGTTTGTTATCAAACAGCGAGGGCGATGGCGGAGGCGCCGCCCGGGAACATCGTGAAGGAGGGTTGGCTTCAGAAGCGCGGGGAGCACATTCGCAACTGGCGCGACCGCTACTTCATTTTGTTCGATAATGGAGACCTGGTCGGGTTCAAGACGAAGCCCGAGCGGAACAACTACCGCGACCCACTCAACAAGTTCACTGTGCGGGACTGCCAGATCATGGCCGTGGACAAACCGAGGCCCTACACCTTCACCATCCGCGGCCTGCAGTGGACCACGGTCATCGAGCGCAACTTCAGCGTCGACACTGAGAAAGAACGGTCTGTACCCATACCGTTTATTACTCATCCTTTCTGTAACATCTCATTGCCACTTGCATGTGATCTGTTTATGTTTTACAATGGCTACAGTAATTTCTTTACATAAAACTGCAGTCCCTATTTAGAGACCACATTTGTTTTGGTCATAATCATACAACAGGAGCAGCTATGTTTATACAAAATTAGGTTAGTATGTTTTAGCATACATTGTTGATACATTCAGTATTTAAAATTTTAAATAGTGTCTAATATTATATAATTCATAAAAATGGTCTGCAAGGATGGTAGTTAAACATATTTTGTCCTTTTTATTGAGGGTAAGTGATATATTTGTTCATCGATTAGGATCTTTATTACTTAAATAAACAATTTAATTTGATACAAAATTGTTAAGTATAGCAAAGAAAAAAGAGTATTTAAATAAATGAAATTAATCATTTCAACATTGTCTAAATCATATTTAATTTCAATGTTTCTAAATATGTAGTAACAACATTCCTAGTAGTACATATATATCCCCTGTTTTTTTGAGAACTTTTTAATTAAGAATATTAACATCATAAACCTTGAAGATGTTTAATTTAAAAAAAAAATCTTGAAGTTTCTTTTTGGCAGGGTTTTCTTTTCTATTCAAATAATTCTTTAGATTTATGTAACAAGCAAAAAAAATATCATAAACCAAATCCATATTGATACCTTTGGGTAGAAATTTTGTATAAACCGTTTTGGCCAAATTGAGTTATATATGTTACCGGCCAAACCCGATTTTAGGACAAACTAGTTTTGCCTAGGCTAAACTAGTTCTTCGGGCTTAGGACAAATTAGTTTGGGCTAGGCTATACTAGTTAATCCTATCGCGTATAGGAAGAAGTAGTTTAGCCTAGGCAAAACTAGTTTGTCCTGAAATCGGGTTTGGCTGGTAACATATATACCATTTTACGAAATACAGAAATTGCCTTGGTCATAGCCTCTTAAAAAAGGTAAATTTTCAATGTAAAAGCCAAATGTTTTTTTTTGTAGTTTTGTTATAATGTAATGACTATAATTTATATTACCTCAGGGTGTAAAATAGTCGTTAATTGTAAATGGTTGGTTATTATTCTAATACCCAATAATGGTTGATTCAAATAAAATAAAACTACCTGAAATACGAAATCAACATTTATTAAGTACTAGCAAACCAGTGAACCAAATGTTCACCAAAACCTGATTTCTCGAAAACCGGAAGTGCTACGTTACTCAAATCCGGTATGTAGTCTTAGCAGACTATTCTTAACTTATAACTTAAATATTCTCTTTATCTATCTCTTATGGTTTGGCCGCTGAAACAGCACCACGGACAGACGGACTCGTCTAATAGATAAGAGATTATAATACCAGGCATTTTAATCATTTATAAAATTATGACTTGATTGCTTTTTGAATTTTCCTAGGTCTTAAAATGTGCTTAATTCAAAAATTTATTGAATTAAGCACATCTTTGACTAAGGCTTACTTACTAAGTAATTTATTGAATTGCAACTAATTAAAAAAAAAGAGCAAGCACTAAATGTAACTAACTTATGTACTAAAAGTTACTTATTTATGATATAAATTTGTATTCATAATTAGTTTAAAATATCTATGAATTGTTAGTATAAATTATTTTAATTATTATTATAAATTATTTTAAAACAAATTATGAATTGAGAAACACATTTTCAAAAAATCAATTTAGGTGACAAAGCACACAATCATTTAACATAGTCTTGTTTTTTTACTTAAAAGTTTACCAAAAATGGATATACCAACCTATACAGTTTTTGAAGTACATTTTCATGGAGTGTATTAACCAAGAATTTATTTTTTCTTAGATGTAAATCCTAGCAAACTTTTAAACTAAAGAAGATAGATAGGATTTGATGATTTAACTTTTTTCAATTGCAAATTGTAAGAACCATTCTCATAGTTCATTTTTTTATAACTTCAAAAACAAAAAAGTTATGATTTTTTATGTAAAAAAATATTCTGCTTTCCTGAAAAGTCTGGTTTTGGTTTATACAACCTTTCTACCCAAAGGTATCGATATGATGGTTTACACTTGAACTACATTTTCTTTACTAACTACACAACTATAGAAATCTTTAACCATATAGATTAAAATAATCACTTTATCTAAATATACAAATTAAACAAACAGGAAAACAAGGTACTTCTAATTTATTTTAATAAAAATAAATATTATTAATAAATCATCCATCTCCAACAATCTGTAGGTTCAACCTCTAACATATCACTTGTTTGGCCACTTAGCCTGCTTCTTGCATTAAATATTGTATATGCACTGACACCTGTATTCAGCCAACTGGCATTGTGCAGTCATATATATATTTTTATTTAAAAATGTACAGTTGCATGGTTAAATTTAGGACTTACTTAAGGATGAATATCAAAAAGAAACCATAATCATAAGAGCTAAAAGGCCTATTTTATTACCCAATTTTAAAGGCCCTATCAAAGGGCTGGGAGTGTCTTCTAGCCTGGGTAGCACTTATTACGCCACCCTGTCAATCAGACCCTAACTCAGTTGGTACTTAAACATTGACTTGGTTGAACGTCATTGCAATGGCACCTGATGCATTTTAATAAAAAAAATGCAAACTTCTAGTAGCACTCTTAATACTTCAGCATGTCTCTTTATTTAAAAGAAAATATTCATTTAGTTCACCTTATTATATATAGTAACCTAATGGTTAGGTTTTTTTACGATTTGTATTTTTTGAGGATGCATTACTATGTTTTGAGGATTATTTCAATATGTGCGTTATTTAAATGGTCTTTTGTTTTCCTTTTGCCACAAAAATGGCATCTCTTTAAAGAGCCTAATTAAGTATAGTAACACTTTTTTCTGTTTATTAGATGCCATCCTACTAAATAACTTGGTCGACTACAAAAACAACCATTCTTATACCCTCTTAGGGCAACAACTGAGCCTTAGCCTCCTTACCTATTTCACTGCCTGATCTTCAGGGAGAAAGGGAGATCATAATGCACTGGATCAGCTCCCTTACTCTCTATTTTTTATTACACCACCCTTAATAAAAATAAAATAAGGTGAAATTGGGTAGTTTAAAAGTAGTCCGAGAGCCGGCTGTATAAAAGTCCTATGGATCAGATACATGAACCATTTTTGGGGTATGACCAATAAAGCCATAGGTCTAGATGTCGAGAGATGAAATATATAAGCATAGACTCTTTAATTCTTCAAACTAAGTCGACAGTCAGATCCGGGCAAATAAAAGGTGTCGACCAATTTTTTTCAGTCATTTGAGTGGTTCTAGTTTCAGAAAATCGTAAACAAAATCATGTATTCGATGACTTAAGATAAATTAAAAAATATATTTTTTTAATGGTGGTAATTAATAGAGCTTGTCGCCCCTTGACATTTCTATTCTACTCATCAAAAACTTTAGTTTCACATACTATTTCTTGATGTATTTGATAAATTACAATTACACCTAAAATAAAAACCGAAGTGACGTAATTTTTAATGCGGGCAAAATCAAGCAACTTCAGTGGTGTCGACCTCTGGACCTATCTATGGCTTTATTGTTCATACCCCAAAAATAATTCATGTATCTAATCCATAGGACTTTTATAGAGCCGGCTCTCGACTATAGGCTTTTAAATTTTGACTGAATATGTTTTATGACAACTTAATATACACTGTTTATCAGTACTGACAACTACTCAGTATACAACTCAACCATGGACCTGAGAAGTGACTGGATTTTTTTTATTTTGTGCTCATCAACAAACTTATTATTTCCAATGCTCATGGTTCTTTCTGATAATATTATTTCACTTAATGTAAAATATTTTTCATATCATCTATACTAATATTATAAAGAGGAAAGATTTGATTGTTTGTTTGTATTGAATAGGATCTGAAACCACTGGAATGATTTGAAAAATTCACATGTAGAATCCTACATTATCCCTGATGAACATAGGCCATAGAGTATTTTCAAAAAAGTTATGGTTCCATATGAAAACATAGATAATGTAACCCAATATGTGAAAAAATAACCTAATATCGCTTACGCTGCGAAAGTCATTGACAATAGAGCAAAGTGACATTACGTCACAACTTAAGGTCCCCTGCGGTTTCACCTGTGTTCATTTGAGGAAAAAGGTTATAGTAAGTCATACTTAAAAGTTGGCATACGCTGTCCTGGACTTTTTTATAGAACTTTTAAAGGGCAATAATTTCGTCATACATGATTATTGTATACTGTAACTTTAATCATTTACAAGCGCACGGAACGGAATCTCCCAAATATAATATTTTTACCCAGTTTTGCAACAATTTACATTGATACTCCGCTACTATGGGTTACAGTGTAATGTTAAATAGCCTGCAGCTTTTCTCAATAAATGCACTGTCTAACACAAAAATATTAATTTATATTATATCGGACAATAATTCCTGAGATTTGCATGTTGTACCAAAAAAATAGTGTATTTGGTACAACTAAATGGGTCCAATGTGCAACAAAATTTTCACAATCAGTTAAATAAATTTTCATGGGGTTTATAATTATATAAAGAAATTCATTGTGTATAATACAAGCCTGAGGACAAAAACTATAGTCTACACTACAGCTCTACACCAAAGCGAAGCAAGGGCGGGCCACTAGTATTATATATTTAGGAAAATATGTCTCATGAATTAATAAAGGAAACGGTTCTAATTTGTATGGAGGGTGGTAGTCAGTCTCTGGCAGACTTAACATTTTTATGACATTAGTGCCAAGCACTAAATTTATTTATATATTGATGTTTGGCAGCCTTTTCAGGTCTGCATCGTCAGAATAATGATTTTTTATTACTTACCTTCGAAAGACTTGATACAAGTAATGAAAAAATCAATATTCTGACGATGCAGACCTAAAAGGCTGCGAAACGTCAATATATAAATAAATTTAGTGCATTAACCCGCAAAAACAGTTTTATTTAATGAGTGACCTAAGAAACAAATATAATTATTATAATTTAAAATAACATACCTAGTTATTGATCTGCAATTTTATTTCTGTAATTTTTGTTGCCAGAGCATCAAAAGTATTCTATTCAATAGGTAACTAAAGCAGTGATAATGAGTCCGTTCATGTCTCATTATGTTATTAGGTAGTTTGTGGTTATTGTAATTCAAAAAAATCAATCAAAAACTGGTATATTAATTTCACTATGATTACACGAATATCGGGCATGGACTGATTGACATTTTACAGTGATTGAGTTAATTTTAATAAACTGCTACAGACTAAAAACGTGACATTACTTATGATAGGGTATTATATGTATGTAAATGGGTTGCTAGCAACCTTACGAAATTGAAAAATTTTCAAACAAAAAAAAATATCCAAGGTCAATAAAAAAAGAAATTATAAATATCTTTTCACATTATTACATATGTGTTGATTGCTCCTAGAAACCGACAAATTTAAAAATTAACAAACAAGATAAAAAGGTAAATTAAGGGGATGCTGGAAACAGGAAAGACTAATGGCTCAACAACATTTGATCACTAGCCCGTATTCGGGTGCACGGAACACATAACTCCAATTTCTGGCACGGGCATACTCGACACTGTTCATTTTTCACTTACTCCACTAAAAAACCTAGAGCAATGTGTACCAACATTCTTAAATCAAGTTAAGGCTTAATCATAACATAACAAGCCATCTTTGTCAAAGCGACACCATCTATCAAGTGACAGTTTTATTATTATGGTCGCCCGAGAACTATACATACTACTTAAGAAATAACAAATTAAAGAACTGACTGTAAAGAGGTAAAAAATTATCTAAAATGGAAAAAAAAATTAGGGGTGGATTACCCTTAACATTTAGGGGGATGAAAAATAGATTACATCCGATTCTCAGACCTACTGAATATGCATATAAAATTTCACGAAAATCGGTCGAGCCGTTTCGGAGGAGTTTAACCACAAACACCGCGACACGAGAATTTTATAAATCTCTTATCTATTAGACAAGTCCGTCTGTCTGTGGTGCTGTTTCAGCGGCCAAACCGTAAGAGATAGATAAAGAGAATATTTAAGTTATAAGTTAAGAATAGTCTGATAAGACTGCAAACCGGATTTGAGTAACGTAGCACTTCCGGTTTTCGAGAAATCACGAATTTCAAACGAAACCACACAAAATCTCCGAAGTTCTCAATTAATTAAATACATTTTTTTTTTAAATCAGGTTTTGGTGAACATTTGGTTCACTGGTTTGCTAGTTAGATTTAATTCATTCTAATTTATCAAGGTATGTTTTGGTATAAGCTTTCTAAAAAACCCTAGAGCATAATAATAATAATAATAATTTATTTTCCTTTACAAATGCAACGTGTACAAACATTCTAAGATCAAGTTAAGGCTTAATCCATAACAAGCCATCTTTGTCAATTGTAAAAAGTTAAAGTAGAGACAGAACAACGTTTAAACATGATTAGCTTTTAAATTGGATTTAAAACTTTGATGCAAGTGGACCTCATGGCGCGATTACAGTTGTTCGTTAGCCGAATGCAAGTGCCAATAGAATTCGGCTAAGTGTAAATGAACGGAGTCAAGTACGCCCCCGTATTCAGGTAGTTTTCGTTTTGGTTACCCGATATCGTCTTCCAGCCCGTATTTCAGTGTAAATATTGCTTCGGGTGCCCGAATCCGAGTAATGTCTTTCGTGCACTTAACGACCAAATGTATAATGCGATTCAATTAAGAATAGGACCGACTGGGCGCCATATTGTGATGTCATAGCTGTCAATTACAACCAAATAGGTGAGCATAAAAAAGTTTATATTTTATAAAACTTATTTACTAAGATTAAGTGAGAAAAAGCATCAGATTTTTTCAATACCATATATTTACTAAGATTGAGAAAAAAAAAACACCGATTTTTAATAATATTTATTTATTCAGAGTGTGAGAAAAAACATTAATCAGAATCTAGCTCTTCTATTCCGTTCATCTCTGCATTACCGCCGGAGTAGTTATGAATAATCGTGCACTATTACTAGGTCACATACGAACATGTATCCTTTGTGTAAACGAAAGTTTGAAATCGAGTTTCTGAACGCAACTTAAAGTGACATTTGGTTGACGATTTAGGTTATCAACCATTCATGGCCAAAGCTCAATAAGTGAAAAAAAATATCAACCGATATTAATTATCAATATTTGTTATTGTTTGTTTACAAATGTTTGGTTTTTATTCTTGAATTAGCGGAGTGCTAAAAAAGGCTTTCAAGTTTTTTTTAGCAAACCGTACTTTTCAAGCGACATTTGACAAATAAAGGTCATTGGCTTTCCTATTCTTATTTGAATCGCATTATAATTGAGCCATACACATATTCGTTTATCCGAATTCCATAGGCACCCGTATTAGAACTAAATGTAATCTAAAGACCAAGTGTAATCGCGCCATGAGGTCCACTTGCACCAATGTTCTTAAATCCAATTTAAAAGATATACATGTTTAAACGTTTTTCTGTCTCTATTTTAACTTTTAACAATTGACAAAGATGACTGGTTGTGTTATGATTAAGCTTTAACTTGATTTTAGAATGTTGGTACACGTTGCTCTAGCTAGGGTTTTTAGTGAAGCAAGTGCTAAAGCGCTTTTTCCACCTGACTAAATTCAGACGTCCTAGTTAGGATCCTGAAAAGAAGGCTAATTAGAAGCTTCTGATTACACTTGACTAATTTAGTTACTGATTCAGTCAGTTACAAGTCCGAATTCAGTCGGACTTTTTCATAATGGCTCCAGTCCTGTCAAAGCAACAAAAAATCTGTCTTCTCGTAGGCCTGGCCGTTGACTCAATAAAAATAAAATAAAGTAAAAAACGAAAAATGTGGGTGAAAGAATATTAATATTATAAATGTTATTTTTATTGTGTTTGTTCCAAAGATACGGCATATGTTTATACAATTCGATTATGTTACTCATAACTTCTTTTTCTTTTACCGCCGATATCGTCCACTCGCGTTATTCGTAATCGTAGACATAACACGTCCTCACGCAGTGACACCTGCGGTGCGACTGACGCATCTAAACGCTATTACTACACCTTCCTAAGGGTGCGGCCAGAGTGCACTCAGATTCAGATTCAGATTTCGAAAACAAGCGCGAGAAATAAACAGTGTAGTCGAAGGGTACGGCCAGAGTGCACTCCTGATTCAGATTCAGATTCAGACTCAGAAAACAAAGCGCGAGAAAAAGCAGGCAACCTGCTTAGACTACACTGTTTATTTCTCGCGCTTGTTTTCAGAGTCTGAATCTGACTCTGAATCTGAGTGCACTCTGGCCGCACCCTAAGGCCGTATACAGAAAGAAAGCCGAAAGCCGATCGGCTCCGATCAGCGCCTATCGGCGCTTATCTGCGCCGATAAGTGCCGACACGCGCTGGTCCGAATAATAAATAATTTGTATTTGAATTATTATCCTTAGATTAAATCAATCTAAGTTATCATCTTTTTATAAATCTAATAACTTTATCTTTTATTAACTAAGCGCTAAAATTATTTGTTTCGTACTTACCGAATGGGGACAACAAGTCTTTCTTCTGGAAGGATTGTTTGTTTATGCCAATTGCACCAATTTTTCATCAAACGGTTTTTCACTTAATCCAAAATGTAATAAAATGTTTCTTGAATCATTCTTGTATATGTATAAAATCTTTGTTCATCAAATTTAAATTTTTTTACAAATAAATTATGGTATTCTCCGAAATGTTTCCTTTCTCTATTTATAGGATGTATAGCTTTTTTTCGCATTTTTAAATACACATTTTCTAACAAAACCAGATCATCGTCCGATGAGTCCGACATTTTGCTTGATCTGCTTTAATCGGCTTCCTTTATGTAGGAAGGATCGGCTTTCTTTCTGTATATGGCCTAAGGCCCGTATTATAGAAAGATTCTCAGTAATGAATCTAGTCTTGAGCATATATCTATAAGTAAAGATCAACACTTAGTTGTCATTCAGTAATACAGGCCTAAATCGCGTTCTAATTAGGATACTAAATCATTTAGTCAGTCAGAAGCCATACTTCTTCCGATTTAAGATGCTAACTAGGATCCTAACTTCCTAAATGCTATTTCACTCGACTGAATTAGTTACCGAATGATTTCGAACGTCTAAATTTAGACAGGTGGAATGAGCGTTTAAGCATTGTCATATAATATGTGAAAAAAGGGAACAACAAGCAGAAACGGTTTATTAGTATTCGTTGCACTCGAAAAAGAAAACGGGACCGAGCAAGACGATCTAAACGGAGACCGCCTCTCTTATCCCTCACACTTCAATTAACCCGCCCTCACGACAACGGCTAACTAGAGCCGAGGTCCGAGCCTCAGAGACGCTCTCTAGTTGAGCCGACCCCCTCAGGTTCGAGTGGTCTGGAGGTTCCAGACGGAGTGGAGACTCCCCCCGTGGGGAGACGCCTTCCGCCTGGAATACCTCTAGAGGTACTCGCCAATTCTCGGCTTGAGGTCCCCTTAGGATCTCGCCGTCCCCAATCCCGGTGACGCTGTAAAGGTCATCTGGGCCCAACAGCATACACACTCAAAAAAAAACTTGAATTAAACAAAACTCATGTGACGTTTTCATTACGTTACAATCCCGTCAGTTAACGCGGTGCATTGAATTGCAGCGAAGAATGGGTGGCGGCCATCCGCATCGTGTCCGGGCAGCTGAGCTCGAGCAGCGCCGGCGCGGGGACGGGCGCGGGCGCGGGCGACGCGGCGGGCGCGGCCGCTGCCCTAGACTGCGACGACCAGGACATCGCGCAGCTCGGCACCAGCTTCCGCGACCCCAGGAGAATTGTGAGTCGTCATTACCTGCAAGATACATTCCATCTAGCTCCTGGGTTCCGAACCTGGGGGTAATTACCCCTCCGGGGGTAAATCGGCCATTCTTCGGGGGTAACAAAAAACCATATTATTTGGTCAAATCTAAATAATAAGAAAATACTATATAATAATACTACTAAATAGAGCATGCGCTCCTTCTTGCTAGCGAGCCCGCGGGGTGCTGAGTGTGGGAAGCGGGGCGAGATTTCCTCCTGATGATGACATTATTAGAGACGAAGATGTAGCGGCCATATTGGAATTTCTTGGACTGATGATAATATTTTAAGTCGGGGTAAAATCTGGTTTCCTTATAGGATACAGGGGTAGCAGTATTGGAAAGGTTAGGAAACACTGATCTAGGTTGTCCTTTTGTGCGGACTTGAGGGGTGGTCCATAAAGTACGTCACAAGTAAAGCGGGAGGGAGGGGGTCGACGAAGTGTGACATCGTGTGACAAGGGGTGGGAGGGGACCTAAGTTTCAATGGCTAATACTTTTAACTATTATCAAAAAAAATAAAAATATTTAGAACTCTTATCTGTATAAGTTTTTGGTGTAAAAGAAGACGGGTTGCACTCCGGGAGTGCCGGTGGAAGTGAAAACTTGAATATTAACGTTGTGCATTTTTAATATTTTGGAATGGTTAGGGAATAATTTTGCACGAATTGCTTTAATTATCAGTATAAAAGTACTATCATTTATGTGGCAGAATACAATATTTATTTATTGCGCTATCGTACATAAACATGACAATTTATATTACATTAAAAAGTTTATCTTTTTAAAAAAAATCAAATTACATAAATCTCATTTAAGCGCACCTAGCGACATCTATTGTAAAAAAAAACATTTTCTTCGCAATTAAGCTGCCACCTGGAAGTCCTAATTAGAGACTTATAATTATAATACGATAAAATAAAATATTACTATGTTTCGTCCAATATATTGAAAGTCAGCAACCTTTCCGACGACCTCCGTGGCCGAGTGGTTTGTACGCCGGGTTTCATGGTGTCGCCGATTCGAGAAGTCCCGGGTTCGAATCCCGGTGGGGGGATATGTTTGTGTGATGAATACGAGCATTTGTACTCCAGTCATGGATGTTTAAATATGTATTTCTATATAAATATACTTATATATGTACTGTACAGTATATGTATTCTATCCGTTACCCCAGCATCCCATAACACAAGTCTTACAGTGCTTACTTTGGGCCTGGTCTAATTGGTGTGTTGCATTTTTTTTTCTTACCTTATTGTTTTCTTGGTACAAATTTTCAATTAGGTCATGTGGCCACGTGTCCAGACGCGAGTTTAACAGTTTTTACCCATTACAAAAAAGTGTACAAGGCCGCTAAAGAAGTTTTCACTTCAAATATCGCGGAATTAGTGTGACGTACTTTATCGATCACCCCTAACCGTTTGGCACTAGATTCCGCTACCCCAGGAGAATTGTGAGTCATGATTACTAAGCCAGTTGCCCAACTAGTCTGCCTGCATTTAAGAGATCCATCATATCCAACAGGGGCCAACTTCCGTGATCCCAGGAGAAGTATACGTCTAACATAAAGAAAATATAACTAGAAAAAATTCCACGCGGACCAGGCATCTATAATGCGAGAGCTATAAAGAGATGGCACTGCCTTGCAGCTTAAGAATGGCTAGAAGAATTTCGACGCGGTCCGTGAGGGCCGTGGTAGCATAATTGGTCAGTGCATTCGCCCGGATTGCGAAGGGTGTGGGTTCGAGTCCCGTCTGCTGCCTGGTCCGCGTGGAATATTTTTCTAGTTATATTTTCTTTATATTTAAACATCAAGCAGTTACATGCTTTAAAAAAATAAAAATTATACGTGTAACATGTGTAGATAGTTGCACTACTAGTCTATGTCTACCTACTTACAAGATTCGTTCCATCTAGGTAAATAATAAATAAATAAATATTTCCGACACTCACACCAATTAGCCTAGCCCCAAAGTAAGCACTATAAGGCTTCTGTTATGGGATGCTAGGGTAACGGATAGAATACATATACTGTACATATATAAGTATATTTATATAAATACATATTAAACATCCATGACTGGAGTACAAATGCTCGTATTCATCACACAAACATATCCCCCCACCGGGATTCGAACCCGGGACCTCTCGAGTCGGCGACAGCCATGAAACCCGGCGTACGAACCACTCGGCCACGGAGGTCGTCCAAGGTTTACCATTTGTGTGTACTTAACCGCTTGGTACCAACTTTCTTGACCCCAGAAGATTGTGTCCAACGTGTTAAGCTAGTTGGCCAACGAACTTAAGTCTTTTAAAGACTATTTGAGATCTATCAATTAACTTAAATCTACATTCAAATCAGGATCCTTCCATCACAGGTCGGGGTCAACTTCCACGGCCCCAGGAGAATTGCAAGTCCAAAATATCTAGCAAGTTGACCTACCTAAGTCTACATTTAAGATCCATCCTAGCTTGGGCCGACTTCCGCAACCTCAAGAGAATTCTAGCTATAGGATAGCTATCCAACTAGCTCGGTACTAGTGACTCATAATTCTCCTTCTTTTCTACGAACAAGATCCAGTCCGTCTAGACCAGTGTTTCCTAACCTTTCCAATACTGCTACCCCTGTAACCTATTAGGAAAACAGATTTCACCCCGACTTTGAAGTTTTATCATCAGTCCAAGAAATTCCAATTAGGCCGCTACACCTTCGTCTCTACTAATGTCATCATCAGGAGAAAATCTCGCCCCGCTTCCCACACTCAGCACCCCGCGGGCTCGCTAGCAAGAAGGAGCGCATGCTCTATTTAGTAGTATTATTATATAGTATTTTCTTATTATTTAGATTTGACCAAATAATTAGGTTCTTTGTTACCCCCGAAGTATGGCTGATTTACCCCCCGGGTTCGGAACCCAGGGTCTAGGTTTACCATTTATGCGAATTTAACCGTACCAGATTCCACGACCCCAGAAAAATCGTGAGTCTTATTTTTAATTCTAATAGAATGCATAACTGATAGAAAGTGAGAATGAAGACTTAGATGGAGTACGCACAGGCAGTACCTGCCCAGCTTGCGGTTTACAGTTTGTTAGGACACAGTGAGTGAGTTTACAGTTTGTTTAACCAGACATGTCTGTGCGTTTATATGATTGTCTGTCTGGATTCGATCTGGCTTTTTTAGTTCAGTATTTCCATAGCGAGACGTCCAGAAGAAATGATACATCAGTGTTTATTTTAGAAATCCGCTACCTTACACAAAATATATAATAATTGTATTTTGCGACTAAAAAGTCGGGAGTTTTATACAAAGTCCAGAGATTTATCAGCATATTTAAATTTCATAATGGTAACACCAATAGGGGTGATGACGGGGTACAGTAAACGAAATTCTATTTAGTCCGTCAGTTAGATGATCAAAAAATAATGGACACGTATTTTTTCTTTGGGAAATTAACCAAAAAATTACAAAGTTATAGCGCGTCAAAGTTTGGGAGTGGGGGCTCGTGACGTCACTTTCGAGTGAAAATTGTACTTGTTTAATTGTAAAACGTGACGTCATGCGAATTATCAAATCAATATATCTCTGCAATGTTTATATTATGTGAAAAAAGAAAAAAAACGTGTCCAATACTTTTTGATAATCTACCTGATAAACGAAGAAAAAAAAATAGTCATCATCCCTATTCCATCTCTATTTCAATATTCATTAAAACTAATACAGTGCTTTAGGCAGGTGTAACTTACTAAGAGACAGCCACTTGTGTTTGGTGTAATGTATTATTATCATTTGCTATCCTGCGTTATCTTTAAATTTTTGTAGCTCCAGGTTTGAAGGTAGTTTATCTATTTTGTGAATTCCGTTTCGCATTACTCATATCAGAATTACTTTTTATTATATAACTTATGCTTGAGTGCCTATGCGGTTAATACTGAAAATTATTAAACTTACATTGCATAATTTAGCACCTCGGCGACTGCCATGACCATTTCTGCCGTGTCATATTTGACGACCTCCGTGGCCGAGTGGTTTGTACGCCGGGTTTCATGGTGTCGTCGCCGACTCGAGAGGTCTCGGGTTCGAATCCCGGTGGGGGCAGATGTTTGTGTGATGAACACGAGTATTTGTACTCCAGTCATGGATGTTTAATATGTATTTCTATATAAATATACTTATATATGTACAGTATATGTATTCTATCCGTTACCCTAGTATCCCATAACACAAGCCTTACAGTGCTTATTTTGGGGCTAGGCTAATTGGTGTGAGTGTTGGAAATATTTATTATTATTATATTATTTGTCAACATAAAAGCTTGTGTTGTTGTATGACCAAAAAAGTAGGTCACCATGATTCATCTAATATTTTAATAAAATACATTTGTCCGCGCGTGGCTCACTCGAATTGTAATTTGATCAATAGTTCCTGGACTTAGACAACCCACAGTGTGAGTCAAACGTTAAAATTAAAAATACCGTTCAATGAATGCCCACTAAGTGTCAGTCTGCATCTAACTTTGAGGTCTTTTGTCCAAAAAAAAATCAAATTGAGGATATCCGCCGCGTTTTAGCCATATACCTATTCATAAATATATACATTAATAATAACATGAATCATATGGAATGGTTACGTTACAGTAATGGTGGTAGATTGTTATTACATATTATTCACCAATACTTAATGATAATAGGAACTGTTATGTGAAAATTTATTGGAACGGAAAAATGGCTTGACCGATTTGAGTATAATTCGGCAAACATAAAGAAACACAGTTTAGGTTGGTGGCGTGTGCTTCACACAATAGACGTCATCGAACCGAGCGGTTTGGCGGTAAATTCAAAACCATTATAAATAAATTCAACTTTAATTGGTTACATGGAGAAAAAAAGAAATTAATTTATTTTTATTTTTCAGTTAAATCGTTTGTCCCAATCTTTAGTAAAAGCAGTTTAAAATTTTTTGGGAAATACCCTAATATGACAACTCTGACGATGATCTCTTTTAGGCTTTTGAATCTTGTGTGTGTTCGAGTATTTCTGTTGCACCATTGACGCAAATTTCTCGATCGCAATAAAACCAGTTTCTGACACTTTTTCCTGACCTTTCCTAAATACATAGTTATTTATGATACACGCTCGTAAAGTATGTAATTACGAATATGTACCATACCTATATAGTGGTAGCTACGCATTCGTAATAACCTTTTACGCGGAAAAAGGATATATAACCCCAAATAACACATTTATTTAAATAACATGAAACATGGCCTTCTTGGTTCCCATGTTTCGGAGTAATTTATGAAAGGTTTTATTTAAATTTCGAACTAAGCTGCAAACAGAAAGCTGTTTAAAGAAACAAAATTAATACAATGCTGCGTGGCGCAGGGCTTAAAAAAAATTTTTTCGAACATTTGCAGAAAAGAGTCACTTTCCACATAATGTGTCTAAACTAATATTACAAAGAGGAAAGATTAGATTGTTTGTATGTTTGTTTTGAATAGGCTTCGAAGCTACTGGGCCAAATTGAAAAATTCTTTCACTTTTAGAATCCGTACATTATCCCTGATGAATATAGGCTATAGAGTATTTACAAAAAAAAATGAAATTACTTTATATGTATGTTGTCATTGTGTATAATACAAGCCTGAGAATAAAATCTATAGTCTACACTACAGCCTCACACCGAGGGCGGGCCTAGTACTACACTACACTAGTATACATATAAAATAACACTTTCCGAGCAACTGCATTGAAATGGATTTTTTTGTTATATTAATATAGCTCACGATTTTAATCAAATCAATTAACCTGGGGGTACAAGCATTCCCAAATAAAATTGATTATTGAAGTAAATTTTTGTGGTTATATTCAGTGATATCATATTAACCCTGCAAATTGTCATTAAAATCATAAAAATACATCTTATAGCGTAATAGATCGACGAGAACATCTAATTCCATGCATGAGGGTTTCTTTAATTATTGAATTTATGGATGCTACTGTGTAGTCGCGTGCGAAAAATCGGTAAACAGGAAAACTGCACGCATGAGTCAGCATGTTCTCGGAACGAGGCGACAAACAACTCGCCGCCTCCCGCCGCCCGCCTCCCGCCGCGCCGCCTCCCGCCCGACATGCAGCCTGGACTGTTTATCTGTCTGTCAGATTAGTAATAAAACTATTCATGCACACTTTTATTACACTCATAAATTCAACGGAGTTCCGGACACGTTCAAAGTTACGTTGACTTAGGTCAAGAACTAGTGTTTCCTCAATAAATAAAACAGTTTTTTGAATGGGTTTAAAATGTTTTTTTTACATAACGACGTTTTAAAAAGGATTATAAACTCATTTTAAACCCGTTGGAAAATTTGATTTATTCAAGCAGTGGTGGGAGTGAAAACTTAATACCCAATAGTGGTTCTTCTTTTGAGATCCGATTGTGGATATAACTAGGTTTGGCGCGATAAAAATTTATTGTAAAATTCAGATGGAGGTTAGATAGTTAGATTATTTATGTAATATGCAATGTATAGCCCGAGAAGACGGCGGTACTTATACAGGGTGACAGGAAAATTCGACCTATTCCTTGAAAGGGGTTATACTAGAGGTCAACAAATTAAGTCCAGTGAACTATGTGTCAAAACTGGATGGTTACCGAGTTGTGACGTTTCTTCAATTTTTTGGAATATTTCTTGCTCAGAACTTACGCAATCTCAGAAATAAAAGGACTTTAGTATCAATATTTTTTTAATTTTTATATTTTTGCCGAACTTCGCCGTGAATTATTGAAAAATAACTGTATCGAATTTGGCGTACAAATTACTAAAATGACAAACTAGTTTCATAAGCTTTCTAACACGGTATAAAAGTTATTAACTTTATTAGCTGTTTTTATTAAAATCAGCAAAAGGGCGCTTAAAGGTACCTCTAGTATAACCCCTTTCAAGGAAGAGACCGAGTTATCCTGTCACCTGTATAAGGTTCTAAAGGCAATGAAAATCTCTTAAACTCGATTTAGAATTTCACAGTACTGGCTTTAACTCTCCGAGCCATGGAGATCAAATAGACGCGGTTAACAACTTAAAGTGGCACACAAACAACTTGTTCAATAATAATGATAAATGTTTATTTCTGAGCAGTAGTTATTTAAGAGAGGTTGGCCGCAGCGAAGAATCAAGGAATCCTCCACGCCACAGGACAGTACAGCAAAATTACAGTAGTAGTTATTAAATAAATAAATATTTCCAACACTCACGCTAATTAGCCTAGCCCCAAAGTAAGCACTGTAAGGTAAGGGATGCTATGGTAACAGATAGAATACATATACAGTACAATTATATAAGTATATTTATATAGAAATACATGTTAAACATCCATGACTAGAGTACAAATGCTCGTGTTCATCACAAAAACATCTGCACCCACCTGGATTCGAACCCGAGACCTCTCGAGTCGGCGACACCATGAAACCCGGCGTACAAACCACTCGGCCACGGAGGTCGTCAAATTACATTTTGGGATATTGTTTGTGTGCCATGCCATGTGCTCTTGAAGGTATCGGAAGTGCCCGTAGACTATTTTTTTATTTAGAAGCCAAAGAAGCATTACCTGCTGACCATCAGACGGGACAAATTTTTCTTTGCCACCATTTTACATAAAAAATATTCCCATATCTTGTTAATAGTCTAGAATGGAAGAAGGTTCGAGACAACTCATGTTTTTGTATTGGAAATTTTACTGATAATTATGACGAATGGTACTTCCCGAGCGAGAATATTAAGGAAGCGAGGTGCACAACGTTACCTTACAGAAAAACAAACATGTCGCATGATTTCATTGTAATATGATCTCATAGTGTCTTTAGGAAAGCTATAGAAAGTAAAAGCTAATGCTCAGTTGTGTTTTACGGTTAGTTAGACCAACAGTTGCTATGATTCAACGACTTAATATTTGTTTTTGATCGTTGAAAACAAACCGGAGCTTGAGGTATTTGCGAACTGCGTGCTTAGACTGACGAAAAAATAGAGTGAAGTGCGCAGTGGTTTAGGATATCTGCGTGCTTTGTGCGTGAGTCAGGCTGTTGTGGCGTCAGCGGGTTGCGACACCGCGCCGACATTTCGCACCGTCCTATACTCAGATAGGACGCACTTCATTTGTTTATTAATCATTGAAACGTTTGCAAATTAATCTATACTAGCAAACCAGTGAACCAAATGTTCACCAAAAAAAAAATGTATTTAATTAATTGAGAACTTCGGAGATTTTGTGTGGTTTCGTTTGAAATAGAAATCACGTGATTTCTCAAAAACCGGAAGTGCTACGTTACTCACATCCGGTTTGTAGTCTTATCAGACTATTCTTAACTTATAACTTAAACATTCTCTATATCTATCTCTTACGGTTTGGCCGCTGAAACAGCACCACGGACGGACGGACGGACTTGTCTAATAGATAAGAGATATATAAAACTCAAAGATGACCGACTGACTGACATAGTGATGTATCAACGCACAGCCCAAACCACTGGACGGATCGGGCTGAAATTTGGCATGCAGGTAGATGTTATAACGTAGGCATCCGCTAAGAAAGGATTTTGATCAATTCTACCCCCAAGGGGATAAAATAGGGAATGAAAGTTTGTATGAAACTTTGTCAATTTTAAACCGATCGGTCTGAGACTGCGTGCAGGTATAAGAAGAATCATAGATGAATGTCATTGTGTATAATACAAGCCTGATAACAAAAACTGTAGTCTACACTTCAGCTCTACACCGAAGCGAAGCGAGGGCGGGCCGCTAGTTGTCAATAAAGTATTTGCATTTCTGATTTGTCCAACTGTGAAAAGTTTTAAGACTACGAATAACTTATTATTTGTTTGAATTTATTCAGCATAGTCTGCACTTACTTTAGTTTAATGTTTTACTCATTAAAAAAAACTACTTTTTAAGGTTTTCTCAAAATTAAATATAACATGATTGTGAACATAAGATTTTTTTTGAAGTTATACTTCTTTAGGCGCGTTATGAAAAAATGATGAGAGTGAAATTTTAAGATGCGCGCGCATCACTGTAACACAAAATTTTAACAGCATAAAGCTCGCTAAAGCGACCAACTTCATGCGTTACTTTTGTGTTTACCGCACATTAAGAAAATCTACCAACAAAATAGAAATAGAATCTCTATTTTGTGGGTGCTAACGACTGCATTGTGAAGGCCTCTCAAAAGTATTTATTAATCTGGAACAACGGAACCAAAGCGCGATTCAGGAGACTACAGCGCCATCTCTTGACCATTGGTGTAGTAGAACCAAAAACCACATATTTATTTTTTGTAATAAAGTAACAGTTATAGGTATTCATATTTATAATATTTATCCACATGTTTCTAGTTTGTATATTCGGAATATCATACAAGTGCAAATCACATATGTTCTAATAAATTATATTCAGTAGCGATTTTAATTGATTATTTATTTATTTTTTCAAATTAAAACTGAACTTTATTGACTGTGTCCTTTTCCAGACTTTTTATTAATTTATTGTAATTAATTATTTGCATGCAATTAAAAACTAATTTTAAACGATGCCAAAGAAGTAAAACTTCTCACGCGCCTACATAAGTACACGCACCCATTTTTTATTTTAATATTTTTACCATCTTGCTTTTCTTGAACCCTTACCGCCTTATTACAAAACGTAGACTATAGTTAAACCTGGACAAAAATTGAAGCTTTTATTTTTTTTTTTGCTTAAGAGAAAGCAGAGACAACATAAGGTTTAAACCAAGACTAACTTAAGTCTGCGTTTTGGAATGAGGCAGTCCGTCGGTCCGTTCGCAGTTTAACTCAGTGACTTAATTCTAATAAGGTATACTTAATTTGGTATGAATACTACTGTACTAGTGAAGAAAAAATAATAAAGCAAATTATAATTAAAAAAAATGGATGCGTGTAACTTATGTACGCGCGTGAGAAGTTATACTTCTTTAGCATCATTAAAAATATTTTTTAATTGCATGCAAATAATTAATAATTACAATAAAATAATAAAAGGACTGGAAAAGGAACAGTCAATTAAGTTCAGTTTTAATTTGAAAAATTAAATAAATATTCAAAATATTCAATTAAAATCACTACTGAATTTAAGTTATTAGTCCATATGTAATTAGCACTTGTAAGTAACTAAAACACGTTGTGTCTATATAGAAACTAGAAACATGTGGATAAATATTATAAATATGAAAACAGTGATCAGAGGCGACGAGCGTGCCAACATTGTTTTTGACAACGCGATCATCTTATGGAGCTCCGTGGATCGTTCAAAGTACCTTTCGAACAGATGTCTAATAAATTATACTAATTTTTGTAACACCATAGTATTAAATATCATCACGCCGCCCGTTACTAGATGGCGCTGTACGCATGGGAATCGCGCTATCCTATACCGACACCGATTGTATGGCACATCATAGGATCTAATATCATCACGCCGACCGCTACTAGATGGCGCTGTACGCATGTGAATCGTGCTATACTATACTGACACCACTTGTATAAGGTGTTCTTGGGAAATTGACCAAGTCATCGCTTCGTAGGTAGGGCCTATTGTCTTGCACGCTATACGCTTCCACCACGTGGGACGTCTTAGTGTCTTGATAATGGTATACATGTACTTCCACCCTTGTGGGATACAGTAATACCATTTCTCCTACAAATATTGAATAGTAATCACAATATAAGTATTTTCTACCTACGCCTATCTTTATTTGACGTCAGTCTTCTCACACTCCCCCTTCGCCCTCCCGCACATTCTTACAGTTTTATTAAATAATAAATATTATAAATATGAAAACAGTGATCAGAGGCGACGAGCGTCCCAACATGTGCGACTAAGAGATCCTATTACTATTTTGTTGGAAGCTTTTTTTCGAGACTTACGAGTAATGTGCGGTTTAGCGGCCGACTTCATGGTGTTACTTTTCTGTTACAGTGTTGCGCGCGCATCTTAAAATTTCACTCTCATCATTTTTTCATAACGCGGCTAAAGAAGTATAACTTCAATAAATAGTTATTTATGATACTAGCGCGGTAAGTTGGTTGGTTCTTACAAACGAGTAGACGATTGTAAGCCCGAGACGTAGTCGACGGTTACCATAGTCGCTAGTTTATAAATACCAATTCCGTACGAATGCCATACAACGTTTTTCAACACATTTGCGAGAAAACAGTATTATTTTTTAAGTAATGAAGCAAACTTTTTTTAAGAAAATAATGGCGCGCATTTCTTCGTGACGCCACATGCTAGTGGTGAAAATTAGAACTAGATCTTCCGGTACTTTTTTTATAATAAAGTGAGCCAAAAGTATAGATCAATAGCGCTTCCTATTTTATTTTATAAAGGTCAACAAACAGTTTTACAATAAATCTTATATAAAATATAATAACACCAAGTTTTTATAATTGCAAAACCAACACCGTTAATCACAAGTTACTTTCTTTAGAGAGTTATTACGTGAGAAAAGTTCTTACATAAAAAAAATACATTTGTACTGAACAATACAATTTCTCGCTTATAAGCCTTTTATATTGATATTTATTAACAGCAAAGATGTCTATATCATGTAATGCGATATTGTATAAGTTCATGACACGCTGCACAGGAGATGGCTTGCCTGCATTGGTACGACATAAAGATGTGGCAAATACCTAGTTGATGTTTTCGCAAGGATCTCACCTGCATTCGCCTAGTTATTAAAAAGACAATTTTCACTAATTCAGTGCAGTCAAACCCGTTGTGACATATCTTTATATATATAATTCTTCTGTGAGTGTGTATGTCACTGATTCACTGAACTTCTCTTAAACGACTGGACCGATTTTGATGAAAATTTTTGTGTGTGTTCAAGGGGATCTGAGAATGGTTTAGATTCACAATTTTGTCCGCTGGACAACCCCTATTTTTTTAGGGCGGTACGAAGTTCGCTGGGTCAGCTAGTATCATATAAAACTATGGCTTCTAGTTGTTGTCGCCTCGATTTTAGGTCTGTTAGTTTATATTTCTACAGAAGCTGTTGATATATGACAAACGAGGTCGACCGCATCTGTACTGCATGCTTTTCATGATTTTCTTCTGCATCATCTCCATATTTTCTACGTATTTATTATAATAAGGGTTCCAAATACTCACTGCATGTTCTAATTGAGATCTGAATAATGTTTTAAATAAATATAGATAGGAAGATAATTTTTAAATTGCTTACAAGATCGCATAACAAAACCATACATTTTAAATGCCTTGTTGATAATAATTTCAATATGTATGTCAAGATTTAATTTAGAGTCCAATATCACACCGAGATCTTTAATTGTGGTTAACTTTTCCAAGTCGCACCCATAGAATCTATATGTAAAATTGCTTACGATTTTCTTAATATAACATCGAACCAACTAAATTGGTTCGATCTAAATTTTAAAAAAAAACGTAAAGCATATTCATGGTGCCATATACCGGAGTGGCGGTAAAATTTTACCGCATGCTGTGTTGTATGGTGCGTAATTTTGAACTTTCGAATAATGTCATACAATTTTCGTAATTGATTTTTAGCAAATATGTTGAAAATGTTCTTTTTCACCATTTTTTTTCAGCTCAAATGAATGAAGATAGATATCTGCAAAATTATTTGCAAAAGTTGCAAGATTCCACCTGAACAAATTACATAAATACATTGCAAATTAAATTGAAGCTTAAAAAAATATTATCAATATGTGATGTAAATATATTAGTCAATAATTAATCATCATCATCATCATGTCAGCCGTACGAAGCCCACTGCTGACCATAGGCCTTCCCCAAAGAAATAATTAATAGTTTATTGCAAATTAAGCTTACATTAAATGATCGTTCGTTTGGTCGCCGCAGACACTGGAAAAGTTCGAGTTCGTGAAGGTGCTGGGCAAGGGCACGTTCGGCAAGGTGGTTCTGAGCCGCGAGAAGGGCACCGGCAAGCTGTACGCCATGAAGATACTCAAGAAGCACCACATCATACAGAAGGACGAGGTCGCGCACACCATCACCGAGAACCGCGTGCTCAAGAACACCAAGCATCCCTTCCTCACGGTATGTATATCGATCGATCCAAATAAATCTATATATATATAAAAGTCGAAGGTGACCGACTGACATAGTGATCCATCAACGTACAGCCCAAACCACTGGATGAATCGGGCTGAAATTTGGCATGCAGGTAGATGGATGTTATGACGTAGGCATCCGCTAGAAAGGATTTTGATCGATTCTACCCCCAAAGGGATAAAATAAGGAGTGAAACTTTGTATGAAACTTTGTCAATTTAAACCGATCGGGCTGAGACTTTGCATGCAGGTATAAGAAGAATCATAGATGAATGTCATTGTGTATAATACAAGCCTGAGAACAAAAACTGTAGTCTAAAACTGTAGTTCAGCTCTACACCGAAGCGAAGCGAGGGCGGGCCGCTAGTTATATTTATTGCCTTTTTAAAGATTTCTTTTAAATAGTCCAATTTCCACCACCCATATAAAATAGGGCCGAATTTAAGGTAGGCGGGGTTGTGGCCCCCACAAGAGAGGGGCCGGCCTCTATAACAGAAATAAAATATAACAAGTTATACTGTTATATTGTTCTAAACTTTCATGGTCACTAACACGGATTGTTACCATGTACCTTGTATTTTCTGAGTCTCCGATATTTCGACACTGTTGCAAACGCCATAATTATGGAGTAACTGAAGTCATTGCGGGAGATGTTGTTGGCAAATATATCGTTCTACCCTCTGTCGTCGTCTTTTACTGCGTTCGATACCCCTACCCCTGGTCACATTCTCACTATTCACTCGCACCTGTTCCCGACACAGAATACTCACAGTATCAAGGGCTACCGGGTTTGCTATGGCTATCGCTATCGCTTACGATTTCATTTGGTTAATTCTGACCGCCGAAGGTTTTAAAATGCCTCACGCTCATTTTCTTTAATATTGTTATTACCGATGCAAAACAAAAAAAAAGCGCGAAGCATTTAAAAACCTTCGGCGCCCAGAAATAATAAAACGGAATCGTAAGCGATAGCGATAATAATAGCAATCCCTTAGGCGATTGGCCCCCAGATCGCGGAAGGACACTTTTTCGATTCTTGCGGTTTTTACTCATACGAACCACTGGATTCCTGACACTTCACAATTAAAATATCGGAGACAAGGTACATGGTGACAATCCCGGTAATAGCTATAAAGTTATACTGTTTTCTCGCAAATGCAAAGCAAACGTTTTCTAAGAATAAAATAGCGTGTATTTCCAAGTGTTCCCTCCCTCTTACAACCTGGGATCCTTTAAAAGAGGCGTGAAGAAGCAACATGCAGGCCGGCAGGGTGAGGATGGCTGGTGTGGCTGGTAGAACTGCCGTATCAGCTATCTTCGCGTCTGGACTTCACCTTCACTTAACATCAGGTGGGGTGGAGTCGGCGCCACGTGACAGTAATGTAATCTTTCGTCTCTTTTTCTTTTTATGGCGCCTAAATGTTCCAATTTATATTGGATTTTTATGTTAGAAACTTTGACGATTGCAATACGATCACTGATCTGTCTAAGCTCGTGCTTGGGGTACTGGCATCGCTCAGTCCATTCTTCGCGTGTATAGTTTGTTCGCAGTTGCAATATAAATGTGTGTACTGGTTGTTCAGGCGCTGCGGTGCTCGTTCGAGACCGTGGACCGCGTGTGCTTCGTGATGCAATACGCCAACGGCGGCGAACTGTTCTTCCATCTCTCGAGAGAGCGCTGCTTCAGCGAGGAACGCACTCGCTTCTACGGGGCAGAGATCGTTTCTGCGCTAGGCTATCTCCACTCTGAAGGGATCATCTATAGGGATCTCAAGCTGGAGAACTTGCTGCTCGACAAGGACGGACACATCAAGATATCAGACTTCGGCCTCTGCAAGGTAACTACACAGGGCCACATATATAGGGACCTACTTTTAGACAAGAACGGACACATCAAGATATCAGACTTCGGCCTCTGCAAGGTAACTACGCAGGGCCACATATATAGGGACCTACTTTTAGACAAGAACGGACACATCAAGATATCAGACTTCGGCCTCTGCAAGGTAACTACGCAGGGCCACATATATAGGGACCTACTTTTAGACAAGAACGGACACATCAAGATATTAGACTTCGGCCTCTGCAAGGTAACTACACAGGGCCACATATATAGGGACCTACTTTTAGACAAGAACGGACACATCAAGATATCAGACTTCGGCCTCTTCAAGGTAACTACGCAGGGCCACATATATAGGGACCTACTTTTAGACAAGAACGGACACATCAAGATATCACACTTCGGCCTCTTCAAGGTAACTACGCAGGGCACATATATAGGGACCTACTTTTAGACAAGAACGGACACATCAAGATATAAGACTTCGTCCTCTTCAAGGTCACATAATATAGGAACCTGCTGTTAGAAAAGGACGGAAATTGACATGGATATCATAACATAAACTGAATTGTATAAGCACAAATTTATTGTTTTTAGATTTCACAGAATTTCATACTAACTTTATCACATTACAACAAATTTATCACAGCAAAAAAACAGGACGACGTTGGCTCCTACTTTATTGTACCAAAGGTGCATCATGTTGCGTCTCTTTCTATCTTGTAGGATTGTCGTAAAGGCATTATTATCTCTTCGTCACTACATCAATCTGTAAATACTAAGTAGATGATGAATAGACTCTATGAAGATATTATTATACACTTCTGGACACATCTATTGGCCCACCTTGTATTTTCAGTTTCGTAGCTAAAATTTTATATTAGGTCGAGCAAAAAGTTTTTATGCAGTTTTGAACCTGGCACATTCATAATTTCATTCAATAGTCTTTTTTTGAATTTCGAACACAGAATTTAAAGAAACAAAAGACAATTTGGAGCCTGTTTGTTGATATCAAACAATCGAATACTAAGAAAACTTGGTTTTATTGGTTTACTTGGATTTAATTCTTGAAAAAGTGATTGATATCTTTGGTTTTGCAACAAACATTACTTATTCTTAACATTAAGGTGAGGTTCTATCAATAATCTATGGATACTTCACCTGAAGTCGCCGCCCAAGCTGTGGCACTTATTCAGACCGGACACAGCCAAAGAAACGTGAGTGCTCAACTTAATTTAAGTCAATCTGCGGTCCGAAATGTTTATCGGAGGTACCTAGAGACTGGCGGCTTTGTTCGTCGCCAAGGAAGGCCACGATCTCGGGTCACAACTGAAAGGCAGGATCGATTCATCGTGACGACCAGCTTGAGAAATCGTCACCTTACCTCCATTGAGATACAAAAACAAATTCGCGACTTCCACGGAGTATCTGTGAGCGCTCGAACAGTTCATAGAAGGTTAAAAGAACGCGATATGGTACCACACAAGCCAGCTAATGGGCCCAAACTAACGCGAGCCCACCGAACAGCGCGCCTTCATTTCGCACGCAGTCATTTAAATTGGATACAGCAAGATTGGAGCCGTGTACTCTTTTCTGATGAGTCTAAAATTGTGTTACATGGCAATGATGGAAGGAAGAAGGTCTACCGATGTAAGGGAGAGCGTTTCGCACAATGCTGCTTTGAAGAGAGGGTTGCTTATGGCGGTGGCTCATGGACTGTCTGGGGCGGTATATCCGCGAGCGGCAAAACTCAACTTGAGGTTGTTACTGGACCACGGCTGCCAACATTAAATGCTGAAAGGTACATTCGTGAGTGCTTAGAACCTCACGTGATACCATACGCGGACTATGTGGGTCCAAATTTCCTTTTTATGCATGATAATGCAAGAGCCCATGCGGCCGGCATCGTCAGGGAATATCTTCGGGATGTGAACATCACAGTTATGGACTGGCCAGCCAGAAGCCCAGACATCAACCCCATTGAGCACATGTGGGACGAGCTAAAAACACGTGTTAGGGCTCGTCAGCCAGTTGCCCAGACGATGCAGGAGTTGAAAACTGCCATAGAAGAGGAATGGGAGATGATCCCTCAAAATTTCAGAGAGCGGTTGATAAACTCTATGCCTAATCGTATGAGAGCTGTGGTAGATGCCCATGGAGGCAACACGCGTTATTAAATTAAACCTTTGTTTGATAAAACATGTTTTTTATTCAAAAATCAATTGCCTTTAACAAGGCGCATATCCGACTTGTTAGGCATAGCTCCATGTCATATGGTATTCTGAATTCAAATTTAAAACAATACGATCGAAAAAGATGGTAAAATGTATCGGGTTTAAAACTGCATCAACAGTTTTTGTTCAATCTAGCAATCATGTTTCGGTAGGGGCCATCGAAACCTAAACTCTAAGGTGGGCCAATAGATGTGTCCAGAAGTGTACTTACTTTATGGTCTTTACATCGGCTTTATTATTAACGTTGTGACCTTTATCCAATGTGATTTAAAGAAAATTTTATGTACTAGAAAAAATACCACGTGGGTCAGGCAGCAGACGGGCCTGGAACCTGAATTCTTCCCATTATGCTACCTCGGGCCTAGTGGCCGTGTCAAATTCTTTCTAGTATTTGTTAGGCTGCAAGGTACCACAGAAAAAGATTAGGCTAGGATTAAGATTTAAAAATATAACTCAAATTTATTTAAGAATAGTTAAAATCAAATTGCTGGCACAGATTCCAAAAACATTTTCTTTTGAGCTGGTAGTTTGAAATATTTTTTTGTACTTTTTTTCTGATAAGTTAAGATTAAATAAATATAAATTGTGTTTAGGTGAATATAACCTACGGCCGCACAACGAAGACATTCTGCGGCACCCCCGAGTACCTCGCGCCCGAGGTCATCGAGGATACCGACTACGGACCCGCTGTGGACTGGTGATTATATCCTCACTACACTTGACATATCGTACTGCGGCGGTCGAAAGGTTAAACGTTCTTACAATAGGCTAGTTGACCCTTTTTGGAAAAAGGTTTTAAATGATTAATAAATGTTCTATTAGACCGAAAAAAAATGTATTGTATTTTTTTGAGACCTAAAAAGCTACAAATCTTTAATTTTAAAATAGATTTTTCATGGACATACAAAAACGCTATCGGCCATTTTAGTCTATAGATTATCTATGCTATGACGTTAACTTTAGTAAACACATAGAGAAAGGTAAATAAACAAAAACTCGTAAGAAAATAACTGACTTTATAATAAACAAAAGATGATTTCTAATAAATACCCCGAAAAATAAAGTAATTATCATTATTGTATTGTACGAGAATATAAAAACACATCCTTGAAGATTCCAGGAAAGTTGTGAATTAAAAGTGCCGAAAGAAATTAACCTACGCAACTTTATTACACTTATTCATATGTTGTATCAGTTTTATGTTTATTACTACATTGTAATACTAAATACACTGTACTTACATAGATGCCTTGTCGTTTCTCTGCTCCGCAGAGCAGAAATCGGGGTTTAGTGAAATAAATTCACCAACCATGAATGCGTCAATTCTTGGCAGATTTGTGCTTTCTGTTTTCACAAAGCCGGCATCCATAATTAGTTTTTTCAAAAAGAAACAGTAAACGGAAACTTTTATAAAGTTAAAAGTGTTTTATGATAAATTAAGTCAGACGAAAGAATCCACCCACAGTAACACGCGAATGACATTTAGTTGTTTACCATATGAGACGTCACAATCATGGCGGATGCGGCGAATAGCGTTTTTAGTGTTTAAAAAATATAGACCAAAAAATATTTTTTAAAATTAAATTTCTACAGCAATCTTCTGCTTTTATGAAGTGAAATCAATATATTTAGGTTCCTGAGACCAAATACTTTAAGAAATAAACATTTATTTAATACAATTCGACATGAGTCAACTAGCCTATTGAACAATACGGTATTTGACAGTTTTAAAAAACGATATCACGTTATTAAGTTATGTTTATGACGTCTATAAAAAGTGGAAATTTTTAATTCTATTGTGTAATTCAGTAAAAAACTAAATTGTAAGTCCAAATTTCAAGTTGCTGCGGAAACTTTTTTTGGACATATTATCGTGTCACTAGTATGTGACGTCACATGTCATTAAAACGTCGAACGATACAATG
This sequence comes from Chilo suppressalis, assembly GCA_902850365.2. NCBI lineage: Eukaryota > Metazoa > Arthropoda > Insecta > Lepidoptera > Crambidae > Chilo > Chilo suppressalis. Next base: position 24,461,502 of record OU963909.1, read on the forward strand.
TAACGTCACCAGAGCAGGAAATTTACTACTATGTCACGTCATTTCGGTCTCGGCCATTTCTAGGCGTCATCGGTCACGTGACATTGGAGCAGAAAAAAAATTCTACCTACCGATTTTATAAAAAAGTTATTAATTGTTGTTATAGAATATTTAAATCAAATATTCATATTAAACAGAGATGCCAACAATCGGTACATTATTTTTACTGTCAAATAGGCTATCGGTCGGACATACGCCCGCCTAGAAAGGGTGCGGGTTTGAGTCCGGTCTGTCGCCTAGATCTTTAGATTCTTAAAATTGAGTTTAGATGACACTACATCGTTAATCTGGTCGGGTGTCAGGTGGGGCGTGGGCGTGGTGATGTACGAGATGGCTTGCGGCCGGCTGCCGTTCTACAACCGCGACCACGAGGTGCTGTTCTCCCTCATCGTCAGCGAGGAGGTGCGCTTCCCCCGGGCGCTGTCCGCGGCCTGTCGGGCGCTGCTGGCCGCCTTACTCACCAAGGTATGTACGAGATGGGTGGCGGCCATATGCCGTTCTACAACCGCGACCACGAGGTGCTGTTCTCCCTCATCGTCAGCGAGGAGGTGCGCTTCCCCGGGCGCTGTCCGCGGCCTGTCGGGCGCTGCTGGCCGCCTTACTCACCAAGGTATGTACGAGATGGGTGGCGGCCATATGCCGTTCTACAACCGCGACCACGAGGTGCTGTTCTCCCTCATCGTCAGCGAGGAGGTGCGCTTCCCCCGGGCGCTGTCCGCGGCCTGTCGGGCGCTGCTGGCCGCCTTACTCACCAAGGTATGTACGAGATGGGTGGCGGCCATATGCCGTTCTACAACCGCGACCACGAGGTGCTGTTCTCCCTCATCGTCAGCGAGGAGGTGCGCTTCCCCCGGGCGCTGTCCGCGGCCTGTCGGGCGCTGCTGGCCGCCTTACTCACCAAGGTATGTACGAGATGGGTGGCGGCCATATGCCGTTCTACAACCGCGACCACGAGGTGCTGTTCTCCCTCATCGTCAGCGAGGAGGTGCGCTTCCCCGGGCGCTGTCCGCGGCCTGTCGGGCGCTGCTGGCCGCCTTACTCACCAAGGTATGTACGAGATGGGTGGCGGCCATATGCCGTTCTACAACCGCGACCACGAGGTGCTGTTCTCCCTCATCGTCAGCGAGGAGGTGCGCTTCCCCCGGGCGCTGTCCGCGGCCTGTCGGGCGCTGCTGGCCGCCTTACTCACCAAGGTATGTACGAGATGGGTGGCGGCCATATGCCGTTCTACAACCGCGACCACGAGGTGCTGTTCTCCCTCATCGTCAGCGAGGAGGTGCGCTTCCCCCGGGCGCTGTCCGCGGCCTGTCGGGCGCTGCTGGCCGCCTTACTCACCAAGGTATGTACGAGATGGGTGGCGGCCATATGCCGTTCTACAACCGCGACCACGAGGTGCTGTTCTCCCTCATCGTCAGCGAGGAGGTGCGCTTCCCCCGGGCGCTGTCCGCGGCCTGTCGGGCGCTGCTGGCCGCCTTACTCACCAAGGTATGTACGAGATGGGTGGCGGCCATATGCCGTTCTACAACCGCGACCACGAGGTGCTGTTCTCCCTCATCGTCAGCGAGGAGGTGCGCTTCCCCCGGGCGCTGTCCGCGGCCTGTCGGGCGCTGCTGGCCGCCTTACTCACCAAGGTCCATATTCATTTATAACACCATTTGTTTACACATAAAAGATAACATTTATTTTAAACAATTGCGTAGGTAATTTCCACTATCATTAATGTCACATTCTGTCTAATAAATGTGTTTTTTTTATATTACATATACATATATTTTTTTTTCTATACATGTATAATTTATTAGCCTGTCTTAACTGATGGGTTTGAAGTTTTTAAGGTATGGAAATTGTATATCTGTGTTTACTGTTATATGTATATGGTATCACGTTATATATCCCCATATTGTGACCTACAGGAGCACGTTGCTATATGTATAGTATGTCACATTATTTATCTCCATATCCAGGAGCCGGCCCAGCGCCTGGGCGCGGGTCCGGATGACGCGGCGGAGATAATGCATCACCCGTTCTTCGCCGCCATTAACTGGACCGAGCTCGTCGCCAAACGGGTGAGCGCAACATGCCATGCACTTTACGCGATACTCCTTATCACACCACACTTGTTATATAACTCAGAACAACAACTAAAACATAAATAAGAGTTTAATAAAGTTATCTGAATCTTACTCATTTATTATTAAACCAAAAAAAACTGAAATATATGTTGCTATGAAATGAACAGCCTGCGTACCACTATACAAACGACAAATTGGATATCTTTGTATGCCTTGTAGATACCATACATTGTGGTTCTGAGTCATACAATGAGTTAGATGTTTAAATCTAAAAATAAATAACTATAAAATCAACGCAGACCAGGTTCGATATTACTCAGTGCTTTAGCCCGGATAACAAAGGTTTCGGATTCGAGTCCCATCTGCTACCTGGCCCGCGTGGATTTTTTACATTTTTTAGTAAACAGTTAAAGTATTGTTTTTTTTATTGAACTGAACAAGTTAAATAAACTATGGTATGAAAATTAAGCCCTTTACAGTCCATTATGCAATCGATACACTTACACAATAAGAAATTTTAATTTCAAATAATATATTTTCTGTATAAATTATTGGTTAATACTTCATGGTTATAGGTAGACCGCTTAAGTGAGACCTCCCCTTCCTCGTTCTTTTGGCATCTGCATTTAATGTAAATATCATTGCGATTTTACCATTCTGAAAGAACAAATCAATAACTTTTTTTTATTAAATCATTAAATGGATTTTTATTGGTTCAATATCAAAACCTGGAATTGGTCCCCGTTCTCGTCCTCCCCCACACCCTGTACCCCGCAGGCGAGGACTCAGTTAAGCGATCCACGTATAAAAACAAACTATAAATACAAAAACAAAACTCAATATCGTCTATAGTCCGGCAGAGATCTTTGTAAGAATGTGGCGAAACTTTCACTTTTTCACTTGTCATACTTTGTATATCCATTTACGTGGACAGTGGAGCCACCAACTGTCAGTCGCATTCACTATGATTCTTGTCGCACTATACATCGTTGTTGCGGCACTTCGCTTAGCTATTCGTGTTTGCTATTCGTAAACTTGACATCAATTTATTTGTCCTTATCATTCCTTATAAAGTATGATTAGGATAGACAGTTTTAGAGATTACAAATAGCGAACGCGAATAGCCAAGTGAAGTAGCGGCATTAAATAGGTAGCATACAGCAACTCCAAACCGATTTTATTGCTCCAATATCAAAACACCTGGGATTGGTCCCCGTTCTCGTCCGAACCGAACCGAAAAGAAAATATTTGTGATATTCAAATCCATGGTCAGTTATATATCCGTCTCTTTTCCTCGCTGTCCGTACCTGCTTTATTGCTAACAGCGCATTCAGAATTGCGCGTAGAGTCAAAGAAATAAGGTCTATATTCTTTCACATATAGCAATGAGTCGAAAAATTTTACGAGCTTGCATTTCGAACTGTCACAACTCTGACGCATGCGTTCTAATGAAAACCTTAAACAGTATGCATTATAGGTGACTAGTCAATGTTTCAATAAGCCTTATATTGTTTTTGACAATCAATGCGATCATCTTAAGGAGCTTTGCGGATCGTCCAATATACCTTTTGGATATGTTTTGTTCGTGTTGTTGTATTTACGGTATTTAATATCGTTGGTAGCATAATGTTCATTCGCTTCACGTCAAAGACTGCCTTTAGACTGCCGTTGCAGCGCCCCCTATGAGCCCCTCGTGTACTTATATGAAGCTTTACTTTTGCAAGTCGAGTACAATTGTGTTTATATATATTTTTACATAATATTTATTTATTTTCTGATAACGTAGGTCCATAGATAAATAACTTATAGTCTAACATAATGATATGTATATGAATCAGCGGCCGCCCTCAACCTCGTCTATGTCAACTTATTTGTTTCTTTTTTTAGAAACTCTGTTGTTTTTACGGGAAATAGAGTATCCTATGTCCAAAAGAGTATCCAAATCCGATCGATAATTTTGGCGTAATTGAATAACAAGCACTTTCGTATTTATAATAAATAAAAGTAATAAATATTTCTAACATTCATCAATTTACCTAGCCCCAAAATAAGCATTGTGTTGGAATGCTAGAGTAACGGATAGAATACATACATTCGATACATGCATCATCATCATCAGCCTATTAAAGTCTCCATTGCTGAGGCTTAGGCCTTCCCTTTGAATGGAATAGGGAGTTTGGGCCATGACTGCAGATGCAGTCGGTACCAACAGATTCGACCATGACCCGCCCTACGGGTCCAGTGCGGATCGGCGGGTATATAAACATAAGTATATTTATATAGAAATATGTATAAACATCCATGACTAAGGTACAAACGCTCGCATTCATCATACTAACATTTGCCCTCACCTGGATTCGAACATATCGCATCGGCGACAACTCGTAATCGCTCACGGAGGTTTTCAAAAATAATATATGAACAGGATACAAAAATGTGTGCGTGTACTAGTGTACACACGTAAGAAGTGAAACTTCTTTATGGCCTTATTTTTTTCGAAAAATGATCTACATGCAACTTTCCAGAAATATATATATAGGCGTGCGCTAAGATTTTTCAAAAACTCACCCACTAAAGGGCTATAACTACACCTTACCTTGCCTTACCTTACCTTACCTTACCTTACCTTACCTTACCTTACCTTACCTTACCTTACCTTACCTTACCTTAGCTTGTGTGAAACACGAATATTTGCTGTCGATACTTTTTTTTTTAAAGTTGACAGAAGAAGCAATCGTTCGGATGAGGTAAATAGTGCTCTTTTAAAAAAAAAGATGGCGCGTAACCAAAGAACGTGACGCGTAACCGAAAAAAATGTGACGGTAAATTTTTTTCTAACGCCGATAAAGAAGTTTCACTTCAAAATAATGATTATGACATGCGCGGGTGACAGATCCCGCCGCCGTTCAAGCCGCAGGTGGAGTCGGACACGGACACGCGGTACTTCGACTCCGAGTTCACCGGCGAGTCCGTGGAGCTCACGCCGCCAGACCAGGACCCCGGCCTCGCGCGGATACAGGAGGAACACTTCCCGCAGTTCTCGTACCAGGTGTGTGTCTGTGTCTGTGTCTGTGTCTGTGTCTGTGTCTGTGTCTGTACCTGTACCTGTACCTGTACCACACGCGGTACTTCGACTCCGAGCTCAGTCTCGCCCGGATATAGGAGGAACGCTCCCCAAAGTTCCACCAGGTCTGTGCCACACCCGGCCTCGCACGCATGCAGGGGGATATTTTCCCCAGACTTCGTATCAGTTCTGCACGCGCCCAATAGGTACCGATTTTGCCCAGATCCATAGCTTAAGAATAAAGAAGGATGAATGAATTACTCGCAAACTGCTTTTCCCATTATCGACATCATCCCCCCTATTAATAAACGAAGAGTATGCATGGATTGTAGTGTTGAGTAGGACTCACAAGAGGCGGTACATTTGTCCCGGACATGACGTCAAAATGTAAGAGCGGCTCGAAATTTTAAAATGTACTACTTCACATATGTCGCGATAGTCGCGTCTCGTTACTCACTCACTCTTCGTAAGTCTGAGAGAGAGCGAGGCATGACATTTCATTTAAGTCCTCTACGCACTATCCATCTGTATCTCTATCTGTTTAACGTGTATAGCGCTGTCCTGCATGCTGGATCCAGCAAGATTGATAGTGCGTAGAGGAGGTGCTACTCGTGCACACAAACGTAATGTCGAGCTTCTGTACGCCTCAATGTCATATTTGTACTCGTCACTTCAAATGTGTTGCCGAACTTCAGTACGCCTCGCCTCATTTGAAGTGGGACATTGTACTGGCTCAATACAAAAAAGAAGCTACTCTTACAAACTCTTTTTCAAGTCGTGTCCTACCCAACACTAATGGATTGGTTACTCCATGTTTTGTGTCTGTCTATTGAATGACAAATGGCATTTGAGTGACACGAACAAAACCCGGCGTAACTAGTCTAAGCTCATTCCTTGTTTATGTATAAGGGGGCATGAGTTGTAGAAACTACTTGGTCAACGACACATTTCTTTTCTAGCATATTTTTTATTATGCTACCTTTCTACATTATATTTAGAAAATGTGTGTGTTATAATGAGGATATTTATGGGTCTTTCGTCGTTTCGGCCCCATAACGGTTGAGCCCGTGGGCTGCAACGATAGTATAATGATTATTTGATTAGAGAAGATTGAGCAGATTGATGTTTGGAAAAAAATCATCTATGATAATTACTATTTCTTCTTTAATATTTTATGAGGAGCTCGATGACGCAAGTGGTAAGCGCGATCAGCTGCGATCGTTGAAGTTAAGTAACTTTCGCAGTGGTCGGTCATTGGATGGGTGACCAAAAATTTACTATCTCGAGTTCCTCCGTGCTTCGGAAGGCACGTTAAGCCGTTGGTCCCGGTTGCATCTGCAGTCGTTAGCACCCACCAATCCGCACTGGGCCAGCGTGGTGGGTCATGGCCCAATCTCCCTATTCCATCCATAGGGAAGGCCTGTGCCCCAGCAGTGGGGACATTAATAGGCTGATGATGATGATGATGAATATTTTATGAAAGCGATTTTTTAATTGTTATTTGTTTTTAATTTGTTTTTATTGTGGATTTTATCTACGATTAGAAGAAATGGCACTTTTTTACAGCCTAAGAAATACTAGAGGCAATTCGACAAGATCGTTAGTCTCGATATTATAGCGGTTAGTACATCCGCTTGGACAGCGGAAGACGCAAGTTCGAGTTCTACCTGAAATCTTAATCGAGTTGAATTATTTCTGGTAAATATTTTCTTACGCTTGTCGGAACATGGTCGAAAGCAGGAGGGTTATTTATCGATGCCGTGGATTAGTGGGTGAGATGTTAATTTGAATAAATAAACAGCACTATCATCATCATCATCAGCCTATTAATGTCCCCACTGCTGGGGCACAGGCCTTCCCTATGGATGGAATAGGGAGATTGGGCCATGACCCACCACGCGGGCCCAGTGCGGATTGGTGGGTGCTAACTACTGCAGATGCAGCCGGGACCAACGGCTTAACGTGCCTTCCGAAGCACGGAGGAACTCGAGATAGTAAATTTTTGGTCACCCATCCAATAACCGACCACTGTGAAAGTTGCTTAACTTCAACGATCGCAGCCGAACGCGCTAACCACTTGCGCCATCGAGCTCCTCAAACAGCACTATAATTGATCATTATTTCTTGATGATGGATTGGATTAATCCATTACTGCTACACTAAGTAAATAGTCAGCAATCACAAAAATGATACTTAATTTAAAATAAGGACCACCGAGCACGTAGCTATGCGCGCGCCTTCTGTCACAAGTCAACCATAAACTGTCATCCATGACAAGACGGCCACTTCTCAATAAATATTTCCAACACACACCAATTTAGGCCATGAGAACCATAGTGGCCTAACTCATTTTTTCCAATATTGAGTTTATGATTTTTTCCAGTTCAAATTGATCATTTTGATAGAACCAGAGTGGTCTAAAAGTGATACAACGAATATTGACTAAATGGGATTATAATCACTGTTACGGTTTTTAGTCTGTGATCTAAATTTGAGGTGCCATAATGGCTTAAGTAAGATAGGCCACTATGGTTAAAAAATGACTATGGTTCTCATGGCCTCAATTAGCCTAGCCCCAAAGTAAGCACTGCAGGCTTGTGTTTTTCGATACTACGGTAACGGATTCATATAGGCACTGATACATATATAAGTATATTTATATAGAAACACATACATATTAAACATCCATGACTGGAGTACAAATGCTCGTATTCATCACACAAACATCTGCCCCCACCGGGATTCGAACCCGGGACCTCTCGAGTCGGCGACAGCCATGAAACCCGGCGTACAAACCACTCGACCACGGAGGTCGATTTACTAATGCTGTATCATAAAAAAAAAAAGCGGTGGATTACCCTTAACATTTGGGGGGATGAAAAATAGATGTTGTCCGATTCTCAGACCTACCCAATATGCACACAAAATTTCATGAGAATCGGGAAAGCCGTTTCGGAGGAGTTTAACCACAATCACCGCGACACGAGAATTTTATATATTAGATTACACAGCTTCATGACGCATCTGGTCAAATGCGGAATCAATAATGACGACTTCCGTGGCCGAGTGGTTTATGCGCCTGGTTTCAAGGTGTCGCCGACTCGAGAGGACAACGGTTCGAGTCCCGGTGGGGGTAGATGTTTGTGTGATGAATACGAGCATTTGTACTCCAGTCATGGATGTTTAATATGTATGTGTTTCTATATAAATATACTTATATAAATATTTCTATATAAATATACTTATATATGTACAGTATATGTATTCTATCCGTTACCCTAGCATCCCATAACACAAGCCTTACAGTGCTTACTTTGGGGCTAAGCTAATTGTGAGTGTCGGAAATATTTATTTATTTAAATACATACTACCCTAAATTTTCACCCTTCTACCACCAACCGTATTTTTTTATGGCGGTACTCAGTTCGCTGTTATGGCGGTACTCAGTTCGCTGGGTCAGCTAGCGGTATATATAAATATGGTGTGATTGTCAGGACATCTGCTCGTCGGCGCACTCGGCGCTGTCGCACCTGTCGCAGCACGCCGCGCCGCCCGACCGGCGACACTAGCTGCGACCGCGACCGCGACCACGCCTGCGACCAACACTACACCTGCGACCGCGACCCAAGCCCGCGCCGACACCAGACCTTGTATATATTAAACTTAGGATCCAACAATAACACTGTTTCATTTATGCATACGTAACCAACTGAAAAGGATACCGTTGAAACTTTTTTATTTATAACGAAAATCTACAGATTAATGAAAGCGTTTGTATATGAGGACGCACGACAGAAGTGATAAATTATCCTTTTTAAGCACAGGAGATTGGTAGGTAAAAAGAGGATTTAGGGATGAAAAGGGATTAAAGGATAAAAAGGTGATAAGGGGATTTATGAGTAATAAGAGGATTTTGTTGTGAGGAATTGATGGGTGAGGGAGTGGAACGGGTCTAGACACCCCTCTAGTACCTAGGCGGGCTGTAGCGTCCGTCTCCTTTTGCAGCAAAGGGAAGCCATACAAACTGGCACCGTAACGCGTTACGTAACAAAGCGGTTGGTATGGGAAGGTCATAAGAAGTTATCACCTCAAAAAAGTCATGGTCAACTTTGCGCACCACATTCTTTAAACGCACCGTCGACATGCGTTTTAAAAACGCACGTCAACGACACTTATCCTACAGAACAGTTTGTATCGACAAGCACGCGCATTGATATCGCGTCTAAGTCGCTACATATTCGCGTCTGTATCGCTACAAACGCATGTCAACGGCACGTTTAAAAACGTATTTATTTATTCACCATTTTCTCGTGAGCTTACAGAGATTCCTTATCGCAACACAAGTAACTAAATTACAAAATTATTAAAATCACAACAAGCAAAATTAATAATATTGGAAACAACATATAATAGTGAAATATTTCGGGACTGTTGCAATTGAATTGACTCGCAAAATACAAAGTATGTCTATGATAACAATTCCGCTTATGACATAAATAAGGTAAGTAATGGTGTAGATTCTGGCTTGATTCTCTAAAAACTACATTTAGATAACATCTGTCCCTCTTTTTCATTCTGTATAGAAAATGACAAGGATAGACTATGGTCAAAATTAAGTTTATACATAAGTACATATTTTTGGGGCGACCTGCCACTAGATGGAGCGACGACATCCGAAAAGCAGCAGGTAATGATTGGATGAGGAGAACTGGAGACCGAACCTACTTAATGGCGTACCATGGGAGAGGCCTATGTCCAGTAGTACACTAATGCGGGCTGATGATGAAATAATAAAAGATACATAATTTTACACCGTTGGTATCTATACTGACATGAATCTCTAAACCTAAAACTAAATTTAACAACAATGTATCCTTATCATTCCTTATATGCGTGCCCACCGAAATCCCACAGTAGAAAAAGTGGGTTTCGTATAGATAAAGATTTAACAGGAACTTTAAAAAAATATAGCCAGAAGAATAAGGGCCGTTGCCGAGGCACAGGTCGCGCCGCGCTGCCAGCTACGCGACGACCTCCTCAAGGCAACGCGTGTACGCCACAGGGTCACCGTTGTAAAGGACAGCGCCTTAGATTAAAACAAAAAGGGAAGATACGGCACTGGTGGCTCAAAAGTGATCCGCTTAAATTGTGGTGCATGACCATAATTCGCTCCCCTCCCGTTCCAAGTGCACATCTGGAGTGCACTTGTCCTCTAGCGCATCTTGTGTTATTTTAAACTATGCACTAGTTTAAACTAACGCAGCGCCGCATCATCCCCCTCTCAGGGGATGATCACTTCAAATGAAGCTTGTAAGGCCCTTCTGGCCATAAGCATGATTAACGGGTGTTTTTTAGTCAGTAAGAGTCTGACATAACCCTACAGCCGGCTGTAGGGTATCCATTAGGATTTCTCACCCGCTCCCCCGCCTGGGAGGAAACAAAAAAAAACATAATTGCTTTAGTCACAAGTCGACATTCAAATTCGCCGCATGTGCAGTCAATATAATAATATTGCGTATATTCTGTGTTATACAGATAAAATCAATGCCTTCGAAGCTTTTATAAAGAACACAAATAGTTGAAAGTGAAATAATTAATGCCACGTGAACACTTTTCATTCGTAATACTGTAAAATCATTTTCTCAAAAATACGTAATCGCCATTTTGTTGTCAAGAAAAGGACAACAATACAGCTCAGCCGTACGACTTCGGAAGCGGATTTGCCGTTTCGCTCGCGCTGCGTTGGGTTTAAGTCAGGCGAGCCGGCAGGACAGTCTAACCTTGTGATTTCGTATTCTCGGAGAGCAGCATTGACTGGTTGATTTTGATGTGCGGGCGCATTATCGTCAACCAGTACAAATTGGTGCCCATGGTTTACTCGGAAAGGTCTGACGATTCCATCAATAGCGACTGTTTTGTATCTGTCTGCTGTCCTGAAGCCTTGATAAGGGATTAAATGCGTTCTAGCCCCAATCATAATACCACCCCAAAAGGACACTGATTTCCGGCCTTGCTGAACCGTTCCAGTGACCGTTCTTTGCCTTTCAGAGTCTCCAGGTCTACTCAAAAAACACGTCGGTGATCTGGGTGAGTACCTACTGATTCGCGATTCGTCAACGAAGAGGCAGTTTTGCCAAATGTTTTCCTCTTCGTCTTCTTCGTTTTGCCGGAGCCTAGCCCAGAGTAATCTCCGGCGCTGACGTTCCCGTGCGTGACGTTCAAAGGTGCCCGTGAATTCAAAGACCTCCGTGTTCGTAATCCAGCCCTGTGTTAGCAATTCCGAATGGTCTGAGTGCAAACTTCAAGTAAGTTTAGTGGCGTTTATTGTTGGGTCGCGGGCTACCAGCAACCTGATGTAGCGCTTCTGAGCAGCTGTCAAAACATGGGCGACCGCTGCGGGGTCGATCAGCTAAATTACCCATGCTGTGGTACCTCTGCAACGTGGTTACTACACAGGATTGGTATGGCAACTCTGCGTGCTATTTCTTTCGTAGAATAGCCTTCTTCCCTCAAAGTTACAATTCTGGCTCGTAAAACATCTGATAAATTCTCGTGGCATTTTTTAAATCACAACTTTCTGTGAAAAAAAAAATGGTTGCCTGTAAAGTCGGTTTTACGGGCGAAGATTTTACGTGACAACGTCTTTTTCTCGGTAGAATATTTATTGATATGAATATAATTAAATTGCACAATAGGAACAAGGAATTGAATGAAAATAAGAATTGCACAAATTTTAACTATAGAAATATATTTTGTTTACTAAAACATTGTACATGTAAACTTAAACTTAACACGAGAGACTCATCGTAACGTTACCGAGCGTTACACTTTTTCATAAGTGACTCCCAGCCGCAACCTAATTTAAGACGTTGTCACGTCAAAAATCGATAATATTGACTAAGTCAGATTAGATCAGCTTGGATTGCATGTCTTTTTATATGGAAAAACAATTGAATTTTTTTATTGTTTTAATTCTAAATTTACGTTCTCGTTCTAATTTTAAAATTAAGAATTTTACAGAAAAAGAAATTACAAAAAGTCTTCTGTAACACAAAAAATGGGTGCGTGTACTTATGTAGGCGCGTGAGAAGTTATCCTTCTTTGGCATCGTTTAAAATTAGTTTTTAATTGCATGCAAATAATTAATTACAATAAATTAATAAAAAGTCTGGAAAAGGACACAGTCAATAAAGTTCAGTTTTAATTTGAAAAAATAAATAAATAATCAAAATATTCAATTAAAATCGCTACTGAATATAATTTATTAGAACATATGTGATTTGCACTTGTATGAAACTCAAACACGTATTCCGAATATACAAACTAGAAACATGTGGATAAATATTATAAATATGAATACCTATAACTGTTACTTTATTACAAAAAATAAAGATGTGGTTTTTGGTTCTACTACACCAATGGTCAAGAGATGGCGCTGTAGTCTCCTGAATCGCGCTTTGGTTCCGTTGTTCCAGATTAATAAATACTTTTGATAGGCCTTCACAATGCAGTCGTTAGCACCCACAAAATAGAGATTCTATTTCTAATTTCTATTTTGTTGGTAGATTTTCTTAATGTGCGGTAAACACAAAAGTAACAGCATGAAGTTGGTCGCTAAAGCCAACTTCATGCTGTTAATTTTTTGTGTTACAGTGATGCGCGCGCATCTTAAAATTTTACTCTCATCATTTTTTCATAACGCGCCTAAAGAAGTATAACTTTAAAAACAATCTATTTTTCAAAGTGATCGCAAACTTTTTTTGATGTGTGTATGTAGGTACCTATTATGTTATGGAAATAAAGACTGATTAGAAATAAAACGAGCGTTCTAATATCCTTTGATTTGAGTTCATAGTCAATACCGTGATCACGGGATCACGTAAATACATAACATGTAAATACCGTTACAGTAATATAAGTTATGTACGGGATTGTTACCATGTACCTTGTTTTTAGGGAGTTTTCGGCACTGTTGCAAGCGCCATGATCACGGAGGATTCATTGATTTTTTACGTTATGTTGTAACGTTTTTTACATAACAGGCTCTGTTTAAAAAGTGTTTATTTACCTATTATGAATAGAGAAATTGATGACTTTCGTTCTTAAAACGAGTCAGCACATACGTAAAGTAGAGCAGTGCAGTGTTTGTGCTTCGGTTTCGGCGACAATCAATTTCTAAAGGATTTATTAAAATTGTGGGTACGTCATCTATGTCTATGCGACGCGCACGTGAGCTCGCACAAACACATGAGATATAACAACGAAAGTCGGGGAAGGTCCTGCATCGTAATAATAAAACAAGAGTTTAGTTAATTCGATATATTTTTCGATAAAAAGACAATGGGTTGGATCGCCGGCGGCCGGGCCGCGGGCGGCGAGCCGAGAGCGTCGAGTGCTACGCGATAAACTTTCAAAACATAACAACGAGCGGCCACGAGCGTCCTCCGCCGGGCGGAGCGATGCATGCGCATGCGCGCCGACGAACGCGCCCGACCGCTATACATCGCCGAACGAACGCACATTTACATCATAAACAAACGCGGTGCTGCTTCTCGTTAAGGGTGTCGCTTAAAACAACCGAGATCAAGGGATCATAAACGTTAACGTACGATTCACTTCGAAGGTCCGGAGCGCACGATCCGGGAAGTCAGTAGAAAAACACAACTCGCGCTCGAGTCCAATCTCGCGAGGCGCGTGCTGCGAGTCGAATGGCGAGGATATGTACAGGCGCGGGCCCTCACCGCGCGGGCTCGGACGCGGGCGCGGGCGCGGGCGCGGCGGTGTCGGCAGGCGGCCGGGCGGGGGAGGGCTCGGCCGCCGCCGCGCGCTACACGAACTCTCTCCGCCGCGCCGCTGCACCCGCACCACCTGCGCCCGCGCCTGCTTCAACACCGTCCGCCTCTGTGGGCGTGGTGGGCGTCGGCACTTGCGGCGCCGCACCCTTACTCCTCGCCTGTAAAGATACCCCATGTGAGACACCTCGCAGACCGTTCTCTCGGATACTGTTTGAAACTAAAAATAGGGCACGTTTACCTAAAATTATAACATCGAATTGGATTAGAAACGAGAGAGTTGAGCCCTGCGAAACTCCCGGATGGGAGACGGTCGAGATTGACCGATGAACGGATTCTTTTCCGGTTAATTTCGACCGTCCGGAGTCAAACTGCGATGAGATCGAAGTGCGAATTTAAGGATTTTTCTGGAGCTATCGTCGCATCGTTTCGATTTTCACCATCTATTGAAAGAGAAAAAGATAAAGTAATACGGTTACGCAGTTCGGGTATATCTGTAACGTTGTTGTTTTATGCTGCTTTCGAACCGTATCGATCGGGAGAATACCTTGGATCGTCTCTTCCTGAGCGCGGCGACATCGGCGGCCACGGCGGCGCGCGGCCTGTCGTCCTCGGTGGATGCGTGCGCGGATGATGGCGCGGACGCGGTGGCGGCGGCGGGCGCGGTCGCGTCCGGGTCCGCGCCCAGCCGCGCCGCCAACATCGTCAGCAAATCCTCCACGCGGCCCAGCTGGCGATTTCATTACAACATTATCTAATCACTCAAATAACTGAGGTATGTTATTACTTTTCAGTTTTTTTATATAAATTCAAATTTAATATAATACAAGCACTTATGAATTGAAAAGCTTGACCATGAGTTCGCAAATATATGGCGGGAGAGCTTGCACTGAGAAGAACCGGTGGGAAAGTACATATATAAGGCCCGATCGATAACCACACTCCATCTGATGTAGTTTGTCAGTCCAGCCCAGTCATCCTCATCTTTCTGGCATGTATTTTATGTAGACCTAACACAATTGAAAGCACTACTGAAGAAGTATATCCGTAAGCTTGGTATTATCCATTGCATGCCAAATGACCTCAGTGACATCAAGCAGTGCTCTATTTGAAGGGCGGAAGCCAGTTTGTTGGGGACATAGCAAAAAATTTGATGAAATAAAGGAATAAATGTGATTATAAACAATAGACTCGAGGACTTTATTATAGGATACTCCCGTATATGGATAGGACGATATTGAGAAAGAGAAGATGGATTTGGAACCTTGAGAATGGGTATGACATTAGCTGTCTTCTAAGATGTGAGAAAGACATTATGTTGTAGTGAGAAACCAAAGAAAAAGAAGCATCGATGAAAAATGTTGCAAAAATGGGTAAAAATATTCCATTTGTGAGATTCCGTTGCGTGCGATGGGTAAACGGTTACACAAAAATCATGTATGACGGAATTCTTCCCCTTAAAAAGTTCTGTAAAAAAGTCCACGTCAACCCATGTCCATATTTTCTTTTTCTTCAAATTAACGCGGGTGAAACCGCAGGGGACCTCTAATTGTGACATAACTGTAATAGTTAGACATTATGGTATCGTGGACTTTTTTGTAGATATTGGTATGCTCTATAAAACTAGTACATCATTATGCTCTATTGTCAGAGGCTTTCGCAGCGTACGCGATATAAGATTACAGTCGCGTTAAACGAATGAATTTATTTAGATAACGCTCTTCTGTATTTCGGAATGCTGGTTAAGGTCCTCTTTCCATGCTTACCTTCTGCTGCAACCGTTGCACCTCGTTGCGCACGTCCCGCCGCAGCTCATTGAGAGCCGCGTCGTGGGCGGAGGCGCCGGCGGGGGAGGGGGAGGGCGAGGGGGCGGGGGCGGGGGCGGGCGCGGGCGCTAGTGAGGAGACGCGGCGATCGTCCAGCTCCTCCTCGATGGTGTCCTGGCGAGCGCTCGTGCTACTCACTAGGGCACTCGCAGAACGCGTTTTCGCGAACTGTGCCTAGGAAAACAAAACGGTGAACAAATCTACGAGTGATATGAAACATTGTGAGTAAAGACAGTTTTCATAGTAGGTCTGTCTGCAGGTTAGTGTCAGTGGGAGCTGAGACCATCCCAGTTTTTAAAATCTACTTAACTAAAACGTTTGTGGATAAACTTCTCCCAAAACTTGTTTTATTTGTTAATTCTAAGATGATCGTAGGTCCGGACAGAGTCAATTACGCTCCTACACGGAAAAGATGATCAGCCTAAATCGAAAATCATAAAAATTAAACACTATGTAGCCTGAAAAATACAGAAAGTCCATCTAGCTCAGAGCTGGAATCTTCCTTCATTTAGATCGAATCGATTTTCAAACGTCTCCAAGAAAACATGGATCGCGAGCACTCTTCGACCCGATCGGGCACTTTGGTATTACATAATAACTGGTTCTATCATTGAAAACACTCACTTTGAGTGTGAGAGTCGGCGCAGGGGCGGAGTCTACTGTGGCGGGGCGGTCCCTCGTGCTCAGGCTCCTGGCGAACGCGCTCCTCGCCGCCTCCGCTCCCGCGCTCGTCGCGGTCGTCGTCGCCGTCGCGTTGGCCGCAGGAGCAGCGCCGGCGTCCAGGGAGCCGCCACTGGCGAGCAGGCGGCCCCACTTGCCGCGCGCTACTACGCTAGCAGGCGCGGGTGCCGGGGCGGCGTGCTCCCCGCGCTCGGGGTCGGAGGCGGGGGCGGGGGAGGGGGCGGGGGCGGGGGAGGGGGAGGGCGCGGTGCGGGCGGGCGCGGGGGAGGGCGCGGCGGCGACGGATCGCTCGCGTCGGAAGCGCGAGAAGATCTTGCGCACGAGGTGGTCCTGCGCCTGCTCCAGCTGCGGCTCGCGCTTGCGCCGCTCCATCAGCTCGCGCTCGCGGCGCACGTCCGCCACCTGAGGGCAATACGCGCGACCGCTTGTTGCACTCGACGATTTCTTTTCGTTCGCTCCCTCCCTAGCGTGAGCACCGAGATATGATATACTTTTACCACGCTCGGTTGTCGAACTACTGGTGTTTGTCGGTTTGGCACGATGAAAAACGTGATATAATGTAATGATGGTGCTAATGACGAGTGGACCGGCCTATGCGACACTGAAACGTTAACGATTTCGTTTGCATGATTTATTCATTGTTGACCTTTTGTAATTAATGCACATAAGTAATACTCGAAAGGGTTACTTAAAACTTAGTTCTACTCTAAGTACTTATCAGGCTAGATTAACGGTTAGTGCGTGGCCAATCTAAACAAAGCGTCAAGCCTACAATTTTAACACTCTTCTTGGGAACCTCGGCCCTCAAAATGCTTGTAAAGTTACCGATGCAAAAATGTTATCTTTAGTTTGAAGTGTGGATTCTCACATACCCCCGCTGTTCTACTCTCAGAAGGTGAGGGAAGATTCACGCCTTTACCAGACAGGTATCACATTCGATACGAACCAGCGTCTTTCGCTAACACACCGACCGTTTAACTTTTCTGATATATTTTCGTAATACCTAGGCAGGGCCGATTTTTTCTAATAAAATTCTTTATGACTCACTCGGTAACATTGATAAAATTTAATTCTTGAAATAGCGACATGACATCTCAGGCTGTCGCTGCAGAATCGACTATATTCAAACTCAAAAGTTAGGCAATCGATCGTCTCTAAGAGCGGCTGTAAACTATCGAAGACTTACATCTTTAAAATGTTCCATTTAAAAATGTAAACGCTCACCTTCCGGAAGATGAGCCGGTGTCGCAGGTTGTAGGTGAGCGTGAGGTTGCGCGCGAAGCTGTTGGCGAAGGCCTGGTAGAAGTCCAGCACCTCGAGCAGGCGGTCCCGCTTGATGGTGTGCAGGTCGCAGTAGGTGAGCGCGCGCACGTTGGCGGCCGACTGCCCCACCGCGCTGTCCTTCCAGAACGAGTCGCCGAACACGTCGCCCTTGCCTGCCCACACGCACAGAGCTGGACCGTCAGTTAAGGGGGCCCTGGCCTAATACTATTTAGCCCCCCCCCCCCCCTAATTACTCAAAGTATAAAAAATGAAACAGTAAAATATTTAATTTATATTATGCCTTAGTATTATACTACTGTTAATAAATTGACAAATTACAAAGCAACCTTTCTGCAAAGTGCAGACATGGCAAATTCGTTAATTTGCTCCCCACATTCTAGGGGTAATATAAATGGGGTTACATTCAACAATGTATTTTTTATACATTGAATGTACTGCTTTAAAGAAAATAATTTTAATTTTCTTTCTTTAGTGAATCACTAGTTCAACTTTAGACGTCTATTTTGAATTTATTAGATCTGCTATGAAAATTTAGCGATATTTGCCTGTCTGAATTTTCGGTCTGTTTACTTTAATAAAAGAATGGATTCTTTCGCATTATCGTTTACTTTTGGCTTTGACTTGACTTAGCTGGAAGCCCCTTGAATCCACGGGGCCCTGGGCTGAAGCCCAAAAAGCCATATGGTAGATCCGGCCCTGCACAGACACACCGATCGATGTAGCTCACACTCAACATTAGGGTCACCGTCGCATCTCTCCGAATATGTAAATGTCTTCCGCACAGATCTACTTAACAAAGCCCCTCTGGTTACCTCATAATTTTAAAAGTAATATCTCAAGTCAGGTGTATGCGGAATGGATTATATTTGGATCGATAAAGAACCAAATTTTCATCAGCCGATGGACGTCCGCCACTGGACACAAGCTTACTCTAGGGATTTTCATTCACAATGGTCCTGCATGCATTGCACTAGATTTCACTTGCAGTGGGGCCCACATATTGGAAATTCTCGAAGAGACTTAGTTCTGCAGCCTACGCAGTAATAAAGGTACGCCAATTAACTAACGTAGTTACCGCTGGATTAGTATATTTTAGCTATTTTCATAGTGTGATGTCGGACGGTATTTTGCTGTGGGGAAATGCAGCCCATATTTAAACTATTTTTGTGTTGTAAAAGCGGGATGTTCGATCAATTTACAATCTAAAGGCAACAGAATCTTTAAGAGAAAATTTTAAAGAAATGGATATAATGACAGTTGCATCTCAATATATTTATGAAAATTTAATGTATGTTACAAAAAATATTACATTATTTTCTATAAATGATAAATAATCGCCTAATACTAGAAATAAAAATAAACTAGCTGTAACAATTATTAGGCTCCACAAAATAAAAAAAATATTTAAAGGTCTTTGTAAACGCTTTTTATAGTATAGTCCCTAGCAATGTCCAACAATTGAGCGTCAATTAATTTAAAGCTGCTATGAAAAAGTTCTTATGAATAAAGCGTATTATAAGGTGTCAGATTATATTTCAGTCAAAAATGCTTGGGTTTAAACTGTTCCAAACATTCCAACAGGCTTTTTCTATAATGACTATAAAGATGACCTAATTTTGTATTGACACTGTAACGATACAATATTTTACAAGTAAATATTGTTACAAGATTAGACGCTGTGAAGATTTTTTGCCCGTTTTTCTCCACAGCTAAAAAAATTACCTTAACGGGTGGTAGGGGAAAACATGGACGATTCAAATAGTTGTATTATGATTCCTATTTCAAAAAAGTTATTTTGAATTAAATTGTATTGCGCATTCTGAATTCAGTGGGTACAGTTTGGTCCTTCAAACTATCAGTTGTCTTTCTTCTTTAACATTATTGTTCGGTTCAAAACCGAACACTAAGGTATTGCGACATACAAGGATGACGCACGGGGCGGCTCGCGGTAACTGGGCCATAGTCCGCCGTGCACTTTAACACTTCAGTGCAATACATTTCGCGGTAGCAATTAGTTGTATTCGTTAACATTATAACATAAATTCGGAACATTTTTATAACAGATCATTACATATTAAAATAGTTTTAACAATAACATTTTTTATACTTTTTCCTTTGACTTTAATTGAACATTTCTAAATATAAGTGACCTTTGTGTCCAACTGTGGAGTAAAATAAAATATTTAACAGTTTAAAACTGCATTTCTCCATTAAAACCCCGCGCAGACTGATACCCCGAACACTTATATCAATATGTAGGGGGTCACCCCTACAGTTTCAATACGATTGCGGTTTCAAATTCGCAAACCGTACCAAACCTGAAACTTAAGCTCATTTAGACAACAGCAATGAACGCACCAAGAATGGCGACGACCTCGTCGTCCTGAATGACCTCAAGACTGCCGGTGACGATGAAGCAGAGCGAGTCGATGGACTCGCCGGTGTGGTAGAGCAGGTCGCCGGGCGCGGAGTGCGACATCTGGAAGTGCATGGCGAGCGCGCGCAGGCACCCGTCCGACGCCAGACGGAACGCCGGGTGCTCGTTGAACACCTTGCGGTTCAGGTGCACGCAGATATCCGCCTTCATGTCTTTCGGACAGTAGTTTAGCACCTATGTGTAACAGTGGAGTCAGACATTACATTCCAATGACGAAACGGTTATTTCACATTTTACTACAGACGTATGTGTAGATCAGAATGGCGAGAAGACTCCGACTCTTGCATGAGGTTAATTTATGCTCGGAAAGAGTCCCCGGTGACTTAAATACTTTTGAAAAGAAAGGATAATATGTAAACGTTAGTAACACATTTAAAAATATTATAGGTAAATACAATAAATCATATCTGTAATAATCGCTAAAGGAAAATCTACAGCTCTGAAAGTTTCTCAGCTGGTGTGGCAAAATTGAAACGGTAACTTTAATTGGTTCTCGTTTGTCGCGTTGTAGTATTGACAAGGTGAGGTGAGTCGGTCACCTTGTCAGTGTCGAGCCCCTTGGTCATGGCCCACGTGGAGACCACGTAGTCCATGACGCGCTCGCTCAGCGCCTTGGGCACCTCGTGCAGCTTCATGAACTCGCGCACGTTGTTGAGCATGTCGTGGTACTTGGCCGTCGCCGACGTCATCTGCTGGATGATGGTGGTCACGTGCCCGAATATCGTCGCGTACAGCAGCGCTGCAACACAGCGGAACTCAGCGGTAAGTCGCTGATGATTACGACTACCAATCAGAGCATCCCGTAGGTACTCCGATACTATTCCAAAACTATGATCGTCTCGTTATTCTCAAGCGGAAACACTCATATTTAAGAAGACAAAACCAGACAATTATAGATTTGTATATTGAACTTACCAAGTAGCAGTGAACAATTGACCACGTCAAAGTTTGCTTCTACTTTTAAACGTCAACAATGTGAAATAAACTTTAACATCAAGTATATAACAAACTCACAGTGGGCACATCGACCAGATGACCACTATTCGACGAATAATATTATGCGAGCGCTCAAGTGCTTAAGTGCTGTCTCACTCACACAAGTGATGTAGCATGGATAAAAAAAGGCTCTTTGCAAATCTTAATAATGTATCAGGTCCCAAGAAGTGATGACGTTCATTTATTAATACGTGAATGATATTATTAATGATGATGAGAGAAGAGATGTTGATTATTTTACGCGAGCGTTCAGAGCAATGTGAGACAGCACTGGTCAGTTCGCTGGTTGAGTCGCGGTTCTTTGACCACGCGTGACGCGCCACGACCGACGCTTCGTGGGCCTGCACAAAGGGACAGGGAAGGGAGGATTTATATGGCTAATAGGAATAGACACATCTTAAGGATCTAGAGTTTATGAAAAAAAAATATGTAACGGTCAACGAACTAATCGGCTGTATGTGGATAGGTAGTCACTTTACTTTTATGAGAATGGCTGGATACTAGAGAATTTTCAAGTCACTGTGTCGGTTTTATTGATAGTTGTGTGTCTTTGATATCATAACGTCATAAACATTTACTTACTTATATTGAATGTTTTGTGGCAATGGTGACATTTCACAATCACAAACAGTGCAGACACACAAGTGACACTCAGTGAAACATAAAATGTAATGTAATTTAGCAGTTGCCATCGACCATCGAAATGAAAAACCGTGCAAACAAACAGGGAGGGTGAACGCCGAGCGGGCGAGGGAGGGACAGGATCGGACAGGTGCGGCCTCCCACGCAGCGACGAGACATTCCCAATACACCACAAAGGTAAACTGGGCTCCACATAAGGGCCCATTAAAGTGGCGCAGTGGGAACGGCCCACAAGGCTGCGGGGAGGTCGCACGCGTGCTCCGGCTAATAACAGAAGAGTCCTGCACCTGCCACTATCATCATGCAGATGGTGAAGATCTTCTCGTTATCGGTCTCGGCGGCGACGTTGCCGAAGCCCACGGAGGTCATGCAGGTCATGGTGAAGTAGAGCGCGGTCACGTACATGGTCTTGCGCGAGGGCCCGTTCACCAGCTCGGGCCCGTCGGACTCGTTGGACCACACGTAAGAGTAGGGCGTCTGCGTGACGTTGGCCAGCTTCCACAGCCACGAGTATTGTAGGCCGGAGTCGGCGTCGGAGCGGCCGATGCTGTACCACACGCAGGCCAGCCAGTGCGCCACCAGCATGTAGAAGCACAGCAGCAGGATGAGCATCGCCGCGCCGTACTCCAGGTAGCGGTCCAGCTTGCGGACCACGCGCCCCAGCCGCAGCAGCCGCACCACCTTCAGCGCGCTGAACAGGCTGCCGATACCCTGCGGACACGGACAACCCCACCACCACCACCACCCTTCAAGCTCATACACAGGTCTCATTCCCAGGCGATATGACACGGTAATAACAATAACAGAATAATATTAATAAATAACATATATGTATAAATACATTTATATAAAAAAAATATAATAAACATCCATGACTGGAGTATAAATGCTCGTATTCATCACAAAAATATCTGCCTCCAACGGGTTTCGAATCCGAGAACTCTCGAGTTGGCGACACCTGCATCAAAAATCCGGCGTATACCACTACCACTCGGCCACGGAGGAAAAACATTTATTCAGATCTGTCTACTTGATTGCCTTTTAAAACAGTTCATGCTAATGCTAACACTTCAAATGCGATTTTAATTCCTTAAAGTAAGAAAATGTCCCTGAGCTGGTCGTTAATAAGCAATCGTTAGGGTCTTCTGGAGTTTTAGTAGTGAGGTTGAAAAGTAACTACTTTGCAACTTAGCTTTGAAATAGTTTTATTTACAGTATTGACTGCGAAAGGGGGCAAGCATACTCACATCCTCGTCGTGGTCGAAAGCGTTGAACACGTCGTACGGCAGGCACGAGAGCAGGTCGATGAGGAACCAGGACTTGAAGTAGTTCTTCCTGATGACTTTGGGGTCGCTGACCACCTCGCCGCCGGGGCCAACGAACGTGGTGTGGAAGTTGAGCACGATGTCTATAAAGAACACGACGTCGACGATGGAGTCGATGACGAGCAGGGAGACGTCCTCGCTCGTCTTGTTCTTGAAGGCCACGTTGTAGGGCACCATGATGGCGGTGTAGAAGGTGAGGCACAGGATGATCCAGTCCCAGATGGCCTTGAAGGCGCAGTAGTGCAGCAGGATGTGCGGCGGCGTCTTCGGGGCCTCCTGTCGGTACTGCGGTAGCACGTCGCCTGACAGAGACATCACCTGACCAACACGACACTAGATTCTACCAAAAACCTATTAAAATCGCTAGGCAGTCCCTAAAACTGTTGAATAAAATACCGAATTTCGTATAAAGCTATTAAATAAAACTGAATCTGATACTCCAGCTTGAGTAAATAGTAATGCAATGCAATACGTACTAATTATAATAAGAAGCATTTGATCCAGTCAATCAATTGAGAAGCTGAAGACCGTGGTCTTGTAACCTCGCATACGATTGGAATCCTGACTGAGTCGATTTTATTACATATTTTTTTTATATTTTAAAATCTTACATATAGCATTGCATAACATGCATAATTAAGCACCTAACAAATTACAACAATTTCATCTTGACAAGTATTACTCGTTTATAAATTACGTAGCAAGATGCTATAAATACAAAGCAAAGCAAGACCAAAACAGACGTTTAGTAAGAAACATTTCTTGCAAATTCCATTCAATCAGCATTTGAACTGCTACAATTTGGCAGACGAATTGCATTTAATTAAAGTGTTGAAATGCAGTCCGTCTGTCTAGACTAGAGCTTTACTTCATCTTTCCTTAAAATATTTTACTTCGTTATTTTTGGTCCGTCTTTTAAAAGCGTTATTATGCAAGCATCGTCAATAAAGTTTGTTTAGCTTTCGTCTTCGTACTGGAATCAATAACTTGTTCATTGTGACTTTTTCTTTCTGCGACGATTGGGCAGCGAAAATCGAAATGTCATCCTTGTTTTGTACGTTAGTATTCCGTACTATAACAATAATATTTCCTACACTCACACCAATTACTCTAGCCCCAAAGTAGGCACTGTAAGGCCTGTGTTATGGGGATGTTATGGGTCGACCAGCAGTTAACTACTAATTAATATTAATCACTATTACCTGATTAACTGCCTTTTTTTATAGTATACTTATTAATACTCTTTTTTAATTTAGGTAGGTGATCAACTAGGTATATGTGTTCATTAGTTAAAGATACACTAAAAGTGATTTTGTGAGTTCGAAAATATTCTTATTCTTTCATCTTTGCAATCAATCAAATTGTAACGTCTACTTTCGATAAAAATATGACCATAAAGATAGTTCAATTTTGTTTGATCTTTATGTAGTAGTGTTTTGTTAATTCGTATCTGTAAGCAACATGTAAGCGGTCGCATGCAGTGGAGTGGCAGGTGGCAGGTGGCAGACAGCAGGCAGCAGGCAGTAGACAGCAGTAGTAGAAGGTGTGTGGTGTTTACATGCGGTGCGTTGGTACTGACATGCGCCAGGTGGCTCTGCCGCTGCGGCTCCTTGAGCGCCGGCAGCGCCGACACCAGCACCGACCGCGACCGCGTCACCGACCGCGCCAGCTTCGCGAACTTCGACAGGCCTGGGGGGGGACAGCACGCCATGCGAGCGATCGTATATTATACTTAAAAAATGGCGCAGAATGGATTTTCTCCCAACTAGAATTGAATTGTAGTAAATATGCTATACCTGTAGAAGAAAGCTATAAGAATGAAGTGAATCAAGTCGGCACGTCGAGAGGCTGATATGGTATTGTTTGGCAGTTCATACTATCTTATTGTGGATAGATAATAAATATAACCCCTTAACTGAATAAATGATTTTTGAATAACGCCATAACTTTCATTATCGATAAGAACCGAGAGAAAAAGGAATTCCTAAACTCTTTTCGTAATCTACAAGTTCAATGTATCACGACTTTGAAGAGCTGTACCCATTTGTTTGTTCATTAATGCAATTGTTAGCACTCAGCTAACCTCGGTCCATAGGGAAGGTCCTGTGCCTCAGTAATCGGGACATAAATATAGGCTAGTAAGATGCAGGCAGTAACGCACACTGACCTCCCTTGGGGTCGTCGGCGTCGATGGGCTGCTTGAGCGCGGTGATGTCGCGGAACGTGAGCAGGAACAGCACCACCAGCTCGCGCTCGTTGCGGATCGGCGCCACCTGCACCAGCAGCCATAGCGGCGTGCCTGCGCAACACACGCACACAATACGGAACCAAACCAATTGCCAAGTTAAACTGGCCAGATAAGTGTGGGAGAAAGTAACAGGGTTGCGCCGACCCCCGGCAGCGCCTGTGTGTAAAATCTATCATTATAGACCCTGGTCTATAATCTTGTTCCTGAACAATAAAATTTTGAGAGGAATTAAAAACAGAACAGGATAAACCCCATACAAAAAGAAGAGGACAAATTAAAAAAAGAGGAAATATATTACGGGAAGGATGGGGAATGATCTTTTAAGTGGAAAAACGGTTTATTTTACCTAATAATTGGTCGGAAATTTGAAAATCCATTAAAATTCGGCTATTGTATTTGTGACAAGTGTCAACAAATCCCTGTATTGCAAGATAAGACTTAACCCGGCTCTACACAAAAAGACACCAATCTATTGAATTAACTGGGATATAAATCGACAGCATTTGTCTTATTAATAGTACCTATAAATACCATTAAATACAGTGTTTCATAAATAGTGTTGGTTATGTTTAAAAAAAAATGGTTTTCTGTGAAGTCGGTTAACGGACGATAGTTTTACGTGATAGCGTCATAACCGGTGTTTATCGATTTATAATACACGTCACGTCAATATTTTTTTTATTACCATATTTGTGTATTACCTACTAGCGCTAAATGAAATAAAGATGTACTGTGACGTTGCTATGTTAATAATATCGGTAGTTCAGACGAGCTAGCCTCTAAACTTCTTCCAACAGTCTTTCAAATTAATTAGAATGATAAGTCCTTGCATTGTTTTCAAGTTTGTAAGTATAATAGGAATCCGATAGTTACGACGTTATGATACAGAATGAAAGAAGCGCGAGGCTAATGGTGAGTTACAAGCGAAACTGTAGCCTTTGTGCTGGTGAAATCAATAAAATGCTGAACGCTCTGACCACCCACTGATGAATTTTACATTTTAAAGTTCCCTTGAAAGAAAAAATGGAGAAGGTCGTTCGCTCGCTTTCGCATCCAGAAGACAAACAAACACCCTAGACGTAATGAAAGGAAGAGAATTGCGCACTTAATAAGTAGGTGTTACAAAAATACTTTTAATAAAATGGCATTTGAAGTGAAAACTTTTTAAGTTGAAGTGAAGTTGAGTATTTGACGCAAGATAGGTATCCGTAATTTTATCAATTACTTTAAGAGACAGATGGCCGAACGCAATCGATTCTTGAGGTCGATGCAATTGGTTAGTGGTGCGAAAGTTATTTTAATTGTTTTTTATTCTTTTACTACACAAAGCTATTAATTAATTTTGGAAACAATTAAAGTACAGAATATTTAATTTTGCCCATATTTTACAATATCTGCAGAACTATTCTGTAAAATTTTCACGCGCGGATCCGACGATACGATTACGGATCTGTCAAAGTTCGTTATTGGGACTCTGTTGACTAACTTATCAACGCCCTGCCTAAGTCATTGGACGTAGAGAGTTGAATTTTAACTCAGGTGTGGTTAAAGACGTAAGTACCTGTAGGCGATTCTGAAAAATTAAATCTCAATTCCGATTTCGGTAGCTGCCATTTTAGGCATTAGTTTGATGTGCATCACGCCATTACACGTCAAAATGTCGCTATATTTGTAGAAGCAGCCAGTATTAGATATTTGTCATTTGTCAGAAATCCGAATAAATCAGATGGTTCGTGAGATTGCATCTTACAGAGTAACAATGCTGGTCATGAAGAACTTTTACGTGTTCAGCACATGTCAGTTTTTATATAATAATTCATTACGAGTAAAAATTGGGAATGAAGACGGCGAAAATATTTACACTTATCATGCCAATTTAGGAAACGAAATGGAACCAAAAATGACCGCCTCTTGAACATTTGGCACCGTCGACGTCGGCCTGAATCTTGTTTAATGGACGTTTTATTACGCAATCGCTTTGTTCTAAAAGTTTATTGACTGCTATTTATTTATAAAGCTTTACTTAATAATACGCAAAAATTTTAAAGCGCGTCGTGAAAGCTAACTTCTTAACTTATCAATGAGATAACCGGTTTCTGTTGGAGTATTCTGCTAAGATAAATAATAATCGTGTGTCAACGACGATTCAATAGTGTTGATTTTTAATTGTTACTAAAACACAAAATAACAATCTTATTGCTTCCTCATTAGTTACCTATAAGCATTTGTTATTTTTTGTTTTAGTGACAGGATCTGAGTCAAAAATCGATACAAATCGAACTACGATTGAGACACGATTTTTCTATAGCTAAGCAGAATAGACACCCTGGTGATACGAAACGTAGACTAAAGTTAAACCTGGTCTTAAACTGATGCTGCCTATTTTGTTTGCTAAAAGAAAGACAGATTAACATAAGGTTTAAACCAAGAGTTAATTTAGTCAATTTTAGAATAAGGCGGTATAAGTTTACTATAAGTGCCACCCTAAACATAAAGTATTAGGTACTCCATCCAATTGTCCGCCTCTCGTCTGCAAAATTTTAGGAGACATCGAATGGATGGTGAAATATATTCCCTGAGGTATACGGGCCGTTAGTTTGAGTTATTAATTTATGAATTTAATCGACCGCTGCAGTGCCGCGCGGCTGCCGCACGGTTATGGCTGCGGCTGTGAAGTGAGTAACTGAGTAGCGTGCAGTGCCCGCGGGACATTTCAGTCTTTACATTATAGTCAGAGCCGTATGCACTCGTTTATTCATATCTTTATTAAACTTCGAAGCGAAATCACGAGCAACACGAAACCATAAGAACCTATCTAGTACTATATCTCGACGGTAAAATTTGCCAATAGTATTATATAAATCCTCCAATGATATTATAATAGAGGATGTTTTAAACTATTTTGGACTCGTAAGGAATAATAATACGAGATTTAACTCCATCGCTTTACGATGTGCCTGCGTGACTTCGCGTAGTTTCGATTCTATAGTTTCGGGTGCTTACATCCTAAATCATTACCCTGCGGTCATTATTTATAGGTTTGTTACCCGCTGTCATTGAGGTTTCACATGCAAACATTGGGTTAATTTCGACCTCGTGACATAATAAGGCGGTTCTGCAGTCCGTTTCGACCTTTGAGCCTGTTATAATTTGTAATGGCACATGAAATCGCTCCAGCCTTGGCCTGTCGCTGCGAAGTCGCGTGCCGTGTGCCGTGTGCCCACCACGAAATATAAGCCGCCGCACTCGGGCCGGTGAGCGACGCGGCGAGCGGCAGGTATTATTGTTCCGTGTCGACGCAAATAAAAACATTGAATCGAACAAACATCAGCCACCGAGCCAAATTAATTGGGCGCGGGCTGGCAGCTGCGGCAGTACCGCCCTACCACCCCCCTAGCCCTGCCCCCGACTTCCTCTACATCCAGTTACCTTTTATGTTATGAGAATAACACGGAGCAATCAACCCGTCTCCCAGCCGGCACTGTCCGCCATCACTCATTACGGAAACGATATAATCCTTTTACAATTGCACTCAGAGACGTCATCAGAACGAGATGTTCTTTAATGTGTTGTGTTTTGTTCTTTAATCTCATAGAAAGAGACCGAAATAAATTAAGTAACGCCTCTGAGAGCGGTTAACTCTCCCGTTAAAATGGTTCATATGTCTACAGTACTACATGGATTGATGCATGCTTGGCTGAATGATACTGTGTGTAGGATGCTTTCGTTGTCTCCATTAGCGATGAGATTGTGTTTTCGTGGTATATTTTTAAACTCCGTCTACATAATTGGCTTAAACTTTATCGTAGCGGTGCAACAGCAAACAGAAATGAAACATTACAAAACTGATTATTTGCTTGCGATTTATAATTTTATTACAATAAGTGGCCCATGACTAGGTACTCGTATCTCTCGCAATCCTTCGACAAAGCTTAATCTTGGATCATTTCGTCTGGATCGGCTCAGAAGTTTAATTGAAAATTATCGGATAACTTTTGGGCTTACAATAAACACAACGGGACATATGATTTATTAAGAAAAAATGCTGCTGATGGCTCGAAAAGAATTGATTTTTAATGAGTTGTAATAAGTGCAGTGAGGAATAAGCTAAAGCATAGTAGAAGCGGCTTGGTACCAATGCTGGGCAAACGCACGGTTCTTTTTGTAGAGCAGGATCTCGAACTGGTCGGCGAGGTGGTGGTCCAGCGCGCGGTCCACTCGCTCCACCGCCTCCTTCTCCGTCAGCTCGCCGTACATCCACGCGCACCTGCACCACAACCACACCTCGATCTGTGCCTTCACCCACCAACCCACTCACGTGCACACAAAACAGTTCTATTCTGTGCCTACACCACCCGACATACAGGCAGAGCGGTTTAAATTTGTGCCAGCACCATCCGACATACCAGCAGACCGGTTCTACTCTGTGCCTGGACCACCCGACATACAGGCAAACCAGTTCTACTCTGTGTCTGCACCAACTAACCGACGTAGAGGCAACATTCTATCAAAGATGCCGGTCGATCACAGCAGGGAACGGAACCATGCAACCACAGAGCACCCACAAAAGAGACCGCTTACAAGGGGACCCCCTTGACTGAAGCTTATGCAGTAATACTACATAAGTACGTCACAACCGCAAAGGTCGGAATACAAGTCGAACTTGTCATTGGATCATGGCGTCAGACTGTGTCCAATCAAAACGCGGCTCACCCTCCCAGCAGCCCGCACGCCGGCAAATATTTATAAAAAAATTGTAATACAGTTCTTAATGGGGGTGCCCTGTGCATGCAATATACGTAAAAATTTCACGTGCAACACCATTAAACATGTAGTTAAGTGAATAACAACATTAAATATTAATAATAATCAGTGTAAGCAGAGGATGAAAGTATGAGGTAACCTGCAGGACTTCTGCATAACCTCGGCGCGGTTGTAGCCGCTCATCTTGCAGAAGGTCTCGTTGCAGTACACGATGGGGTAGTCGACGATCTGCGCGTTCGCCAGCAGGAAACTGCTGTCTGCTGCAAGGAACCACACCACTATCAGTTGCACACTGTAATCGTCTTTTACTACTGTCATGGAAAGCTCAAAAACGGGAATCACTGAATACCAATTTGGCACAGCGTCAACAAGTAGGTACCTAATAGTAGTGTATTAAATAATCACCCGAATGAACTGAGTAGTAATATTTATTATGTGCAAAAATGTAGCCTCGGGTCTCTGCAACATTAGCACGGTAGCCTGAATAACTAAACTCGAGAAAAATACAATTTCTCTTTTCGAAGATGAAGCTCATTTCTGCCATCATTTATACTACTGAAATCATTATTTTACATTATACTAGACTTACCGCCATCATAAAAACAAAAATACTATTTACTTTATTACCTCCTATTTAAAGTACATTATAATGGCAGCTGCCAGATCTGAGAAAAATGTTATGAGATCAGAACTGACAGTTGCTAATGAAGACCTTAGAGTTTCAGCCGTTAGAAATAGTACGGTATAACCTGTGTTGTTTATGGATGGCGTGAGATAAGGAAAACATGTCATGTAATATAAGGTTGGTACGGTACTGACGCTGGGAGCTGGAGCGCCGGATGATGTTCTCGAGGAAGGTGTTCTGCGGGGCCACGAGCCCCCGGCGGCCGCCCGGCATGCCGCCGCCTCCCGCGCCGCCCGCGCCGCCCGCGCCACCAGCACCGCCCGCGCCGACACTCGCTCACATGACTCACCGCGCGCGCCCGCCGCTCCACGCGGACGGCCGGACCCACACAACTCTGACATGAGCAAAAACGATCGATCAATATCTACGAATACCTATATGGTACTGCAAACTTCAGGCAGCTGTGAAGTCAGCGCAAGTTTCTGCATAGTAAACACATTTTTTATAGTTAGGTAGTAGTTCTGGTTAAGTACACGAGGGGTTTCAATGTTGCTGAACGGTGGCTACCATTCAACGTGAACAATGAGATTTGGTGACTCATTTTTAGTCGCAATATCTGCAATGTTTAACAAAGCAGGGTAATTTAAAAGTGGCGCGACGAAGCAACTTGCAGGCTAGCAAGGTCAGTATGGCTGATGTGGCAGGTAAAATAGCTGCACCAGCTGTCTTCCCATCTATGTTCCACCGTCACTTAACATCAGGTGTGTGCAGTAATCTGTGTGGACCTACTTGTAGGTATATGCCTACTTGTAATATAAAAACCTTGGCCATAAACTCTTACGTGACTACCTTCTACCTTCCTATACGAATTAGGTTTACGTGGGCTTCGGAGACCTTTTTTGTGAAAAGTTCGACCAACTGACCTTTGACCATTAATATAGAGGCAAGAACAACAAGTAACGTGCAGCTTGCGTGTAGTACATACTATAGGAAATGTACTTTCGTGGCTTGTTTAGAAAGTCTGCGGTCAGCTCAAGAAATACGTTTAAGCACACACGACACTGACTGCACCGCGATGTCTGCTTAGGGACCTTGTTGAGACGTGCGTCTGTGGGTGAACGTAATTTCGAACATTTGTATGTACCTAGCTTCCTTACTGTTATTGTGATTTTGAGTTTGAGACGCAGTTTGACCTTGATTTAGGAATTTTAGTTGAGATACATGTATTGATATTAATTGGTTTTTCTAATTTTTCTGTATAGAAGAGAAGAAACTTCAGCTTTTGTGCATTGTGTTCGAAATGAATTCAAGAGAGCAGAAGAAAAATTTACTGTTTGTCCTATTACCTACCTATAATAATACTTCGTGTAAAAACAACCCAGAAGAGAAAAAAAATTCAAGAAGAAATAATTGTTATGAGTAAGAAGTCCAGAGACCCTTACATTAGCTTGTAATAGTTACTATATTGGATTTGAACTACAGTACCTACAGCACGCGTCGCAATCCAGGCAAATGTTCCAATTTTATACGGCATTAAGAGACCTTGATTAATAAAATATGTCCATTGTATCAAGGTTCGAGAGACCAAGAAAGTAAGTCCGAAGCGTTCCCGACCCGAGATTGGTCGTTAAAGACCCGGCCGCCCTCAGCCCGAGTCGTCGTAAACCCGCCGCCGTCGTCGCCGGCCCACAGTTAACACCACCTTCTTCGGTTTGTTACACGTTTTTCTTATTCATTTCATAAATGTTTAATTTGTTAAAACTTTGCACGAATCTTATTTTATCTACCTTTGACTTGGAATTTTCAACCGCCTTAAAAAAATAGGTACTTTAAATAAAAACTGAAAAGAAAAAAGGTAAATTTAAAAAATTAAAAACCCGACTGCTTAAAAAAAACTTTAAATCAAAACTGATAAGAAAAAAACAAGTCCAGTAGTCTAAAATTCTGTTAAATAAGGAACAAAGCTACTTTAGCAGTCAATACCCATCAGATATTCCAGAATTGATCAAATTTTTCCTGGCATGGGTCCCGACAGCTAAAGTAGCTTTGTTTCAATAGAATTATAAACTACTTACGTGATTTTTTTTTTCTTTTTTGATTTAAATTTATTTTTCGAACAGTCGGGTTTTTAATTTTTTAAATTTACCTTTTCATTTCTCGCTTTTTAGTAAGGATTATAATTTATAAGACCAGGAAATACCGCAGCCTTGTCATTTCATTGAGGGAGTTACTTACTTAATTATGTTAATATCGCAGGGAATATTATGTAACTTGCGGTGGTCTATTTTGTATGTCAAAATGTCTACCGATATGTGTAACGCATACAAATTATATAATTAACTAGTACTTATTTTCTGTATTTATTTAAAAAAAGTCATCTTTTGCTATTATATATATATATATATATATATATATGTGTATATATATATCTTAACCTATTAAGTAGCTAGGAGTAAATATAAAATTCAATTAATTACCTTTACTCGTCGACTATCTGTAATTGTCAGGGGCTGCATTGTTAACGTGTGGCTCTAAGATTGCGATATACACAATTGCAGCGTCATACACTTGTCTCATAACTTGTGCTACCTACATAATTCACAAAGATCTAATATGAAGATATCAGAGGCTAACTTCAAATATGATACACTGGCCATGACTCTTCCCGCAGGCCCAGTGCGGATTGGTAGTTGGTATGTAAATAGTTTTTCATCCCACCACCTCGGAAAGTGTAATTTTGCGCTTCGAAATCTGGCTGGAAAATTCTATTTTATTCGCTTGAGCGGCAAAGTAGATTTGAATTTAGAACATCACATATAATGAGTACTCAATATAATTGTAAATTCAAAACGTCATTAAACCTATTTAATGTAACCTCTATGGTGCCAAATTTATGATTAGAACTTTTTAAATTGTGAAAAAATTTAAATTTGGAACCTTCTTGGTTTCTTTGTTTTATTTGCGTGCTTCGCGCCATTCTAGTTTTTCACGTTTTATTGCTTAAATATTTTGTCATTATAAATTGTTTTCTTTTTCATTTTGTCATTTCCTCGCTGAGGTGGGATGAAAAGTTACGTATTGCACTCGAGTGGAAAGATTTTTCACCTTGTGCTCGTTTGTTTCCCTCGCTGACGCTCAGGATTCTAATTTAGAATCACTCGCTGCGCTCGTGATTCAACTTTAGAATCCTTCGCTTGCTCGGTCATCCAAATCGAGCACGCGGTTAAAAAGGAACTTTCCACTCTTGTATAATAAATAACTATTTCATCCCACCACCTCGGAAAGTGTAATTTTGCGCTTCGAAATCTGGCTGGAAAATTCTATTTTATTCGCTTGAGCGGCAAAGTAGATTTGAATTTAGAACATCACATATAATGAGTACTCAATATAATTGTAAATTCAAAACGTCATTAAACCTATTTAATGTAACCTCTATGGTGCCAAATTTATGATTAGAACTTTTTAAATTGTGAAAAAATTTAAATTTGGAACCTTCTTGGTTTCTTTGTTTTATTTGCGTGCTTCGCGCCATTCTAGTTTTTCACGTTTTATTGCTTAATATAATTAACATAACCTAAAAACTGTACAAAAAAATCAACTAAAATGAGTGACATTAGCGACGATGAAGTTTATCTAACGCCAACTGAGTTAACTGAAACAGTTAATAATGCGCAAATGAGCCTTCTCCCTCAGCAATCACGAGAGAAGTATTTGAAACAGTACGATATATTTAACATGTGGCGACTAGCTAAAGGAGCAAAAACTTTCTCCGAAAACGTTTTGCTGGCATATTTTATAGAATTATCTGAGACCAAGAAAGCAAGCACGCTATGGAGTACGTATTCAATGCTAAAATTAACAATTAAGATGAAGAAAGACGTTCATATCGACACCTATCATAAATTAGTGGCATTTTTAAAAAGAGCCTCATCTGGTTATAAACCAAAAAAATCGAAGGTTTTCACAGCATCTGAAATTGCAAAGTTTATTAATGAAGCACCTGATTCCGTATATTTAGCGGCAAAAGTAAGTCAATACGTGTAATTTTTTGTTGTTGATAAAATTGTACATAGTACTTACAATATTTTTAATTTGATTAATTTATTTACGATTATAAATACTTCTTTTGTTACAGGTTGTTCTTATTATTGGTATAACCGGAGCATGTCGAACAAATGAACTTACACTACTTAATGTCAATAACGTATCAAAATATTCTCATAATTCTGATGAATTGCTATTAATTAATGTACTAAATACCAAGACAAAAAAAGACCGCAACTTCGTTATTCGCAAGGAATATGTAAACATTGTTCAGAAATATCAAGCTTTACGTCCTTCTAACACCCCAATTGAACGATTTTTTCTACAATATCGCAACGGAAAGTGTATCCGACAACCTATGGGTCAGAATAAAATTGGCAGTATTCCACGAGAAATAGCAACTTTTCTCGGACTTTTAGAACCCCCGTTATACACCGGTCACTGTTTTAGAAGAACCTCAGCCACACTTTTGGCCGAATCAGGGGCTGATCTTCTATCGCTTAAGCGCCATGGAGGCTGGAAGTCTAATTCGGTTGTAGAGGGATACATAGAGGATTCAATCCAAAGTAAATCAAAAATTTGTAATAGTATCGTGGAGGCCATAACGCTGAAAGAACCTCTGTCAGATTCTTGGTCTCGCCCTTCTACATCTAAAATGAGCCCCCATAAGATTGGAAACAATAGCCCTCTCTCGCCAACATTTACGCCAATAGAATCCAATGAATCGGCACAACTATTTAAAATTACTGATACGAGTAGTTTACCACAAAACAGCGCACAATTCACAAACACCAACATAACATTACCTAACAAAAATATTAAACTTAACATAAGTAACTGTAGCAACGTTACATTTAATATTTCTTAATTATTTTCTACTTCTTATTATTTTCTTCAATTTATAGATTATCTTAATGTGTTTTAATTGAAATAAAAATATTTTGTCATTATAAATTGTTTTCTTTTTCATTTTGTCATTTCCTCGCTGAGGTGGGATGAAAAGTTACGTATTGCACTCGAGTGGAAAGATTTTTCACCTTGTGCTCGTTTGTTTCCCTCGCTGACGCTCAGGATTCTAATTTAGAATCACTCGCTGCGCTCGTGATTCAACTTTAGAATCCTTCGCTTGCTCGGTCATCCAAATCGAGCACGCGGTTAAAAAGGAACTTTCCACTCTTGTATAATAAATAACTATTAACTTCGTTCCAACCGAGTGTTCCACAAACCTCATACAATTTTTTATCCCGTTAAAATAAATTTCGCCCGTGCAATGCCGCTGTTTGTTGAGTGAATAAGTTTGTTTGTTACACCTTTGCGCCCTAATAGCTCAATCCATTATGATGAATTTTGCTATAGAAAGAGATAATACTTTGGTTATAAGCTACATTATCCAAATACTTAAAAGGCTGGAGTGATGTAAACTTTTTATTATTTGCTTCGAATTTTGCAGAACTATCGATTATAATTACAAAATCAACGTAAACGCGATTAACTAAAGAAAGGGAGTACATTAAGTATGGATGTACCTACTAGCCAATAATAAGTTATGTCTCATTATGCTAAGTAACGCTTTTGTAACATCTTTAAAATAAATTTATGTAGCAGTAAACTTTGAGTTTTTCATTAAATTTCAATAACTATATATACCTATTATCATAAATTATTTGTTATCATTTAATAAAAAGGAACTTTAGCATATTTATATTATAAATACCTACTAGCTTCAACTTCATATCGGATCAGATATTACGAATAGCCATTTCCTATTCCTAGGTCTCACATCTACGTTTATAAATACCAAAAAAACTTACCTACTACTCTTGCATAGTACAATGTATAATAATGATGCATATCGCGTACTGATGAGGCTTCCCAGGTTCTTGCGCATCAGGCATGTTCGCTGAAGCAGGTGTTTTTGCCATTATGAGGATTAGTGTGGTCGGATTTTGGGAAATAATTCGAATATCTGGCGAATATATTCTAAAAATGCTGAGTCAGTATCTCGTCAGTCCAATCTTTGAAAAGTGGTTAATAGGGTAATTTTCCTTCAAAGTTCATGCAAAGCACTATCTATTATCATGATTTTTTCTAGATTTTTCAAGCCAATAGTGTAAAGCTGAATTTCAGATTTGACAATAAAACAGTTTTAAGTTTCATCTATGCACGATTTAGTGTTGTCATTTTTTATGTGTGAGTGTCGTAATTATAATTTCGTTTTTTGCGATACTACGTTAGACTGCATTTGTGTGCATATTCATCTAGCTATTCTTAAGCTGCAAGGCAGCGCCATCTCTTCGCATTATAGATAACCCACAATGTCAAATGAATACTTTTACAAGTATTAAACATTTGAAAGAAGAAATAGCAATTACAGTTATAATTTTTTTTTGAAGCCTGTAATTGCTTGATGTTTAAATCTAAAGAAAAGAATTCTTGCAGCTTAAGAATGGCTAGATAATTTCGACGCGGTCAGTGAGGGCCATGGTATCATAATTGGTCAGTGCATTCGCCCGGATTGCGAAGGGTGCGGGTTCGAGTCCCGTCTGCTGCCTGGTCCGCGTGGATTTTTTCTAGTTATATTTTCTTTAGATTTAAACATCAAGCAGTTACATGCTTTAAAAAAAAATTATAAGAAACTTGAAAACAAGCGAAACCCCTAAAATGAGTGATTCTAGCGACGAAGAAGTTTATTTGACGCTGAAACTGATAGTAATGCGCAAATGAGTTTTCTACCTCAATCACGCGAGAAGCCTTTGATATAGTACGATATGTTTAACACGTGGCGACTAGCTAAAGGTGCCAAAACTTTCTCAGATAACGTTTTGCTGGCATATTTTTTTTGAATAATCCGAGACTAAGAAGTCAAGCACTCTATGGAGTTCATATTCAATGCGACAATAAAGAATGAAAAAGACGTACATATCAACACCTATCCTAAATGAGCGGCATTTTGAAAAATAGCCTCATCTGGTCATCGAGCAAATAAATCTAAGGTTTTCACAGCATCTCGAAAGATTTTCAACGAAACACCTGATTCCGTATATTTGGCGGCAAAAGTACATCATAATCTAATTTATAGTAGGTATTGATAGGCCTAAGTAATTATGCACGCATATTTAATTAAATAAAACTAGTTTTAACGGGTTTATGCACGAAACTTTATTTATTTATTGACGTTTCGCAGCCTTTTCAGGTCTGCATCGTCAGAATAATGATTTTTTATTTAATTTTGTCGAGCTACCTTCGAAAGACTTATCGGTTATTTCATTGGAAGATTTTTTAAATTTTATTGTCTATGTATGAATTTATTAGTCAATTAAGTAATAAAGTACTTTATTTAAAATTCTTTTTTGTAATTTTGAGTTTATTTATTTGACCCTAACTACCGTAAACTACAACCGGTTAAAAAGCTGGGAGACCTTTCTGAGAAGACCCGGCGAAACAAACTCAGAGAGGCTTTCTATCTCCTTCTTATGTCAAATCATGCAAACAAAAGGAATAATAGTTGGTCTTGCAGTGTGTGCTCGGAGTTGGGATTTTATCTCTTGTATAATGGGTTCCCAAGCTGATGGTATATACCAACCATCACCCCTATTGAAAGTTGGATATTTTTTAATCCCAATAGCCTCGCGCATCATTCTAGGAATGAATCGTTGCTCAGTTGCAAGGATCTGTGGTTTATCAAATCTAATGTAATGGTTTGGTCCCCCTAATGCATGTTCATCAATAAATAAAGTTTCGTGCATTAACCCGTTAAAACTAGTTTTATTTAATGAGTGATGTGCGTGAAAACCTAAGAAACATATATATACTTTTTTAATTTCTCTACTACAATACTGTTTACGTTACAGGTTGTTCTCATTGTTGGTATAAACAGAGTATGTCGAACTAATTGACTAACACAACTTAATGTCAAAAACATTGAGAAACATTCATGACTTACTATTAATTAACTTAGCTAATACAAAAGGAGACCGCAACTACGTCATTGGAAAGGAATACGTAACAATTGTTGAAAAATATCAAGCCTTACGCCCGCCTAACACTCTAATAAATGTAGCAGTATCCCACGAGAAATAGCAACTTTTCTTGAAATTCTAGTACAAAGGGTTGTACACGGGTCATTGTTTCCGATGAACTTCAGCCACGTTTTTGGCGGATTCAGGAGCTGATCTCCTGTCCCTTAAGCGCCATGGAGGCTGGAAGTCTAATGCGGTTATGGAGGGATACATAGAGGATTCCATTCAAAATAAGTTTCCAACATTTAAGGTATCGTAGGAGCCATCACACTGAAAAAGCCTCAGTAAGATCCTTGGATTGGCCTTTCTACACCAAAAAAGAGCCGTTACGAAACACCTAACCACCACCTAAAGCACAAAAATGTATCATTGATCTCCACCGCCAAAAGCACGAAAATGTATCCTTGTCCTAGAAGGGAATATTTTAGGCGATTCGATGCTTCCTGATGCCCCAAACATCGTCCTCTCTCCTACGGCCGCTTTTCCGTGTGTGCGGCTGAGACCTGGTCGTTCGAGGACAGAAGGAACGCCGACCGTGTTATTTATTTATAAATAAATATATAAGTATATTTTATCTAGCCAAGAAATATATATATAAACATCCGTGACTAAGGTACAAAATATGCTCGTATTCATCGTACTATTATCTGCCTCCCACCGGGATTCGAACCCGGGACCTCTAAGTAGGTGGCGCCACGAGACCCGAGCGCATGAGACCCGCGCGTATATACCACTCGGCCACGAAGGTTGTCCAACTATTAGGGTTTGTTATATTTTGTTGGTCAAGCCAATTATGTAGTCCCATCACAAGCCAACCCAATTTTTGGTGCAAATTGGTGCCCTTTGGCGAAATTGCCAGATTTGATCTTTCTTTCCCTACATTGACTTAAATGTGGCCCGCCGCAGTGCTGTAGATAATTACAAAAGCATTTTTTGAATATAAAACCAATTGGCATACGCGTAGAATAGCAATTTCTTCATTTCAACTTTCATCTCTCCTTTAAGTTTTCTTGTGACAAAAAGTATGCCCTTCTGTGAGTTCTCCTTTATTTTGTTAAACAAAATTACTTTTTACGTTTTATGATTTAGTTGTTTATTATAAAAAAATTGGTTAGAATAATGGTTACACACATACTGAAGGTATCTAAAAGCTCTGTTCCACAATCTGTGTTGTCGCGGGCGAGTATAACAACTCTAACGTTCGAGATTTAGCAGTATCTATACATGTTAATAATGATAAATATACAGCGAAGGAAGGTATAATAACAGGGTTCGGTTTGTCTTGTCACCCTAAATAGTTTAACCGGGAATCAACTCCGTGCTCGTACGTGCTCCGTACTCGGCTGCTGAGCTCGTCCATCGAGGAATCATCATAGAATCTGAAGTTCCTCATCCCTCTTAAGGACAGTCATCATTAGTGGCATTCAACGTGTGATTGCATTGTCGCGCGCGCGCGGGTGTTATTAGCGCCCGCCCGAAATCACTCGTTGTACGGCTTCCTGCTTACATTCAGGCCTAGATCAACGTTACAAATACGTTTGTAGATCCGACTGACAGACACCATGTGCAGTGTGTGCTTTCAGTCTTTTTAATCGGTGTTATATAGGTACAATTAATTTTGTAGAGTGCAAAAATTCAAGCACTGCTAAAAGTGCAAAAATATAAAAATGTGCCGAACCATCAACTATTCACAGGTATCGTATCGCATCGCTATCGATTATGCCAGTAATAAATTACCGATAGTGTATTAGTTATACTAAGATGGAATTTTGTAGTTCAGAACCCTTTGGATGGCGTAGCTTCTTGACCTTCACAAGTGCTTGTAACGGTCTAGACTGAATAAATGACATTTCATTTCATTTCTTTCTTCTAGGGTTTTTTTTCCAAACAGGCATTATTTCAGTTTGTCCTTATCGACAGCCATTCCTGACGACATCAGTCCGCAAGGCTCAACTCTGCCCACCTCGAACCAATATCGGCATTAATGTGAGGAGTGGTGGCGTAGTGTGGTGGTGGATGTGGTGGCGTGTGGGCCGTGAGCGGGCGGCGGGCGGGCGGAAGCCGTTACGGCACCTTTTGTGGAGGCCGCGGCTGCATTACAAAACCGCTAAACAACCACCTGAATCAATTTCACAACATTTGAAAGGTAACTATGACTTTATTTGTGAAAAAGTCACAAAAGCGACGCGACGAAGGTACCTATCTACAATTACGTCACGCCAGTTTCTCTCACAGACAGTTTTTATACACGGTGGCACAAAAATAACGCTGGCGGAATAAAAGAAAAACATATTCAAACAATCAAATGTTGTGCATTCTCTTTTAATTTTCATTCATTGAAGTAATGTTTTTAGATAAATTGTTAATATCATTAATTACGCTATGTCGAAGTCAAAACACTGCGTGGAACCATGACAGTGTGAGATTTGAGAGAGAGCCTCTGAAAAATCGTGCTATACTTGTACTGCTAAGCACACATTGGTAGGTTGCAAGGTGCTCCTTGATAAGGGTCAATACTCACGTCGCCATGATAGAGTTCTTGAAGTCATATGTGAAACAGCAAGTCTTGCAGTGGCTAGCCCAAAAAGGATTAAACACAAATAAGAAACAAATTAACTTTAGAAAAGAAGGCTCAACTGTTAACTCGAAAAGCTAGCCTTTCTCAATCCTAGGTACTGCACCTAACTGGACTATTTTAATGGATACGCATGAAAACAAATGAAAAGCACTATAAAGCACCAGAGGATATTGGCGTTTCGTCATCCAGGACGGACATATTCCTCTTTTCTAGGCACATCAAACTATTAGAGCTTACTGTACCATGAGAAACTAACATTCCAAAAGACCACATTATTAAATTGAATAAATATTACGATCTAACCAATGAACTAACTAAAAATGGCTATCTAGTTAATTTATATGCGCAAGAAGGAGGAGCGAGAGGTATACCAGCAAAATCTCTCTATAACCTTCTAAAATACCTCGGCCTGGCGTGAACTGCGGTAAGTTCAATTTTGGAACGAGTAACTAAGGCTGCACTAACAGACTCCTATCAAAGCCTAGGGCAGGCAACTCGAGCAGGGAAGATGAGTGTTGATGCACATCTTAAAGGGGACCTCCTTAAACCTACACCTGGGTTGCAAGGCCCTTTTTTTCTTTTTTTCTTTTTGTCTGGGAAAATGCTTTACGCGTCCTTCAACCACCGGGGGAGCGAGAAGAAGGTATGTGGGACTCCTTCCTGCTCATTTCAGCCAGCCCTTAGGCCGGATAAAATGAGCAGGGCCCTACCAAACACCCTGAACAGTGCCACTAAAAACCAGACAATACTCCTGCACCGGTCACCCGGCGTACATTGCGGACCGCAGTCCCCCCAATGGGCGCCGGGAGTGCGGATGTGGTCGCGGCAACCGTTGCCGACTGTCCGCGCACCCGCAACGTGATTGTCCCCGATGGGGTTGCAAGGCCCAGGAACTGCTCAGAGTTTCTCTATTTCCCACACGATGGGCCCGGCACCAGCACGGTGAATCCATGGATTGCTAAGAAGTTATTCTCTCTCAATGTTACATTATCTATTGAGATGGATGAAAATATTGGTATTTAAAACAATATTGCTATTTTTACGGAATATTACAGAGTAGCGAAACTCTTCGCAACATTGAAACAAAACAAATTGTTAAAGTTCAAAACAATAGAATGGGAGCACAGTGGACTGCACTGGCCTACGCCTATAAGGGTGGATGTGAGTAGCATGCCTCTTATTGAAAGAGATTTAAATATTACGTATAGTTTAATGTGGTTGGTTGTACATATTTAGTGCCTGTCTGGTTGTATTTAGGCTACCCCTTTCAAAATCTGTAAGCCTAATGAATTTGAATTTGAATAATTCTTCGACCACTTCTCGTTATCCGATTCAACAAAAATTTTGCATACTTATGTAAATCTGCTAATGATGCAATAACATGGTGCTAAGCAACTAACTCCTATATGATGATAAAACTAGAAGGTGCCCATAGAAACTCTGTAATGAAACAAAGCAACCCTATCAAGTTTGGACTCGTTTGATTTGTCTTGATGAGTATTTTGTCAATAATTAATCATCCCCTGTTTTCCTACCCTTAAGATTGTTTTTTTCCATATTTACATGGGACCAACTTCGGGGTACGCATAACTTGTAGTCGATTACCCTTAACTCTTAAAAGATATCCTTTCCAATAAAAAGAGATTAATCAAAATACATAATAAATATTATACACATGTACGCGTCGACTTGAAAACATCCTCCGTTCCGTAAATTTCCAATCAGAAAACACTAAAAGTTAAAAATAAATAATAAAGACACATTTTTTTCAAAACAATACATTACATTTTGCTGGCAAATGAAGAGGGTATAACGCCCTTTTATTTTAAATATGGGATATAATATAATGTACCTATGAAATGGTATATTTCTTATCAGACTTAAATTATTCACGAACTCCGTGACCGAGTGGTTTGTACCGACTCGAGAGGTCCCGTGTTCGAAACGAGCATTTGTACTCTAATCATGGTAGAGTACAAATGCTCGTATTCATCACACAAACGTGTGCCCCCACCGGGATGCTTAATATGTATTTCTATATAAATATACATTTATATGTATATGTATTCTATCCGTTACCTAGTATCCCATAACACAAGTTTTACAGTGCTTACTTTGGGGCTAGGCTATTTTTTTATTTGTATGTGAAAATGTATCCCACAGTTTTGTCGTACATGGTAAGAATTTCGAAAAAATTGTACGGTTGTAGATAACCCATTAAGATGATGAGGATGAAATTTTTAGAGCGATGTAAGTAGTAGCTGGAACTAATCCGAACACTTCTTCAGAATACGACCAATCCCCGTGATAAATTATAGAAGATGCAGAGCGAAGCTACACCCCTCACCTCACGCAGAGCCAAAGGATCAAGCTGATCGAAAAGGTTCCAGCCGCTGGGCGCTGGCGCTAGAATTCCTTGTCTTTACCTGTTAATTGGTCAAAAAAGTCTTCCATCTTAAAGATATACATAGGCACTTCTTCTATTTATATGTATCGTATGATGATTTGATAAATCGAAAACGCGAATAATTAGACAACCAGCGGTAACGTTTCTCAATCTTACTGACAGTACCCATAGTACAAGTTTGAGCTCACGAAAACTATCATAGTTTTCGTAATTGTAAATTATGTTTCTATGTCCATTTTGGTGAAAGTAACCAAATATTCTTAAAATTTAAGAAGACGCAAACGATTTAATGATAGAATTTAAACACTATTTATTTGTATTGAAACGAAAACAATAAAATCAGTACCCTTAGTATACGAGTGCGAGCTCACGAAAATTATTATCATAGTTTTCGTAATTGTAAAACTCGTACTAAATGTATAGATGATAGAAAATTTACGAAAACGCGAGTTGCCTCACAACTATTGCGAAAACAATCTTTGACTTATTATAAATAAGACCTCTTATTGACCGGTCGGTCGGAGTGCCTAAAACCACATCTTCTCAGATTAGTTGATACTTGCCTTAATAACATCATTGTCTAATTATCCGCGTTCTATCTAAATCCCTAGGTTTTTTGCATTGATTCAAATTATTTTACGACATGATATGTAAGCAGTTCATTTTCAAAGTCTATTGTTTCTAGCATACTTGTAGGTTGTCGTGGCCGCGCTGTCTTTGGTTTAACACACACACATTTTAACATTTCGAGCTTAGACATTTCGTTTCTGTGTCTTGATTTAAGCTAAAGCCTAAAATATTTTTT
Organism: Chilo suppressalis; assembly: GCA_902850365.2. Lineage (NCBI taxonomy): Eukaryota > Metazoa > Arthropoda > Insecta > Lepidoptera > Crambidae > Chilo > Chilo suppressalis. Next base: position 24,506,150 of record OU963909.1, read on the forward strand.
TGGTAGAGTTTGATAAGATTCTTTCATAAGTATCTAACTCATTCGTACTTAGTCTATTTAAGTTAGTAAATGCAAGTTAAAAAATAATGTTTGTTTAAGTATAGGTAAGTACTATATAATATTGACGATTCAAGGTTTCTGGAAAACTTTATCTGTTTAGATAATTTACCTAATACATTGTAAGTTCATTGCTACACTGCTGTAAGTAGGTTTTCAGGTACCTATCTATTCCATGACGTAATAACTTATTGGTTAGGTATCTACTTCAATTAGGATTTTTTTAGGGTTTGGCCTAAAAAATAATTTATTCAAATCCGAGTGTTAGATTCTGGTGGAGCTATACAAACTTAATGAATTACTATCTAAAATTGTGTTGGCTTTTAATTTAAACACCCTTTGTTATTAACGACGACGGTAGCTTTCATAACTAAACATTTTTTTTTACAACTGTAAAGTTGACTACTTTATAAATAAATACTTAATACAATTCTAAGATTGTGATCAACTAATTAGCTAGTAAAGTGGCACCTGTTATTAAAATTATGGAAAAAAATATTTCTAAGCAGGAGACGCCTTCAAGTCAAACCTATTTAGGAACGTTGCATAATAAGGGATAAGGGTCTCACTCTACTGAGGCGTGTGAAGTCTATTTCGATCGCATTCAATTGTGTCGGATCGTAACTAGGTCTGATGTCTGAAATGAGGGTAAAAAAATCTATAAAAGGGTAAGCAGCGTGCGGAAGGTCACTTACTTCTGTCGGAACCACTACAGTGTACACCGCACGATCGCTTTACGCACAACACTCGGTTCCACAACAACACTAAAGGGTCATTCATCGGGGAGCATCTGTCGCATGCAATCAATCTGAGGGTTATTCGAGTCGAACATTAAAATAAGGTCACCGGAACGGCCGGGTTCGCGATTGACTAACTCAGATTGATTGCACCAGGAGTCGGCGGCGGCGGCGGCGGCGGCGGCGGCAGCGGCGGCACGTCGGAAACGTGGTGGCGGCTCGCTGGTAGCGCGGCCGGGCATGCAGCGGAGCCGCGATCGATACTGTTTACGCGTAGCCGTAGCGCGCGGGGTGAACGCTCACGCGGCACGCGCTGCACGCCGGGCGCGCTCTGCCTCGCCGCCGCCGCCGCCTTCATAAAATATTCAGCCCTACGGAGGTTAAGCGCACCCACCTAATCGCCCGGCCGTGCATCGGAAACGGCCGCCCCCCGTCCCGCGGCCTCGCGACTAGCCGCAGCTCGCAGCTCGTGCTGTAATCCTATTTGTTTGGTGCGGCGAGGATTCGGTCGGTCATGTCCTGGTCGCAGACACAGTGGACGCGGAGCCGAGGCGGGCGCGGCGCGGTTACTGCCGCCCGCCACCCGCCCGCTGCCGTCCGTCGACCGCCCGCTGCCGTCCGTCGACCGCGAGCCGCCGCGCACGCGCCCCGCCCGACTCTAAGCCTTTACGTACATCACAAACCTACCCCAAGGAATCGCTCGCTTCCTTAACTTTGACAACTTTGCACTCTATAAAACACAATGCCTATGAGCTGAAATACTTTTGGTTCCGTTGACACCATCAATGGTACTGATACAAATAAATGAATATTGTTTAGTTTGCAGTCGTTCAATTAATGCGGTGGTTCTTTATGTGTGGTCCGCGGCGAGACGGAAGTTTTGACAAATGGTCCCTCTTTACTAAAAGTTTAATAACCACTGCATTAATGGAACAACAGCAGTAGGCACTTATATTTTGCTGTTCCAAGTACCATGGATGGCACAGAACATAGAAACCTCTTTGTGTTCTGTGATGGATGGTCGTACGGCAAATTATAACAATAGAGTCCTTTGACTGATAGTATCCACATGTATCTATCTAATATGCTATCCCTGCATTTTAGGAGTGAGTAGGTCCTGAGTTCAAATTTCGGTGGGCGAATGTTTGTATGATGAATGTTAGCATTTGTACCAAACTCATGGCTGTTTATTTATAAGTCTTATTAATGTCTCCACTGCTAAGGATTCCTTATGAATGGTATAGATTGGGTCATGACCCACAACGCGAGTCTAGAACGGATTGGTGGGTACTTACGACTGCAGATGTAGCCAAGACCAACGGCTTAACGTGCCTAACGAAACACGGAGGAACTCGAGATAATAGGTTTCCGCTCACCCATCCAATGACCGACTATTGCGAAACTTGCTTAACTTCCACGTTCGCAGACCGATCTTTTTTTGTTTCTACAAATAAATAAATACTTTTCTTTGTATTTTGTATACATACACTTGAGAGCAATGAATCCGGGTTACTTAAAGAATCCTAAATATCTCGCAAACTAAGAATACTAGCTTCTTCATCAGCCTATTAATGTCCCCACTGCTGGGGCACAGGCCTTCCCTATGGATGGAATAGTGAGATTGGGCCATGATGACCCACCACGCGGGCCCAGTAAGGATTGGCGGGTGCTAACGACTTGCATCTGCAGTGACCAACGGCTTGACGAGCCTTTCGAAACACGGAGGAACTCGAGATAGAAGATTTTTGGTCACCCATCCAATGACCGACTACTGCGAAAGTTGCTTAACTTCAACTATCGCAGCCGAACGCGGTAACCACCTGCGCCATCGAGCTCCTCCTAATACTAATATACTATCCTAATACCTCCGAATACTAGCTTAATGAAATAAATTATAATTAATAGACAATTAAAAACTGCTTAAATGATTATATTAAAACGTTAATTGTTAATATCTATCATATCATAATAAAATCAAATTTGAAAAAGGGATACTTTCGATGATGGAACTACAAAATTACTGCATTTGTTTTTGCTTTTGTTTCTAATCTGGCATTTATCATTCATACCATGTCGATAGTGTTCAATATTAATTATTTCAGCTGTAATCATGTCGCTTACACCTGAAGCATGCACCAGAATTCTCACAAAGCTGGAAACCGGCCGGAGACAGCGCGATACAGCCAGGGGGCCAATCGCCTACCGGAAATGCTTTGGAAAACGCTAACGCTTACGATTTTATTTTGTTATTTCTAGCCGCCTGAGGTATTCAAATACCTCGCGCTCTTTCTTTTTCTTTTGCATTGGTAATAACAATATTAAAAAAAATGAGCGTGAGGTATTCGAAAACCTCAGGCGGCTAGAAATAACAATATAAAATCGTAAGCGTTAGCGTTTCCCAAAGCATTTCCTTTAGGCGATTGGCCCCCAGGACTGTGGTGTGTCGCTGTCAACAGTAAAAAGAGTACTCCAACGTAACGAGGAAACTGGCTCTAAGCTACACAGACCAGGAACAGGCAGAACCTGGTGTCCATAATATTACCATAAATTGGACTATTGATGATTGGTCAAAAGTTGTGTTCGACGACGAATCAAAATTTATGCTCTACAAGCACGATGGAAGACACAGAGTATATAGAAGACCTGGGGAAAGATTCAAGCAGGCATGCATCGAAGAAAAAGTAGCCTACGGTGTTAGGTCTGTAGTTGTGTGGGTCGGAATTTCTTCTGAGAGTCGCACAGAATTGGTGTTTATAGAAAACGGCTCTTTAATTAGCAAAAGACATGTGGAAGAAATCTTGAATGAACACGTTCGTCCATTAATGATCAATTTGGGTGAGGATACTATTTTTATGCATGACAATGCCCGACCTCATACAGGTTGGATTGTGAACAGTCATTCACCTTCAAGAGATGAACATTGCTCGCATGGAGTGGCCAGCACGCAGCCCGGGTATCAACCCGATCGAGCATGCTTGGGACGAGCTAGGGAGATGCGTAAAAAATCGAAACCCTCCCCAAATTACGCTTCGTGAGCTCAAAATTGCTGTGACAGAGGAATGGGAGAATATTCCCCAAAATCGTATAAGAAAGTCGGTGTACAGCATGCCAAACACCGGTTTGGGTGTAATCGACAAGGAGGCAATACGAAGACGTATTAAAATTCAAGAAAAGCGTAATGTTGTTCAAAAATTCCGTTTTTTAAGGAGAGATCAGCCAGTTTTTTCTTTACGTATTTTTTTGTAAATAAAATGTGGTGACTCATAACTTTCATTTAAGGAGTATTTAACTGTCGTTTAAACAGAACTTATTTCGTTAAGCATTCTTAGTTTGCGAGATTTTTAGGATTCTTTATGTGACCCGGATTCATTACTTTCAAGTGTGAGTCAACATTATTTAGGAATGGACATGGAGGAGGCAATTTGTTTATCGATTTTATTCCGAAGGCTGAGCGTGAGAAGCCAAAGACGAAACTGAGTTTATCCTATTTTAAGTGAAAGATTTTCTTCAATCCTGTTTATCACGTTATATCCCAACCTGAGATTATTTTATAGTACCTTTATTTCAACTATTTTAGGATGTCGGTTGCATCCTAGGATTTATTATATGATTGTATTGGAAACGATTTTAAACCCAGTGATGATGCTATTAGATATTGCATATCATCTTGTCTTCACTACTCATTTTCTTGTCTCAGCCCTCGCGGATAAAATGAACCAGGCCGTTACAGATGCGTAGAACTTTAACCGCGCGGTGACTCGCGGTTCAAGATCTTGCGCGCGGGTCGGAAGGCGCCGCGCGGTTATGTGGACGATAATAGCCGTTTTTTTTTTAATATTATTAGTAATAATCTTGTACCGCGCGGTCATATATATATTTTTTTATTATTATTGTAAGGGCCACCAACATAAGTTACAGCAGTTCTTGGTACAAACAAAGCTCAAATTGCTTATAGTTTACTGCACTTACAATTAAGGTAGCCACAGCATGCGATATGAATGAACTAAGCCTTACAGTGCTTACTTTGGAACTAGGTTAATTGGTAGGAGTTATAAAAAATTGGGCAGTCTACTACCTCATTCAGCTGCCAACGTAAGAGAACATGAAAGGGCGCTTTATATTTTATTTACTTGTGCAAAACCCAAAGGGACGCCCTCTCCCCTGTGCAATGTTCAGTCAGAACCTTCGCAACGTATCAAAAATTCATGGAAATCAATAAACCTACTTCATTGTACTGGATTACCTTCGTATCTACAGCTACGTAAACTTCACACTCCATTGGCAGTTTATCTAAACTGTTTCAATTTTAACCGACGAAAATAAACGGAGGAGGTTCTGAAGTCGACGCGTATAGGTTAATTTTTTTATGTATGACGCCTTATTTTTTTTAAGAAAATCCAAAAATAATTTAATTAAGAAGAACGACTAAAGTTTCGAGGTAGGTATGAAAAAAAATTGTCCCACCTTACATGAGAAAATCCAACATTTTCGTATATCAAGGGGGTGTATTTCATTAACCGTTAAAAGTTCTCGTTTGTAGGAGCGCGTTTAAAATAGTGCCCAAAATCGGTCTTGGTATTGCGATCTTGGTTTTGTTCTTGCATTTTCGCAAGAATGGCTGCAGCAACGGCGGCAGCTGCGGCAACGTTCCTAAATGGCGCTGAAAAATGGCAATATTTGGCGTTCTTGATCAACAAAAACCAAAATTCATTAATAATTTTGACTTATTGAATGCTGCAGATAACTATTGGAATATTTTGTAGCGGTCTCGCTTTTAAATATAGCTTAACTTTTTATTAAACTCAAAGTTGCAAAGATCGATTTTCATAAAATGCGCGAAGGATTTTTGAGCTCGTGGACTCAGCACTCTTCTAAATAAATGAAGTCAAAAAAAAAAATAGAAAGTATCTTCTCTTAATTTAGGCGAATAGTTCGTAGCGGCCGGCCTCGGAATTTCGAAGTACTTATCATTGATTAAAATGTAGAAATACAAGCCTTTTCTTAACCAAAAAACTAGGAAAATTGCTCTAAGTTAACTATAAGTGTATTGTTTTTCCCTTATCTACGATATTATTATTCAGTAAGATTTAAACAACAGTATGGATTCCTTCTGGTAAAAGCTACAAACTCATAGAAACTCAAACTAACGTACTAACTCTACTTACTAACATTTTTTTTTATTTGTAACTAAAGTTTGTAAATAAAAAAGCTTTACTATATTATCAATACATAGTATAAAGAAAAGTCGCTTCCCGCTGTCTGTCCCTATGTATGCTTAGATCTTTAAAACTACGCAACGGATTTTGATACGGTTTTCTTAATAGATAGAGTGATTCAAGAGGAATAATATAGTAGAGAAACACTGATCATTTTAGAGGTTTTTAATGTAAGGTCGTAAATAAACACGTTTTTATTGCGCTTACATTGCAAACGCTGGCAATTTTTTCAAAATTGGCATTACAGTACACAGTACTATTGTACACCTTAAAAAGTCCGTGATGGTATATGTCTATCTCTTAGGGATAACCCACAATAACATTTTTTTTCCTATACTTTTTACGAGAAATAATAGATTATAGGTTATCCCAATATCTTTGATAAATCTGCTAGATTTTTAAAACTGCTAAATTTATATTGACATAGGCTATATTTTATGCCGTTGAAATAAATTTCGTCCGTGCAATGCCGGGGCGGAACACTAGTATAATAAGGAACTTCATTCCAATAATATTGTAGACGCGAAAGTTAGTTTGTTACGCTTTCGCGCTCTATAAGCTAAATCGATTATGATGAATTTCCTTATAGAAATAGATGGGACCTTGGTTGTAAGCTTCATTATCGAAATACTTATAGGGGTAAGTAGGGTGATTTACCAATTAATAAACTTTATATGATTTGCTTCGAATTTTGCAGAATTATCGTTTATAACTACAAAAATATCATTATCGCGAGCTGATTAATAAAGACAAGGGGTCTATTAAGTATGTACAACTAGCGATAGCACTCGCCCTTACTTACTTGAATACACCAAGCATGCCACACACAAGGTATCCTTCGCTACATAATCGATGCCAACCAAAGAGGAAACCTCTCTCTGTGTTCTGCGATACGAATTTACAACACTAGAGAAATCAATCTCAGCACACTCATACTTACTCGTAGTCATCACCAATAACCACCAGTCCTCACCACTCCGTATGCGCAGACACCGCCAGCGGATAGTTTTGAACGTATAGGGATTAGAATCCGATCGAAACTGGTTTTCCGGCCGAAACCGAATATTCGGCCGTGGCTTCAGTTTCGGCCGAAACCGAAATTCACGTGGTCAAGATTAAAATTCCTTAAAATACTGAAATTACCCATTATGCAGCATTAATTAGGACATGAAATGGAAACACAGTATATTAATTTTGTTGTAGGTAATCATTTATTAAATATAATATAAAAAAATATTAATAATATTTTATTATTTTTTCAAATTAAGTTCTTATAGCAAAATTTTTATCAGTTATCAATAATCAATTCTCAAATTGTTACTGTTTCATTAAATACCCATTGGTATTTTGAAATCTTATTAATTAATACTTTGGTTTGTATTTATACTTAGAAAAATCATCAATCTCCTTCATCTCAATATAGGAAACTGCACTTCTCAATATAGGATATGGACTGCTGATATGGTGCGAGAAACGAAGTAAGGCGAGCGTGCACGACAACTTCCGAAATCAGTTTCGGTTTCGGCAAAAGTTTCGGCCAATTTTGGCCGAAACCGAAACTGCTGCCGAAACTCGGCCGAAACCGAAACCGAACTTTCTGTCGGACACTAATAGGGATTGGGCAGGTTGTGTACTAATAACAAGTCAATCTCTTATAGTTTTCTAGTTTATTGTCAATACAAAGGGATTCTTATTGTCTAGTAACAAATTACAATCATCGATAACAATTTTATTATTACACGAACATCTTAAGCTTAGTCATTTACACGTCGGTTAATGGGGCTTGAAACATTTCTACAGGATAATCGGCGTTTTTGTTTTTAGGTCTCATTATCTGATGTATCTCATAATTATATTTTAAGTTCATACATTTTTTAATATACCTACATCGAAAATGGAATTAAAAATATTTAAATTTTTAGTCCCATTTTTATTTTGAAGTCGGTTTTTATTTTCGTTTAATCTGTTTTTACATCCATTTTGGTGAAAATAACATCGTCCAAGTAAACAATAAACAAAAATGATCATAAAATGAAACCTGTTGGATCAAACTAAATATTTTTTGGAACCAAATGGCAAGTATTTCCCATCGAACAAAAAGAAACACTCAAATCGGATCAATAACCTTAAAGAAATTGGTGTACAAAGTATCGTGAAAATTACATTGTCCAATTAGATATTAGCTCATAAAATATAAACTACTGGGCCAATCTGAATTATGCAACTATTCCGCATCGAACATCGAACAAAAAATCGGTGTAAATACATAAAAATACATAGCGACCGAATTGTAACCTCCTTCTTTCGGAAGGAAGTCGGTCACATAGTCATTACATAACTATGGCTCTTTACAATTCATAAGGATATTTGCGGGATTCTGCTCTTTGTCCTTTGTCATATTTGTGAATGTTGTTACTCACCATTTTTTAAATTTATGAAAGAAAGATAATTAAATACATTATATAAATTACAAATTTAGATTCTTCAACTGAAGGATTGTTGTCTTACACAGATAAGACAACAATCCTTCAGTTGAAGAATTATTGGCAGAAAAAATAAACAATCTTTTGTTGACTGATGACGATAGTTGACTGTGTTGAAAAATAAATGTAAGCATTCTAGGAAGGTAGTATTAATAATATGTATTAATTAATTATAAAGATTTAATATCGAGACATATTTCATAGTTGTCAGTAAAGTTACAACACATTAATAATGTTTCTGCAAATATTCTTTACAACATCATAGTGTACACCGCAGCAAACTACTTGTGCAACGATCATAGACAACAAAGTCTGCGGATTAGCAATTTAACATACAAAAACGTCTCCCGCGCAAGTTTATTTGCCTGGTGTTGCTCAAGGTTGTCGCTACAGTGGAACCAAGATCTTGTGGCGCCTGGCAAAAGCGGAATTAATTTTAGGAAGGTATATAAGCCCTTTTATTTATTTAAGGAGATGTTAATATGCTTTTTTGTATTTTATATTACTCGTTCAGAGTTATTGTAAATTGAATGGTTTCCTTTAGCGAGAAGATTCATGTATATATTTAACAATCCTTATTTATTCATCAGTGCCCTATTTCACCGATTCGACATAATGCCGCTGAGGTATGTAAGCTGAAGGTTTCTTGTGGGGTGATCTTAAATTAGTGATATCGAAGGAGAAATTTTACTGTTTTTTATAAAACTTTTGTATGAGAACTTCTCTTCTCGAGCTTTCGTAATTAATTACGGAAACACTACATGTAGTGTTGGCGCTGTTTATTTGTAAGATACGGAAAACTGACAATTTTAACAAAATATTTGTAATTTTTATCACATATGTCGGTGACATATTGTTTATTTGGGGAAGGCGAGTCTAGCGGTGCTCTTCCGTCAATGCCATTTAAAGTCCCCCAAGATCTAGGTTGCACCGTATTATATACATCGACGAGGAAACGCGGCATGTCTCCGTCAGGGAATAAAGTCTGTGCTTGGGGTCGATCGCCTAGTGGGATTGCCATCGTTCACAATTTCATTTCGCTACGTCTGACCGCCGAAGGTTTCGAAACGCTCCATGCTCATTTTCTTAGGAGCTGTTCAAGTATTACGTAAGCATTATAGGGGGGCAGGGGGGTCTCCGCTTTGCTTATTTTTGATGACTCGAGGAGGTGGGGTGTAGAGATGGTGATTAAGTCAGCATCATCGATTAAGCCTTTTTAAGTACTGCTGGTCATGAAGCTCATGAATCAATAAAAAAACAGAATTCATTAAAGGAAAAACGCATATAGGTACCAATGTTTACGTAAGGATGAGGGGGAGGTGTGAGAGCTTCGCTTACTTTTGTTGACAAGGGGGAGGAGGGGGTAAATAATTGTAATAAATCTGCTCACGTAACACTCGAACGACCCCTTATTTCCAATGCAAAAGAAAAAGAGACTGGGGCATCTGAAAACCTTCGGCGGTCCGAACTAACAAAAGGAATTCGGGACCGATAGCGACAGCCATATGGCAATCCTGAGCGAGGCGATTGCCCCCGGGTTCTACTTGTGACGGTGTACGAGTCGCAGCCCGCGCCGCAGAAGCAGCGGCCGTGACCCACGCTCCTCCCCCCCTGCCCCCCCGGCCCCCGCCCCGGCCCCTCCCCCGCGCGACGCTACGATGACGCGCGTGTACTTCAAGGGCGCCCCGCTAGTGACGGTCACGTCCCCGTCCCCACCCCCGCTGACGCCGTTAGCGTCGGGCGCGGGAGGGGGAGGGGGAGGGGGAGGGGGGGCGGGGTCGTCGTCCGCGAATACGATGGGCATGTCCATGATGTCCGCGGCGGCGAGCGGGGCGGCGTGCGGCGCCACGTGCGGTGCGGCGTGCGGTGCGACATGCGGCGCGGGATCGGCGCGACGCGGCGGTATCAACGTGACCGCCCCGCGGGACACTACGCGACCCTCTGTACGCGTGCAGACAAACATACACGCTTTTATGCTTAGAGCGACAGTAACGAAAAATGTGGGTAATTATCGCGATGATACAGGACGTGACCTTGTCACATTTTTGAATATCGCAAGTCTCCAGTTTTTAAAGAAGACGGTTCGAAACTTGTTATCCGTTTCCGGCAGGGACGAAACATACATCGTTTAAAAGCTACTTTTACGCTAACAAATACACAGATTATTTTATTTCTTTACTTATCTCCGGTTAATTTTAAATCGTGTTTAAGCGTTTAACAATTTTGTAACGATGATATTCTAGGTAGGATTACAAGAACGATCTGAGTGCAGTCGGGGTATGAAATTAGGCTCACACTCCGCCGCGTCGCAAGCCTGCAGTGTATCAACTGAAGGTGTGATCCCGAGCACCAACGCGCTCCTCAGAGCTGCACTCAGATCGCGCACGTGCTGTAACTTAAAAACGCCCATCATCGCGATAATTAGCGGCATTTCCCGTTAATTATACATCATTATGATCTCTGCTGCGTAACCTTACACATAGAGATTGGATTGAAAGAAGTAGCAAATTAAATTTTCCAGTATCTTAACAAAAAAAGCAGCCGATACCTATACCCACCATGACACTGGCCGCTAACTTCTCTCGCACTTAATTTTATTTTACTTTACAGTTGAACAGGGAAAATGTGTATGCGCATTATAACCGCCATTGACGTTCAAGTAACTCGATCAAACAGGCTTTTTCAAATACTTTGATCAAAAAGAAATTCGAAAATTCATATTTCTTCATTTTAATTGGCAACTCGTTTTGATCAAATTTTACGTCCGTTTTGGCACTATTTAAATTTCCATACAAAACTTCTCGACATGTGAACTCTTGACGCGTATGGAGATCTAATAGAGCTATTCGAATTCGATATTGGTTCGTACTAAAACTGCTGAACACAATTACTAGGGCTCGTATTACGGAATGACAACTAACTGTTGTTGTACAGTTAGAAAAGGATGTCACCTTGGGCTTAATATAATAGACAAACACCCATATTCTCAGTCGTCTCCTCGAGATTTTTTCCACTCGACTCAACCTCATTGGAGGAAATTCGTATGCTTAGACAAAAAAATATCCTTCACTTGAGATATTCCTCACTCGAGTGGAGGTCGAGTCGAGGAATAAACTGTCAAACTCAAGGTAGCTCTCGACGTACCTTAAGGCTTCCTCGAGTGGTGTTTAAGGTGTTTTCAAGTTGTTTTTTGAGAATTTGAATTTTGAGATTATTGACGAATAGGTGGATTTTATGGATTACGTATATGATGACGAACCATATAATCCGGCGCGGCGGTATTTACGTGACGCCGCACAACCTTTGAGGTTTACGACAATGATTCGTTAAAAAGAAGATTTCGGTTTAGAGAGATACATTCATACAAGTAATATTTCCTCTGCTAAGCATTACACTAAATTGTAATAACAGAGGACTACCTGTACCGCCTTTAATACAATTACTGGTGGCTTTGAAATTTTACGTGACAGGATTATTTTAAGTAGGTATTTACCTATGTTTGTTGTGTGATATTTTACTTTACACATATAATAAGTTTATGCCTTAAAAAGGTATAAACCTTTTTTTGTACTCTCAGTGGAAGAATGCTCAAGTTTGTTCAAGATACCTACTAGAATATCATTTTCGAGGTTATTTGGAGGAACTCCTTATGGAGCCCTCGAATGAGTTAGAGTCGAGGAACGTTTGAGGACGCGAATAAGAATATGGGTGAAAGTCGTTTTACTTTGCTGATTTGGTTGAAAATTGTTTAATCGCCACTTCTAAATTTAAAAATAGTACCTAGCTATACTTAACTTTTGTTAATTAATAATATTAATGTGTTGGAAGTTGACATCAACACATGATTTCAATTTTTGATGTCATCTTTCAATTGACGACACCGTTTGAAACAAAACAGGGAGAAAAAAATGGTTGCCTGTAAAGTCGGTTTTACGGGCGAAGATTTTACGTGACAACGTCTTTTTCTCGGTAGAATATTTATTGATATGAATATAATTAAATTGCACAATAGGAACAAGGAATTGAATGAAAATAAGAATTGCACAAATTTTAACTATAGAAATATATTTTGTTTACTAAAACATTGTACATGTAAACTTAAACTTAACACGAGAGACTCATCGTAACGTTACCGAGCGTTACACTTTTTCATAAGTGACTCCCAGCCGCAACCTAATTTAAGACGTTGTCACGTCAAAAAATAGCCCTTGCTGAGTTTGTTGCCGGTTCTTCTCGGTACAAGGTCTCCCGCCGTAGATTTACGAACCGATGGAGTAGCGTTTGACTTTCACAAGAGCTTGTAACAGCCTAGACTGAATTAATGAGTTTGAGTTTGATGTCGCTATATATAGCACATAGCGACATCCCTTTCTAACAGTACACAAGTAAAGATCAACACTTCTCATGAACCGTAATAAGTTAGGTTACTAAAATAATGTTCACTGAAAACCAAAACCTTGTAAGTGGTAAGGAATCTTTAGAGTGCCCGTCTGACTCAAAATTGAACAGTTTTTTGTAGAAAAAGGAGATGTTTCATTTTGGGCTAGGCCTATTCACATATTCTTAAAAAAAAGGATAAACAATGAGCATTCCCAGAATAATAATAATAATTAGTGTCTCAATGAAGAATAATGCGGCGAGTTCGGCACAATTATTTGGAACCCTAATTATGAATGTCATAGTAAACGGATAGAAAAGATTCAAAAATATTTTGTAAAAACGCTTGCATACCGAACTGGATCAAACTATACCTCATATGAGGACTGCATTAAAAAATAGAACATTCTCCCGCTTAGGTATCGTCGACAGCAGTTCGACCAAATGTTTTTGTATAAATTATTAAATAACTTTATTGATTCCCCTAACTTGCTTCAAAAAATTAAATTTCAAATTCCCACAAAAAGTGTTCGTCGCACCAACCGGTTATATGCCATTCCCAGATCTAACAAAAATTACACAGCAAACGCATATTTACAACGAAGTTTGACCGCATATAATACATCATTTGCAAATATTGACCATTTCTCAAATAGTGTAAACCAATTTAAGCAAAAGGAATTTAATTGTTTGTTCTCTATAATTTAGGTATATTTTACTTACTGCGAACTATAGCTATTGTGAATATCAAAAGCAATGTCAATTTAGAATTTTGTTTTGTTTTTATAACATTATATAATCTTAGCGTTCTGTGTTGTGTTATATTGAAGAACCAACTGTCTATTAATTAGCACTTAGGGGCCATCCATAAATTACGTCACACTTTAAGGGGTAGGGAGGGGGTCGACGAAATGTGACATCGTGTGACAAGGGGTGGGAGGGGTCCTAAATTTCGTGACGTCACATTTCAAAATATATTAAAATCTAAGTGTTGAAACTATTACTTTACGAAAGCATTAACAACCCAAACGAGAACAAAGTGGTGCTATGCCAGTTATAAATAATTTAAAGGAGTGGGATCAATGACTCAAGATTATTAAGTTTGTGTCTTTAATTTAATTATAATGCTATTAATATTTTATGTTTTGTTAATTTCTTTAATTAACATAGTCAATCACTTTTTGTTCGGTAATTTTTTTGTTTTGTTAATTGTTTGATTTGATTATAATAATAATGAAAAAACAATTTAAATGGAAATAAAACTGATTACAGAACCGCTGTTTTCATTCAATGATTTCTAAATGTAAATTTGCAAAATATGTGACGTCACACTAGGGAGGGGGGGAGTCTTACAAATGTGACCAGCTGTGACAAGGACGGGGGGAGGGGCAAAAAAGACATGAAATTCGTGTGACGTAATTTATGGATGACCCCTTAAATCCTTAAGTTTTTTTTGTTCCTCTTAAGTATATTTAGACTTATGTGTTGGCACTCAAGGTCTATAACTTTAGCTACAGTAAAGAAAAATTGTATCGATGTACATGACTGTTTGTTGTCCAGAATAAAATAAAATAAAAAAACAAACAATGTCTTTATTAAGCCTGCGGTAATATTAGTGATGGAAACATAGTATGTTCAAAAATGTAATGATTAAAAAAAGCGTAAGAAACAAAAGCATCCTCAAAAAGTCTGAACAAAACAAAGTAGCTTAAAAATATTATGGGGTAATATTTTTTATTCATATATATTTGGATATTTGGTAAGAGAATACTGACTGACAGTGACGTTAAGTTTTCTAGACTTGTTAAACGCCAAACTATCGTTGATTATTATCGTTGTTGATATTATATTCGTTATTGTAGATTTGAATATCATAATTAATTTTTGAAAAAAACTGTTAAAATATTATGCACAAAACCTAGCCCAATATCCAATACAAATATGAAACATCTCCTTTCTTCTTAATTTCCATAAAAATAATAAAATTAATATTTCATAAACTTGCTCACCCACTATCTCTATCGAGCGATGAGTCCCGCTGAAAAAAAAATGATAAAATGTATAGTCATTATTTGGTTAAGTTCAGTCTTAAATTGCATAGATTACTTTTTATCTACAGAACTAACTGATTTTTTTTAACCTTTATTTGGGAAAGAAACAAAGAAATAACACTTATACTATATCGAGTTGACAAAACATATGATAACAAAGTTTCCACTAAAATATAATACATAATCATTAATAACCGATATAAAGTAATTGAGATAGATATAAATTGAAAACAAAAATGTATGTATATAGCAATTAACAAAGAATTGAAGTAATTATTTATATACTAGCTGACCCAGCGAACTTCGTACGGCCCTAAAAAAATAGGGGTTGTCCAGTTGACAAAATTGTGAATCTAAACCATTCTCAGATCCCCTTGAACATACACAAAAAATTTCATCAAAATCGGTCCAGTCGTTTGTAACGTGTTAAAAACGTCACATGGATCTCCTTCGCTCGAAGAGCGAGATAGAAGATTTTTTTTTGGTTGTCTCTCTGGTCGTTTTTATCTCGCGCCCATTTTCTTTAATCTGTGCACTTTTGGGTAAGTGTGTTTCTGCCTTTATCGAGCAGTAGGCTGAATGGACGTTGTTCTCTTTGCCTACCGCCAAGACAAACTGAAGAAAAGAACTGTCACTTCACTTCACGACCAAAATTCTTACGAGAAACATGTAAAAATTATAATCGTAATTTTTCACATGATAATTCATTAGATTGTCAATTATTTTTTAATGGTAAGTGTTTTTCCAAATTCGAAAAGTGTTTTAATTCATATATTTCAATGATTTACATAAGGATTGATTTTTTTACAGATGTAATATTTCACACTGTTTGCGCGGAATGGCGGCGATCTTATTCCAAGCTTAATTTGTTTAAAAAACGGTAAGAACCTTGAGAGTTTTCCTTAGTTTTACTTTTTTTTCTTTGTTGTGAGCCATGTGCTAATCTGAGGAATATTTATTTTCAGCGAAAAGCGTTTTTTTTATATTTGAAATTTTATTTGGAAATCGTATTCAAATCACGATGTTTCCCGTGATGTGGAGGTGAACCCACGGGACCTAAAAACGGCCATCCTTTACATATTTGCAACACCAGACATACATAATTCCAAAGATGCAGCAAAGTCGGTAATATTCAAATTTATGGTTGTACCAGCACCCATATTAAAGGTAAATTTTCATTTAATTCTTGGTAGTCATAGTGTAGAATAGTTTCTAAATTTAGCAGTAACCCTTTTGGACGTAAGTAATTTTGCAGTAAATTTAAATAAATTACAAACCCAAAATGAACATGGATTTGCATTAGGCTTCCCTCGCGATTAATAGTCCTTTGCTTTCCCGGCTAATATGGTATAATAATGTGGTAGGTCTGGCGCCCGAGTATTCTATTTAATTAATTTCGACCTATCCATTTAAAGTAATTTTCACAACAAACTTTTTATTTTTGAAGTTATACTTCTTTAGGCGCGTTCTGAAAAATTGTTGAGAGTGAAATTTTAAGATGCGCGCGCATCATGTAACACAAAAAATTAACACCATGAAGTTGGTCGCTTTAGCGACTAGCGGGCCGCTAGTTTATAATATTTATCCACATGTTTCTAGTTTGTATATTCGGAATACGTGTTTGAGTTTCATACAAGTGCAAATCACATATGTTCTAATAAATTATATTCAGTAGCGATTTTAATTGAATATTTTGATTATTTATTTATTTTTTCAAATTAAAACTGAACTTTATTGACTGTGTCCTTTTCCAGACTTTTTATTAATTTATTGTAATTAATTATTTGCATGCAATTAAAAACTAATTTTAAACGATGCCAAAGAAGGATAACTTCTCACGCGCCTACATAAGTACACGCACCCATTTTTTTTAATATTACACGTTTAAGAGAAGTTCAGTGACATATACACTCACAGAAGAATTATATATATAAAGATAAGCATTTAAAGAAAATTTTACTAGAAAAAAATCAGTAGCTTGAAAAATGTTAGAGAAAATTGGACACGGAAGATTAGGGTCGCGGTAGCACAATAGTCAGTCAATGGTTATATTGAAGCAACTAGTGGCCCGCCCTCGCTTCGCTTCGGTGTAGAGCTGAAGTGTAGACTACAGTTTTTATTCTCAGGCTTGTATTATACACAATGACATTTATCTATGATTCTTCTCATACCTGCATGCAAAGTCTCAGCCCGATCGGTTTAAAATTGACAAAGTTTCATACCCATTCCGTTCCCTATTTTATCCCCTTGGGGGTAGAATTGATCAAAATCCTTTCTAAGCGGATGCCTACGTCATAACATCTACCTGCATGCCAAATTTGAGCCCGATCCGTCCAGTGGTTTGGGCTGTGCGTTGATAGATCACTATGTCGGTCACCTTTGAGTTTTATATATATAGACAAGCCGACCCAGCGAACTTCGTACCGCCATAAAAAAATAGGGGTCGGTGGTAGAAAGATGAAAATTCAGGGTTGTATGTATTTTTGTATCTAACATTGAAAAAAATTACCCTCAACATTTAGGGCGATGAAAAATAGATGTCGTCCGATTCTCAGACCTACCCAATATGCAAACAAAATTTCATGAGAATCCGGAAAGCCGTTTCGGAGGAGTTTAACCACAAACACCGCTACACGAGAATCTCTCATCTATTGGACAAGTCCGTCCGTCCGTCCGTCCGTCCGTGGTGCTGTTTCAGCAGCCAAACCGTAAGAGATAGATAAAGAGAATGTTTAAGTTATAAGTTGAGAATAGTCTGATAAGACTACAAACCGGATGTGAGTAACGTAGCACTTCCGGTTTTCGAGAAATCACGTGATTTCTATTTCAAACGAAACCACACAAAATCTCCGAAGTTCTCAATTAATTAAATACATTTTTTTTTTTTGTGAACATTTGGTTGACCGGTTTGCTAGTTTTATATATTAGATAGATAGTTACCTGGGCGGCGCGGGCGCGGGAGTGTGCGGCGCGGGGAGGGCGGGCGGCAGGTGTAAGTACTCCTCCTCAGACGAGTCCGCGCCTATACACATCGACAAATACTCTCACATACACTCATTACATCATACTTTATTCAACGATCATCCGGAAAGTACATCACGCTTTAAAGGCGAGGGAGTCACTCCCCAAAGTGTGACATTGTGTAACCCAGGGTGGGAGGGTCCTAAGTTTCGTGCCGTCACATTCAAAATCTAACTATTATCAAAAAACTGGAAAATATTTAAAAAAAACTATCTGTATGGATTTTAATTTGTTCGGAAATGTTGTTTTAATTTGATGGTTTGTGGAAGAAAAATCTGTCGTCACATTTTAGATTCGTAAATATGATTGAAAGATTCGTTCTGTGACAAGGACGGGTGAGGGGTTATAGCGTGATGTACTCTATGAATAACTCCAAATTGACTTGTTTACAGATCTTTTGTATCGTCCAATAGTTTTCCTGACATAATATAAGAAGTAAAGACATCAAAAAATTATCAAATGGGAAGTCCATTTAAGTGTGTCAGTGAAGGTCGTAGTGTAAAGCCGTAAGGCGATTTCCGTAAGGCATCCGATTTTATACAGGGTGAAATTGAATGTTTCTATGAAACTTCGTGAGACTGTTGGGTTACGTGTATAGAGTATGCATGATTTTTTTCGGATTTTTTAAAATAAAATTTTTAGTTTTTTAATTTTTTTTTGGTTATTTTTTTGTCATTTCTTCCTTATGAGTAATTATTCATTTTAAACACGTCTACATAGAAGTTATAAAGCAACTTAAAATAAGCACTACTAAAAAAACGGAAACTTAATGAATGCCTTCATTATGCCTCCAGTCGAGATCAGCGCCGGTCGGGGCGACGACCGCGGCCGCCTGTGTAGGTACTGTAACGTCCTTAACGTTGCAGCCTCCTTGTTTAGGTAAACTCTTTGCTTTTGCAATGCCTACGGTTGGCAGTTATATTAAAAAGATAATGTCATGATTTTAAGATTTGAAATGAGGAATCGTCTGTCTTTTGATAGAAGGTTCCATTCATTATTAGATCTTCAGGCGCCAAGAATTCCTCTCGTATTTAGATAAAATACTTTTATATTAGCCTGAATGATAAAACAAAATAAATAACTTATCTCTATCAGTATCTTTCAATTAACATCTACGCTCCCAGGTTCTATCCCTTCTGGGTAGAACTCTATAGTACCTACTACACGCACAGATGACTCGGCACTTACCTACTCTCCGCTTTGATCCACACTATTTAAAAACATTACAATAAAATAGTCTTAGATGCTATATTATAATTATTTATTCACTGATACACAATACCTTTGAATATTGTTTCATAAAGCACAGGTAATTAATCAATAAAATAAATCTTCCGTTAGAGCAATTAAAAATCCTATAAAGTTAATATGACTGTCACGATTTTAAATCGGTAAAGCCTGTCTGTTAGTGTAAGAACTTCTTTTTTATTGTTAATGTTAGTTGCCTCGTTTAATTAAAACTTAAGCACAAACGGCTTATTAAATTGGGAAAAATCATACAGAGCAAATCGGTATAACTTACGAGCTTAGTGAAGGAAGGAACTCTTCGTGTTTGATTTGCCCACGTCATGAAATTCCCAACACATTTAATCACAGCCACAGTCACACACACACACACGTAATAATATGTTGTTTTGCGGCAAGCACGGGCGGCACGCTGGCAACTAGCGCCGGTTGCGGCGTCTTTGATGATGTGAATTCCGCCCACCTCCCCTCTTCCCCGCACGCGGTGGTTTGCTTTGATTGCATGCAAAACGCAGTCGCAAGTATATCAATCGCGCGTGCGCGTGATCATCTTTTGACTTAGTGACATACACTGTGATAATTTCATTATGCCTCGGTATACGAACCAAGAATACCTATTTAGAGATTGGTTTACGAATGAGTCCGCAAACCATAGAAGTTGCATTTTGTGCAGTGAGTAGTGATAGGGACACTTTAAAAAAGGTGAAAAGACACGTCCGCAAACATGCCTACCTTTGTTTGCAGCGAAATGGTGGTTTAGAGCAACAATTTTGCAGATAATAATTTAAGTCTCTTTTTATTGCTAGTGTAAATACTTTTTGATTAGAAACAACTAATTGAAAATATATATATATATATAATTGTGTACTACCAGTATGATTGATTTGATAAAAAGTTCTAGTGAAAAAAATGAATATGTTCCTCCTTCCTCGTTGTACCTACCTACATCGCCGGTCTCGTAAGTACTTTTGAATACCGGGTTATAAATTTCATTCTGACCCAAGTATTGAACTGCAATAAGTATTTCTTTTTGTTTAACATTTGCCTATTTCCAATCGTGACAAAATTATTATTAACTTTTAAAGTTTTTCTCTGCTTAAGAGAAGATGACATTTGTGCTTATTATTTCAATTTCAATAAAGGCATCTAAGACGATTTTATTGTATTGTGTGGAATCAAACGAGTCAGCTGAGCTCTGTGTAGAGCTAGGTACCTACTCACTCAACGGCTGGCGGGCGCGGTCGGTCGTTGACCCGCGGTGGAATTTAATGTTTTTCCGTTTTAGAAGTGCTTATTTATTAGTTGTTTTTCACTGGATATGTAAGTTTGTTTGTTTAAAATGAATAAATGCTCAAAAGGAGGAAAGGACATAAAAATACATAAATTATAAATAAATACATAAAAAAAATATACTTCAAAAAAATCCGAAAAAAAAACAGGCATACTCAATACTCATAACCCAACAATCTCACGAAGTTTCATAGAAACATTCAATTTCACCCTATATATATTTTTTAATTTAAGTAATAACGTTATGCACGTTGACTTCCTACATTGATAAGAGTTGAAATTATCAAGATTTTTGGTACTCATAGGTTCGATTTAAAATTAATTGTTATTTTTACTGAGGAGTATCACAAGGTTGTCACTCGGGTCCATCGTTTGTTATTTTTACTATAATTGAACTTAACACTAAGTCATGGCCAACGTTCTTTTTATAAATTATATTTTGAATACTGTACATTGAATACAACTAAAACGTTCAGTGCAAATGAAACAAGGACGTATTATACCACTGTCATCGTCAGTGGTCAGCGACAGATATGTATATGCAGCGCGTGAGACATACCGATGGTGGATATGAAGGTGTCGGCGTGTAGGTCGGTGTGAGTATGCGCGGAGGGCTCGGGCGCGTCGCAAGCGTCGCAGGCGTCGTGGATCCAGCGACAGATATGTATATGCAGCGCGTGAGACATACCGATGGTGGATATGAAGGTGTCGGCGTGTAGGTCGGTGTGAGTATGCGCGGAGGGCTCGGGCGCGTCGCAAGCGTCGCAGGCGTCGTGGATCCAGCGACAGATATGTATATGCAGCGCGTGAGACATACCGATGGTGGATATGAAGGTGTCGGCGTGTAGGTCGGTGTGAGTATGCGCGGAGGGCTCGGGCGCGTCGCAAGCGTCGCAGGCGTCGTGGATCCAGCGACAGATATGTATATGCAGCGCGTGAGACATACCGATGGTGGATATGAAGGTGTCGGCGTGTAGGTCGGTGTGAGTATGCGCGGAGGGCTCGGGCGCGTCGCAAGCGTCGCAGGCGTCGTGGATCCAGCGACAGATATGTATATGCAGCGCGTGAGACATACCGATGGTGGATATGAAGGTGTCGGCGTGTAGGTCGGTGTGAGTATGCGCGGAGGGCTCGGGCGCGTCGCAAGCGTCGCAGGCGTCGTGGATCCAGCGACAGATATGTATATGCAGCGCGTGAGACATACCGATGGTGGATATGAAGGTGTCGGCGTGTAGGTCGGTGTGAGTATGCGCGGAGGGCTCGGGCGCGTCGCAAGCGTCGCAGGCGTCGTGGATCCAGCGACAGATATGTATATGCAGCGCGTGAGACATACCGATGGTGGATATGAAGGTGTCGGCGTGTAGGTCGGTGTGAGTATGCGCGGAGGGCTCGGGCGCGTCGCAAGCGTCGCAGGCGTCGTGGATCCAGCGCACGCACTCCTCCTGCGCGTTGCAATCATTCCACAAAATTATAATATCCACACTCAAAACTCCACACATATCAGGCAGATTTAGTTACAACTGAGTTTCGACGAAGTTGAAGCGGAACAATGCTTCTGAACACGACAGATAGGTAAGTATATTTCAGACTTAAGTCATCGCCCGACATGAGGAAAAGGATACTGTAAAAATTGAATTCGAACTGGATCGACAATTCGAAAGAACACTTAATATGTTACTTAACATCGCAGTCGAGTAAGGCTAAAAACTCACGCAGCGGTTTAATCCCGCAGCCACCACGAGGCGGCTGCAGAGTTGTTTTATTTCAAAATTCACGAAGCCAACATTTTCTGCCGTCCCGTAACCGATGCGACTACGGGAATTATAATAAATTAAATAACAGATGACTAGACGAAATACGTCCTGGGTGCCACGCACTCCGTGGACGTAAATCAAGCCGAAAAATTTGCATTTCCATATTTTACGCAAGTTACGATCGCGATCTCGCAGCTTTGACGCGACAGTAAATCGCTTCGTGAGTTGCAAGTCCAACAGAATTTTGCTGGTTTGTAGTTTAGCCACCTAAAATCGTTATGAGTCATAAAGAACGGGCTGAGCAATACCTGCATGAAACTAATTAGTCTCTAGAACCAAAAAAAGTATATCTTGTGAATAATGGGCAGAAAAAAGTTATCTAGGGACGCGTTGCTTCGAATTCATCCGAGAGTCGATCAAGGAACACTCAGTCTATTCTATGTCTATGACGGAGTCGGTAGATCGGTGATTCTATAACTTGAGCAAAGGGTATATGAAAGTCACGTCACTCACCACGACGGCGGCGATGAGAGCATGCTGCGTGAATACCAGCCGCTGCAGCGCATGTGTCAGAAGACGCAATTGCGGGCGAGCCTGAGCTGCGAGTGTATTATTGTAATGTCATTCGGCACGATGGCGGCATCCAGGGCGCCCTGCGTCAATGCCTACCGTCGCAACGTATGCACGGGGAGCTGCAACCGGTCATCCGGTGAGTCCGTAACCTGAGGTAACGTTAACGCGACTCACCACGATGGCGGCGTCGAGTGCGCGCTGCGTGAGTCCCTTCCGGCGCAGCGTCAGCGCCGGCAGCCGCAGCTGGTCGTCCGCGCCCGCCACCACCAGCACCCGCGCGGGCGCGGCGCCGCCGCCGGTGCCGGTGACGCCGGGCAGCAGGTCGGCGCAGGCGCGCGCGCGGCCCGAGTGCGGCGCCCGCTCCCCCACCACCATGAGGACGCGCGTGTGGTCGCGGGGCGCGGGGGGCTCCCGCGAGCCCTCGGCCGTCAGCAGCGCGGGCCCCAGGAGCAGCGCGCCGCGTACGTTCTTCCCCGCCCCGCTGCCGCTCGACAGGGCCCGCGCCACGCTCGCACCCCACCCGCACCCGCCCACTATCACCGGACGATCCCTGTCGACGACATCGCACGCGTGAGCCGAGGGTCGGTCCGAAAATATTAAATCACACTAATATTATAAAGGCGAAAGTTTGCGAGTGTGTATGTTTGTTACTTCTTCGCGTCTAAACGACTGGAGCGATTTTAATAAAATTTGGTATAGAGTTAGCTGACACCTTAGAATAACAACACATAAGCTACTTTTATCCCGAAAAAACTTCTAGTTATATATATGAATGATCTACTTTCAATTATTTTTTAAAAAATGGATGCGTGTAACTTATGTACGCGCGTGAGAAGTTATACTTCTTTAGCATCATTAAAAATATTTTTTAATTGCATGCAAATAATTAATAATTACAATAAAATAATAAAGAACTGGAAAAGGATAGTTACCACAGTCAATTAAGTTCAGTTTTTAAAAATTAAAATAATATTCAATTAATACCACTACTGAATTTAAGTTATTAGTCCATATGTAATCAGCACTTGTAAGTAACTAAAACACGTTGTATCTATATAGAAACTAGAAACATGTGGATAAATATTATAAATATGAAAACAGTGATCAGAGGCGACGAGCGTGCCTACATTGTTTTTGACAACGCGATCATCTTATGGAGCTCCGTGGATCGTTCAAAGTACCTTTCGAACAGATGTCTAATAATGGTCTAATCTAATCCACCATTATTAAACACTAACATTCATGATGCTCCCGCGGCCAACTTCATGGTGTTATTATTGTGTTACAGTGATGCGCGCGCATTCCGAAATTTCACTTTCATCATTTTTTCATAACGCGCCCGCGGCTAACTTCATTATGTTACTTTTGTGTTACAGTGATGCGCGCGCATCTTAAAATTTGACTCTCATAATTTTTTCATAGCGCGGCTAAAGAAGTATAACTTCAATAACATTCGAAACGTTTCATTCCGGTAGTTGAATATATTCGCATTCCCTCCTGTGTTCCACCGACCGTTCTAGCCACTGACCCGGCTTCCGCGAGGACGTCCGCGAAGGCGGCGCGCACGGAGCCGGCGACGGCCGCGCACCAGACGTCGGGCGCCGCCGTGGGCGCGCCCTCCCCGCCCAGCGCCCGCACGTGCACCCGCCCGCCCAGCGCCCCCGCCCCCGCCCACCGGCCGCCGCCCGCCCACGCCACCCACGGGCCCGGCGCCGCGGCCCCCACCCGCGGCGGGGCCGGCGCGCGCCCCACCTCCCCGCCCACGCCCGTGAGCCGCTCCGCCAGTCGCGGCGCCGCGCGCCTTAGCTCCGCCACGAGGCGCGCGTACGATCGCCGCACCGACACCGGCGCGTACGCCTCGAGCGTGGCGTGCAGCCAGGGGCCGGGCCTCGCCTCCGCCGCGCCCGCGCCCGCCCACAGCCAGAGCGGCGCCAGCGCCCGCCGCAGCCGCGCCGCCTCCGCCGCGATGGCCGCCCGCTCGTCCCGCCGGCCGCGCGCCAGCCGCGCGAGCCGCACCCGGCGCAGCGCCTCGATCGCGTCGGCCGCCAGCCGCGCGTGATCCGCGTGCGGGGCGCCGCTCGCGACGCGCGCCTCCCAGTCTTCGTCGTCGTCGTCGTCGCCGGCCGAGTCCGACTCGGAGCCGAACGGCGGATCGGGGGGATCGTCCTCCCCGGGCGCGACGGGCGCGCGGTCGACGCTCTCGACGTCGAGGAGGGCGGGCGCGGGCCCGCGTTCCGGCGGCGCGAGCAGCACCCGCACGGCGCCCGCGGCGGCCCCGGACCGCACGCGCGCATACGAGTGCTCGCCCCACACGCCGGACCGCGCATCCTATGCGACCGCCCGAAAAGAAAACGCTCGTTTATAACAGTGAAAACTAAAAGTCACAGATTGAATGCAAACGCTCCGCGATATATCTCACCCTGCCTCCGCTATGTGACTCGTGTGACTCTACACGGAATCTGAATTGATAAAATCGTTCACTAGAAATGTACTTCCCTCCCATATATTTAAAAGAATCTATACATATTAGAATGTAAATGAGCTGATCACATACATTACTGAAATCGAGGGCATGCACGTATGCTACCAGCCTCTCGTGCAATGTCGGCGTATCGCTCTCTCGTGCCTCCTCGCCAGACTGTTGTAGGAAATAAAATTATTAAATTAATTACAGTAACGAATAATGTGGGATGAGTGGATTTCCGAATGCATGAAAGTATTATGGGTATGGTGTATATTGACAAACGGAGACAATGAGAGGACATGTACATTACGATGTCCTAGTCGTTATCAAAAGGGTCCATAATCATTTAATTTATTTAAATTTAATTTAAAATAATAACAGTTTTTCAAAAACTTCAATAATATAAATTTTATACATATTATAAAATGGTAGGCAAGCCAAAACTATGCATTGAATATTTTTTTTAAAGAATACTTGGGGTGTGATCTACAATCGATACCGATGCCAAAAATATAGTTGTTAGAATTTTCGTTTATTTCTCAGAATGTTTAAATCCAAGATAAACTCAAAAAGTACTGCATGGATTTACTTCAAATTTGGCACGAATGTTATTAAGAAGTCAGGTCAACATATAGTCACACTATCACCTACAGGGAACGAGCAGTGAACCTTTATTTCGAACTAACTCCACACATTGAGTCATTATGGAGTCAAAGGTACTGCATATAAATTGATACAGTCGTACCTCAGTTCCAGAATACAAACTGTAGAGGTAAATGGTGTTAGATCATCTGGATCTCATGTGGAAATGGGCGTTCCCCAGGGTTCAATTTTAGGACCCTTCCTGTTTCTAGTATATGTAAATGATTTGCCATTTTTTGTGGAAAATTTGTGTGAGATTGTATTATTTGCTGATGACACATCTTTATTATTTAACGTTGACAGGCGCAAAAACAACTATGACGATGTGAATAATGCTCTCTCGCAAGTTCTGCAATGGTTTAATGTCAATAATTTAAAGTTAAATGCTAATAAAACCAAGTGTATTCAATTTTCCTTACCTAATGTAAAAGTTGAGCATATTGGAATTAAATTAAATAATGAAAAATTAGATTTAGTAGACTCGACTACATTCTTGGGTATAACGATAGACTCAAAACTGCAATGGAGTCATCACATTACGCTTTTGGCTGGTAAACTTAGTTCAGCAGCTTATGCCATAAGAAAGATAAGACAACTTACTGATATAGATACTGCCAGGACTGTATATTTTAGTTACTTTCATAGTATCTTATCATACGGCATTTTACTCTGGGGAACAGCAGCTGATATTGAAAGTATATTCATTTTACAAAAAAGAGCTGTGAGATCTATTTATCAATTGAGTAGCCGAACATCTCTTAGAGAAAAATTTAAAGAAATTGGCATTTTGACTGTTGCTTCTCAATTCATTTACAATTGCATACTCCTCGTTAAAAATAATATCAATTTGTATATCAAACACAGTAACGTGCACAATTTTAACACAAGGAATAGAAACAAGCTTGCATTGCCACCCTACAGGTTACAGAAGGTTTACCGATCTTTTATGGGTCAAGGTATACATTTTTACAATAAAATTCCTGATGCTGTTCTTGAGTTACCCATAAATGAGTTCAAATGTCACATTAAAAGTTGTTTACTTAAGAAAGGCTATTATACTATTAAAGAATACTTGAATGACAAAACTGCATGGCTGTAACTGCAAAATTGTTTTGTATTTGTTTGCAGTGTCGTACAGATAAATTACCTTAACTCTAAGTAACTATTTGCAGTTTGGTTCGAGTGGTTATGGGTAGTCATGCTCTCTTAAAAATCTCTTCGGCGGTGTCGTGTGAGGCGGGTCGTTGCGTTCCCTAAAATATGGTTGAGCGAAGCGATGGCTGGTTCATGCGTCATGCTCGTGAACGGGTGCTGCCAGCAGAGATGAGTCTGCTCTATACTACTTTATTATTGTAATGATAATTATTATTAAATTTAGATTGTATTTTACATTACACAACTTGTATTTATACTGTATGACACAGCAATCAATATGTAAGTGAACATTTATTATTTATCTGATAAAGATTTAATGGCGGTGTGGATTCCGGTATGGTTTTCTAGACCTGAACTTGGTTTTGCAGCGGTGTATCCTTGTCATTCTTTATACAGACTGAAAAGGGGGGACTGATGTTGGATTTGGTTTTGGGTTGGGAGAGTAGTGCCAGAATCGACAACAGTGTATGGGTAATCAATCACATGCATGTGTCCTGCCGTTATGTTTATAATTTGTTATAATAATGTACTCTGGTACTTATATATTTTTTTTTCTATGTTTGTAACATAGTATCCATTTGTGGTTATGAGTAGTCATGCTCTCTTAAAAATCTCTTCGGTGGTGTCGTGTGAGGCGGGTCGTTGCGTTCCCTAAAAAATGGTTGAGCGAAGCGATGGCTGGTTCATGCGTCATGCTCGTGAACGGGTGCTGCCAGCGGAGATGAGTCTGCTCTTGCTTCATTGGATACTATTAACCGTTGTACTAAACTTTAATCGTTCATTTTTTTTTGCCTAAACAGCAGGACACGGCATTCCTAAACTTTGTTAAACCAGTTTTTTATATAGTCATAATTTTTATTATATTAGCATTTGTAATGGAAAGTGACTTTATGAGTTACCTCATATTGAAGTCATTTTTCAATTTGACGACTCTGTATACAATACAGGGAGAAAAAAACAGCCCTTGCTGAGTTTCTTGCCGGTTCTTCTCAGTACAAGGTCTCCCGCCGTAGATTTGCGAACCGATGGCGTAGCTTTTCGACATTCACAAGTGCTTGTAACAGCCTAGACTGAATAAACGATATTGAATTTTGATTTATTTTTTAATTTCATACCGCCTCCACGCCGAGGCATTTGTTATTTGATTTTGAACTATATGTGTTCTTTATAAAAGCATCAAAAGCATTTTTTTTATCTTTATAACACAGAATATATGCAAAATATTGTTATATTGAGTGCACATG
Source organism: Chilo suppressalis (assembly GCA_902850365.2). Lineage (NCBI taxonomy): Eukaryota > Metazoa > Arthropoda > Insecta > Lepidoptera > Crambidae > Chilo > Chilo suppressalis. The sequence goes on from OU963909.1 coordinate 24,534,459, forward strand.
CAGCATGTTTGAATGTCCAATTGAGACTAAAGCAAATTATGGTTATGCACCACAATTTAAGCGGATCACTTTTGAGATGCAAGTGCCATATCTTCCCTTTTTGTTTTAATCTAAGGGTTTAAATTATGAGTTTTAATTATGAGATCTTATTATAGCTTTTAAGATTTAAACATCTAGCATATAAATGCTCAATAATAAAAATACAACAACACTGTATGAAACAAAACAAGGAAAAAAGCAGCTATTGCCAAGTATCTTGCTAGTTCTTCTCAGTACAGTCTCCAGCATAGATTTGAAATTAATCAAAAAGATTTTCTTCATTCTTATGTGCTTGTAAAATCCTAAACTAAATCAATAAATTTGAGTATAGATTGATTTTTTAAGTTTAAAAATTAAGTGTTCACTCACTGAAGTCATTACTGTCCCAATAATCCCAAATACACTTAACTAAGATCCAGGAAGTTAAGTATTTACTACTTTTTTATGTTATAAGGGTAGCAAACAAGCCTATGACCCACCCGCTGGTAGGCTGCCTCCATAGACACTTACAATATCAAAAATATCACTCTCACCATTGCCTACCCTGATCCAATCCCCAACCTGGTGGAGTCTACGCTCTATGAAAAATGTGGCTATAAATAAAAAGCTAATAATCTTATCAATAAAAGGCTTAACAAATATAATAAAAAAGGGAGTTCATTAATTCAATCAAGACCTCCTCCTGATATCCTAATATTATTAATCTGACCATTCATGATTATTTTCTACAAACAAACCCCTACATTGGACTTGATTCTGACATAAATATCGTAACCTACATTTGACAGTAGTAGGATATTAACATGCTCTTTGAAGGTATATTAAAGAGACTCTTGTCCAATTTAGTTTCAAGTTTGGAAAATCATCTCAGAATCAGTTCTTTAAATATTATACTTTGCTTAAATCTGTTAGGAAAACCAAGATTGAAGAGCGAAGGTATACAGGTTTCCATATTATTATTATGAAAACCTAGGCACTAATAAAGAGCTACTCAAATTGATTTTATCCAGTGAACAATAGCATCCAGGCAATGGGCATTATAAATAAAATATAGATAAGGTGAACAAAGGTCCTCACCTCGTGAGTACGAGCGCCGCCGCCCCGAGGACTCTCATCCTCCGTTACCATCACCATGGTTAACAAATATATTTTAAAACTGCTCAGCTAATAGAAAACCTATTGAACCAAGTGTAATTTTCATGATGAACAACACTGTTTCCAATTAGTCCATATTACGTGTGCCTTGCATACGTGTAGAGATTTGTTTGTTTTAATAGACAGTTTGTATATTACCGGTAATCATTAATTAAAAATGAGAAAGTAAATACAGCCATTTAAAATAAAGCAGCACACTAACACTTTGTTTTTATTTTTAGTTTTTTTTTAAATTTTTTGACTATTATTTTTTATTTAAATTCCTCTTTATGGAATGGAAAAGGATATTGAGTTCATACAGCTTTGTTTTTTAGAATTTATATTTTTCTTTTTTGCATTATAATATGGTTCTGATGCATTCTAATGTTTCTTGGCATGGAGATTTTGGCACAAAAATCCCAGTAGTTCTACTTAGCAGTCATACGGTAGAACTACTTAGATTTTTTGCTCATTAGTTGTACGGCTTTAAATGTCACAGAACAGTAGAATAAACGCGAGTGGGACACTCTTTGCTATCTACGGCAGAACTAATAGGAGTTTTGTTCACACAAGTCCTACGTTGTAATATGTATTTCCATGCAGTTCTACACAATTATTAAAATCCGATTGCCAGACAACACAAATTATAGATTTAATAATTTATGTTGTGTACAATTTAGATGAAACTCAAAAATTAGTAAATTTAAGCCCGTAAATATTTAATAATGAAAATGAGATGAGCTTGAGTTGGTATTGAAATGAGAATGCGATCAGATTGAGATAAGATTTGTGAGATGAGAGAAATTATATTGAGATGAAATTTGAAATGTGAGATGAGATAAGGATCAGATTGAGATAAGAAGAGATGAAATGATGTTGATATTGAGATGAAATGTGACTGAGAGATCAGTGAAAAATAAGGATGATGGAGATGAGAAACAGAAAAGTAAGATGTGATTGAAACGAAATTGAGGTGAGACTAAGTTGAAATTTAGATGAGATATATAGAGATGGTATTTAAATAAGATTAAAAATAAAGGTGATGGGGATGAGAAAGAGGATTTTTTTTATGCTTAATTTAACCACAATTATAATGTCTATATGTAGATAGTAAGCTTAATTGGATAGACCAAATAGAAAATGCATTTGGCAAAATAAATAGCTTCGTATATGTTTATATAATCTTGCAAAAATTAAAGACAAAAAGACAGCAATTTTAGCATATTGAGCCTATGTGGAATCTTGCCTTAGATATGGGGACTCATAACATGAGGTAATGGTACGGATATAAATATTCATTTCCCAAAAGAAATGTATTCGAGCCCCTTGTAACATTGCACCAGATATTTCTTGCAGACAAATATTAACACTGCATTGCTTATCACACTAATATTATAAAGGCGAATGTTTGTGAGTACGTGAGTGTGTATGTTTGTTACTTCTTCACGTCTAAACGGCTGGAACGATTTTAATAAAATTTGGTGTCGAGTTAGCTGATACCCTGGATTAACACATAGGCTACATTTTACTGCGGGAAAATATCTTATTTCGATGGGAAAATCGATGCAAATGAATTTTGTTTAAGTAGGTACATATTTTTTGACATTCATGTCAAAGCTATTTTGATAGATTAATATTTCATACATATTTCTAGGACAACGATATTGTTATAATTTTTTTGTGTATCTAATTATGACTCACAATTGTAAACCAAATCGTTCACAGAGCTCACAAAGAGCTTCATCTATGAAAATTGCAAGACAGCAAGAATCTACTTATGATACTGAACAGCGCAGACGTGACCAAGCAACACGTCAGGCAGAAGTCAGAACTGGAGAAACTTCTGCGCAAGCTGACGCTCGACGTCTGGAAATTCCTATCCGCATAGCTTCTCAGCGTGCATCAGAGACAACTGATGAGGCAGCTTTTCCGCGTCAAGAAAACGCACAGCCTATGGCCACACAGTGATCCACTCAAACACCTTATGAAGCAACTTCTCGACGGCGAGAGCATGCCCAGTTTATGGCTAATCAGCGTGCATTAGAGACACCTGAAGTAGCAGCTACTTGGCATCAAGAAAACGCATAGCGTATGTCCACTCAGCGTGCCATTGAAACACCTGATGAAGAAACTTCTCGACGGCTAAATCATGCCCAGCTAATGTCTAATCCGCGTGCTTCCGAGACAGTAGATGAGACAAATTCTAGACGACTCGCAGTCGCTCAGCATCAAGCAGAGTGCCGGCAAACACTTACCAGAAATGCTTGGGGGTTATTTGAAAAATATGGTTTTGAATATGACTGGACATTGGATTACAATAGCCACAGGCTCATTAAAATTTGCCGTACCATGGAAAATGTGTGTCACCATTGTGGGGCATTAAAATGGAATGAGGAGAGAGCGGGAATGTGTAGCTCTGGGGGCAAAGTAGCCATTCCTGTTTTAGAAGAGCCTGTGGAACCCTTAAATACATTAATTACAGGTGAATTCTAAAACTGCGTACAACCCATGCTTTTACATGTCGTTGTTCGGGGCGGACAAAGGACAATGGCGAACTCCCATACAATTTTTTGTTGAAATTTTTTCTTGCGTATATAAATGAACTGCATGTTAAATTATAGAGTTTCTATTCTTGATTTGATTCATCTTATTTCTTATATTATAGGAAGTCTGGATTTATAGATATTCTACTTTGAAGTTTTGGAGGTTATGTGTAGGTCTTGGTAGGCCAAGTAATGCAAAAACCAATTATAAAAGTATTTTCAAGAGTATTTTTATATCAAAATAAAAAATACGTGGAACGGAACTATAGAAGTATACCGGTCCTGAAGATTAGTGACGAAAAAAAAATGTTTTTTACAATGTATGATCAGTTGGCTTTCTTTCTTTCTTTGGCGTAGGTACTGACCAACCGCGTCAAAATACTTATTATCAGACAAGAGTTATTGAGTTCAAATACAATGTCTGTGCTGTAAGAAGTACTTAACAATTTGAAAATGCCCACTGCAATAACAAAGTATAAAAAAGGATTTCTAATAATGTACTAATGGGATATTAATTAAATATGCAACACTTTTTATATATTTTTTATTCCACATCGTTGATCACAATATCGTAGATAGTAGATACAATTAAATAAAATCCACAGTATGGGACAGAATCGTGTCCAAAATCCACAGCAAAATATCAGATTCGGAAGTCTTAGGCAAGCACTACTCAACAGTCGCAGAGAAAGATTTCGAAAGTCTAAATACAGTCCAAGTCACATAAAAAAAATGGGTGCGTGTACTTATGTAGGCGCGTGAGAAGTTATCCTTCTTTCGCATCGTTTAAAATTAGTTTTTAATTGCATGCAAATAATTAATTACAATAAATTAATAAAAAGTCTGGAAAAGGACACAGTCAATAAAGTTCAGTTTTAATTTGAAAAAATAAATAAATAATCAAAATATTCAATTAAAATCGCTACTGAATATAATTTATTAGAACATATGTGATTTGCACTTGTATGATATTCCGAATATACAAACTAGAAACATGTGGATAAATATTATAAATATGAATACCTATAACTGTTACTTTATTACAAAAAATAAAGATGTGGTTTTTAGTTCTACTACACCAATGGTCAAGAGATGGCGCTGTAGTCTCCTGAATCGCGCTTTGGTTCCGTTGTTCCAGATTAATAAATACTTTTGATATTATAAATATGAATACCTATAACTGTTACTTTATTACAAAAAATAAAGATGTGGTTTTTGGTTCTACTACACCAATGGTCAAGAGATGGCGCTGTAGCCTCCTGAATCGCGCTTTGGTTCCGTTGTTCCAGATTAATAAATACTTTTGATAGGCCTTCACAATGCAGTCGTTAGCACCCACTAAATAGAGATTCTATTTCTATTTTGTTGGTAGATTTTCTTAATCTGCGGTAAACACAAAAGTAACAGCATGAAGTTGATCTCTGAAGCGACCAACTTCATGCTGTTAAAATTTTGTGTTACAGTGATGCGCGCGCATCTTAAAATTTCACTCTCATCATTTTTTCATAACGCGCCTAAAGAAGTATAACTTCAAAAACAAATCTCAGAAAAACACAATACGCCGATTGAAATCTTTGCAATATGCATGCACCTAAGCACAAACAATGTTATATAATGATAAAAATAACAACAACAATTCGATGACAAGCATGACAGTGACAGTTATAGCATTTTTTCGTTAGAATTGTCGCCATACTCTTTTTGTATTGTGGAGATTATTTAATATGGTTTCAGTATAATATTGAAAAATAATGTTTCCCGATATTTTTGATAGATAATTAAATACAGTTCAAGCGTAAAGCGATGCAAAACATACGAACAATATATTTAAAGTTGATTTCATCACTAAAATCACTTAAAATGAATGGCTCAAAAGCCATCATGGCCAAGCCACAATAAAAATAAAAAATAAATAGTCAATTGTGTTTCCCTTTTTTTAAGTTTTTAATTCCAGACTTAGACAACCCTCCTTCCTCAATTGTTTAATATAATGATAATGACATCTATAGACGTTATAGATTTACTTCAACAAATATTTCGCGTTTTCTTGACCTTTTTGCAATGCCTGGATTTTCCCCAACGTTCACAGTGCATGGCCAACTACATCACAATATGGGTGATGATCACCTAATGAACAGCCACAATTTTTACAGGTGTATTTTATGGGAGACGACGACGCGGAAACTGACAAACGCTGACAAATCATTCAAGGTATGGAGCGAGCAACTGTGCCAGGAAGACGAGTTTGCTCGCACGTGGAATGCGTCACGAAAACAATGAAACGTTGCGTGCAGGGCGCACCCGTCGACGGTTGGCCTGGTGTGAAAGCCTTAGATGCCCACGGTAGAATTTATACCTTACACATAACACACTTTGAGTGCTATTGTGTACGGTTGCTGTTGCTATTACTAGAATCCGGGGTACTACCAGTTTTCAAGCGCTCAAAATCGTCGATGGGCAGGAAAAGGCCACTTTTCAAGAAGCATGTGAGGCGATGAAGCTGCTTGAAGACGACGGCCACTGGGACGCAACGATGGAGTGCGCAATGTTGTGCCGGTCAGCGACTACGTTGAGAGAGCTCTTTGTGATTATGATAAGCACCTGCGGACTCTCCAACCCCCGGCAATTGTGGTACAAGTATAAAAAGCGCTTTGTCAGAGGACATTGCTCGCCGATACCAAGAGATCATCATCATCATCATCATCATCATCAGCCTATTAATATCCCCACTGCTGGGGCACAGGCCTTCCCTATGGATGGAATGGGGAGATTGGGCCATGACCCACCGCGCGAGTCCAGTGCGGATTGATGGGTGCTAACGACTGCAGATGCAGCCGGGACCAACGGCTTTACGTGCCTTCCGAAGCACGGAGGAGCTCGAGATAGTAATGGTCACCCATCCAATGACCAACCACTGCGAAAGTTGCTTAACTTCGACGATCGCAGCTGAACGCGCTAACCAATTGCGCCATAGAGCTCCTCGACAAGGGATAACACTAGACGTAATTTTTAAAGAAGCGCTGAAAGTCTTATTTCTTGGACGCCGGGCACCGGCAAGACTTTTTTAATGAACTTGCTGCTGGCACAGTTGTGCAAAGACAAAGATTGAGCTGGCTGTTGCATCCTCCAGAATAGCCGCAACCTGGCTGAGTGGTGGGAGAACCGGACACTCAGTATTTAAACTCCCGCTGAAAATTGCAAGTGAAGAAACGCCCATTTGTAAATTGATCTTTCCGATGTTTAAGTTTAAATTATTTTGCTTCTAAAAATGTGAATAGTCATTGTTTTTACTGTTAATACACAATTTATTTTCCCTAATAAGCCGCGGGTAACACCGCGGGGTACAGCTAGTATGTACTATAAATGGGATTTTTTTTTTATCAAAACAAATACTTTTATCGCTTTTGATATTTAAAGACGATAAACTTTGCCTTTTACACTATGTCATTTCGACAAATATTTAAAAAGTAAAGCAAGATTGGACTGCGGGTATAGAGGGGGAAAAGAAATTTAATTTTGGTGTTTATAAACGTAGATAAAACCTAGGCGAAAAAGAAAAAGATTGGTTACTCGCAGTATCTTATCCAATACGAAGTACTTACAATAAAACTATTCTACAGTTCCTTCTTATTAAATGATGAAAAATAAATTATCATAATAGGTATGTATGATTATTGTAATTAATTGAAAAACTCCAGTTATCATTAAATTACAATAATAATACATTAAGTTTTTAAAGTTTATGTTAACGATATTACTTCATGTTACAAAAAAGGGTTTCTTAACAAAATGAGACGTAACCAATTTTTCGCTAGTAGGTACATATGTATTTAATGGACTCCCTGTATTTATTAATAATAAGTTCGCGAGAATTTTGGTTTTGTAATTATAAACGACTAGTGGCCCGCCTTCGCTTTGCTTCAGTATAGAGCTGTAGTGTAGATTATAGTTTTTGTTCAAAGGCTTCTATTATACACAATGACTTTCTTCATAATAATTATAAACCGTCCATTCCAAATTTAAATTCGTTGCGTAGTTTAGGAAACGTTGTACCAAATGCAACATAGCTCTGCTGTTCCGATTTGAGAAGTTATTTTTGTATTGGACAGTGCATTTATCGAGGAAGGCTATATATAGGCTATATATTACCAGGCTACGACCAGTAACAGCGGAGCATCGATTAAAAATGTTGCAAAAACGGGTAAAAATCCATTGCGCGCTTGGTAAACGGTTAAAGTTACATAAAAATAGATAGTATGATGGAATTCTTCCCCTTTAAAAGTTCTGTAAAAAAAGTCCACGACAGCTTATGTCCATATTTTAAGTTTGACTGACTATAAACCTTTTTCTACAAAAGGGGCTCAAAACAACGCGGAGTGGGTAGAACAAAAACAAAAATAAAACAGCACTTTTCAACTTTTAATAGCACATAATAATCAACACTGTCATTGTGAAGTGAAACAAAATAACGAAACAAAAACAATACAATTTGTACAAATCAAAAACAATTCAATTTCAACACCAACACCAGCAGGGACGAACACCGGCTACTCCGCATTGTGCCGCCTCACATGCGTGCGTGCGAATTATAACGCCGCCGGATGATTTGCAAGGACCCCGGGTGGTCCAGGGGGCGGGGTAGGGGCACGTGGCAGTGCCACCGGCAGGGCGGAAGGCGTCGAAGCCCCAGCTACAGGGGTCCCAGGGACCGCGCGAAGCGGCGAGTGGGATCGAGACCGGTCCCGTGGGGCCAGTGCCGTCGAGGGCCCCGCCGGAGGAGACCGAGAATCCCTCGGAGAGATGGAACGAGAGGGTCGGGGCGGCGCCACAGGCACTGGCCCACCGAATCCCTCCAGAGATCCAGTCACCGTCGTCAGGACCCCCCCCCCCCCCTCCAAACACCTCCGCACGAGCTCCGGGGCCGCCGCCCTGATCCTCTCCAGCTTCGCCCGATCTCTCAGGCAGCAGGGACTGCCACAGCGCGGTCGCACGGGAGTCATTTTCGCAAAGAAGGCTACCAAAAATTACTTTGAAAGGAAAAAAAAATCTTAACTACAGTGAATTTGTTAGAATTCACCTCACTTAGGCGTTTACAGGCTATATCGTGGAGTGGGCCGCGTAACAGGTATAAACAGCAATGCTTCCAGGCGCACAGTTTGGCAGGCAGAGTGGCAGTGGTATTGGTAGCCTAGTAAAATTCAGATGGCGGGGGGAGCCGGAGCGGGGCACGGAGCGCAGCCCGCGAGGGGGAAGGGCTTGTGTTCCGAATTGCACTAGGTAACGGTGAATGTTTGAAGTAAAATAGGAAGTTCAAATATATTAAAATAGTTTATTTTAATGTCCAAATATTGTTCTTTAAAAAATATACTAAAATAAATGTTAAATGATAAGAATGTTTTACGCGTATGTTTGAATGTCAATGTTTAATGAATGCACCCAACACCCCACTCATTCGGTACCAAAAATCACTGAATAAATTGACGCGCGTGTTAACCTTATTAACGCTGACTTAGGCAAAATACTAATATAATACATTAAGGGTGTTCGATTACAATGCATCGAACATATTGCCGACCGGAAAGATGACTCTCATGACTCATGATTTTCTCATAACCTTTTCTTAGATGAGAAAATTAAAGTTACAAGGTTAAGAAACAATGTTTACTTAAATAAATGTTAGTAAAGTGAAATAAAAATAAACAACATAATAGAATAGGGAAATAATTATTGTCTCAGTGATTTTTTTACACAGAGCTTGCAATAAACAACACCTTTTTACCCGGCTACGCGGTTGCGCAATGCAAGAGCGCGAAGCGCGGCGCGCAGACAGGGTTATGTGTTTATTACCCGGCTGCGCAATGCAAGAGCGCGAAGCGCGGCGCGCAGACAGGGTTATGTGTTTATTACCCGGCTGCGCAATGCAAGAGCGCGAAGCGCGGCGCGCAGACAGGGTTATGTGTTTAACAGTCTATATATGTATGTTTGTTCCTTTGTGGCACACTAGAGACCAGACGCCTGGACCGATTTTGATGATTCATACATCAATCGATTCGTCTCAATCATGGGAGTGCTACTGAAGATATGATAGTAATCAAAATTCAATATGGGCAAAATTAGGCGCCATATTGTGACGAAGTAAAAAAAATAAGTTGACAAAATATGTCGAGTGGGGTATCACTGTCTAGATAATCAAAAATCATATTTAGGTTCCTTACACCATTTTTCATTTAATATGATTCTTTAGGATCTACAACGCTTTAAAGTTGTATATTAACCACTTACGCTTTTAATTTCAATCTTACGTTTGAATGGATCTTTGTTACTCTTTCACCTAAAAAATACTGAATGGATTTTAATGAAACTTAACAGTAATATAGGTCATATATGATAATTACATATATATAATAATTTATGTAGTTATTGAGTGAATTGGCCAATATATAACAATAAGTGTCACATCAGACGGAAAAAAATCTCCCATCTACGAGCCATTTTGGCCTGCACTGCAAAAACAATAAAAGTTACATGAATGTAATGTAGAGTGAAAATGTATCTCTTAAATAGTTCTAAAAAAAAGTCCCTGACACCATATATCTATTTTTAATGTGTAAGTCATTACAGCTAAAATAGTGAATCAAAAGTAAAATATTATTTGATATCTATTTCCAAAATGCATATTTTGTTTTTTACACAAACTCACTTTCACATCTATAATATTATATTATACTTACTAGTGATCCACCCGGGCATTGTACGGGCGAAATTTATTTATCGGGATAAAATATAACCTATGTCACTCGGACAAAATGTATTTAAATAAAGAAAAATGTGATAATAAATAATGTAGCTACCTTATGATGAATTAATATTTGAAACCGGTTCAGTAGTTTGACAGATTATTTGTTACAAACATACAAATCTTGCCTCTTTATAATATTAGTATAGATAGTTAGGATAAGATAAGTATTTCATTGATGAAAAAGATTTAAAAATAAAGTAAGTAATAGGTTTATTTGATTATGTTTGTAAAAGTTACTTAGCATTTGTGGTTAACAGTGTTACGTTATTCGGTATTTTTTTAAAAAAATTGGAAAATAATTGCCATGATTTCCCTACTGGGAGTACTCTTCATTCGAGCTTTACACTACCAATAAAAAAGGGTCGATCACAAAGACTTTGACCTGTTATATGTGAACTCTTTAAAAGAAAACTACAAAGAGAACTATAAATGAGATTGCTCCTCACCGGAAAAATCATCGAAAACAATTCATCGAATTACAATTCTTCGAACACAATTCATCGAAAAAAGAATTCGTCGAACAACAATTCTTCGAACGGTAATTCCCCGAAAAACAATTCGTCGAAAACATTAATTTATTTATTTTTTAGGACGGCACATCGAGGGTCATTGGGTCCTCGGTATGATTGAAGACGAGTCTGAGGATCTGCGGTTGGAGGTGTGCCCAGATAATATAAGATCCGCATAGGTGCTGGTGCCACTAATCAAAAAACATGTCAAACCGGGTACCACAATTCATACGGACTACTGGCGAGCATATGATTGTCTGGGGCAATTTGCGATTTATCCACAAAAAAGTAAACCATTCTGATCCAGACAACCCATTTATTGCCCCAGACGGTACTCACACGCAGAGGATCGAGTCCCAGTGGAGGGTTGTCAAAAGATATTTCAGAAAAGATAATTATAACCATCCGCACGATTTTGCAGATTAGATTGTAGAATATTTGTGGCGCAGAAACATAATTAAATATAAAAAAGACGCGTTTTTAGAAACAATTAATGCCATAAAACATGTATACAAAATAAATTAATGTGTAGAATTTCATGCTTTTTTTTTTTTATATTTCATATTATTAGTGACAGAACCGAAGTGGGGCGGGGGGGGGCGTAGCCCCCGCAAGGGGGGCTCGGGGGGCGAAGCCCCCCGCAATGAATAAAGTCTAAAGAGTTCATTAGGTTAGGTTAGGTTAGGTTAGGTTTTTTTTTTTTTTTTTTTTTTTTTTTTTTTTTTTTTTTTTTTTTTTTTTTTTGCAGCTGCTCCCCACTTTGTTGCAGGTCTTTGATTACTATTCATATTTGGTGTGTCTTATTATTGTTTTTTATTTTTTTGCTTTAAAAGCACGTTATTTTTTTTTTTCGCGCTTGTATATATTTTTGAACACATTTTTCTTTTTGTGTCTCTTTTTCTTTTATCTTTTCAAATTTTCTTATTCTAATACATTTCTTACTTCTATTGACTATTATTTTACATTTATTGGTTCCTTATACTTTATGTTTTTGCTTTATACATTCCTATATCTATTCTTATCTGTACTATTTTGCTATGCCCAGATTAATATCTGGTCTTTTGTCTTATTTTCTAATTTTCTTATTCTATTTACATCGTCTATGCTTAATCTCTACTTCTTTTTCTTATTCTAGTTACATGAATTACTTATTCTTATTACAGTTTTCATTTCTTTGTCTTATCACATATTTACATTTACATTTTATTCACTTACATTTTCATTCTATTGTTTTTCATTTATATTTACATCTACATTTCTTATTACACTTATATTTTGTTTTAAAATTACTTTTTCCTTATAGTATACTTTCTTTTTTACATTTCTACCTTTTCCGTTTTTTACCTAATCCTGTTCTTTAAGTTTGGCTCCACTCGGAGTATTCGGGGTCGAGTAAGTGCTCGCGGGTTCGGCTTCCGCAAGACAGGATTTGCAAATATCATATTTGCAGCCCCTGTTTGCTTTGGCTGTTCCCGCGCGCACTTTTCAGTTTTCACCTTTCCCTTTGCGTTTCCTCCCAGTGGAGTCCCGTCTACTTTTTGATCTTTGGCTTTGCTTTGCGTTCCCCTATTATCTATTTGTATACCTATTACCCTATTTATTTTCCTATTTATTTCTTTAATTTCTGTAGCTGTTTTCCTAATTTCGCCCTTAGCAGTGGTACGCGACTTTCGACCTGGCAATTCTGTCCCAAATAGCCCTCTGTGGGCATTCGATGCTGAAAGTGTTGTGTGCTGTGTCCTTATTTTTCGCCTTTTTGCAGTTCTGGCAGCATGGTGCTTCTTCTTTCTTTGTACATGTGGCGTACTTGTGGTCTCCCCCGCAGTGGCTGCAACTGTCCAGCGGCTCCTGGCAGACCCGCTTGATGTGGCCGAAGCCCAAGCAGCGGGAGCACTGGATTAGCGGGGACTGATCTTCTACTCTGGATGGTCCCCAGCGTAGTTGAAGGGTCCCCGCCTCTGTCAGCTGCAGCCATATTGCCGGGGCCACTCTCAGGACCACGTGTGCCACATGTGGATTTCTAGTTACCCTTTCAAATACTGCCTCTATGTCCTTTTTTTCTTCCTCTTTACTATTCCCTTTCTTTCCTTTTCCTATCATTCTTCTTATCGCCTCAATCACTTGCTCCGTCTTGTTTTCTCCTCTTACATACTTTACTACCACCAACGGATTTTTATTTTTGGCTTTTTCTACTATTAATTTTTTATTCCTTTCCAATTCCTCTTTCAGTCTTTCCATTTCATTCTCCCTAGCACACCCTATTATGACCTTCTGTCCTTTTGCCTTTCTTATCTTTTTTACCTCCATCCATTCTCCTTTTTCATCCACACTCTTTTTCACCTCTTCAATCACTTCTTCACTTGTTTGCGTTACGTCCGTTGATGCTACTATGATGGAATGTAAAGTTTCCATCATAGTAGCTGGCCCTTTTACTCTCTCTGCATACGTATCCTTTCTAATTTCATCCATCTTTTCTTTCACTATCCCTTCTATATCCCTTTTTTCCCCTGTGATTTGTGTCCCTACTTCTTTTTGTCTACTTTCTATTATTTCCATAATGCTGTTTCCCCTTATTATTTCCTTTCTATTTCCTAAAATTGTTTCCTTAATTTTCCCCTGTTCCTCTAGTGTCATTCTACTTTCTTGCATTGTGGTGCTTAGCATACTTTCTATATCTCCTATATTATCATTTCCTTTTTTCCCTATTTCTTCTATTGTTTCCATTTTCCTATTTCCTGTTATTATTTCTTTCCTATTGTCTAAAATTGCATCCATCACATTCTTTTGTTCTTCTAACAGGAGATGTGCTATGCTTTCCTCGTTTTCCTTATCTAGCTCGTCTTCTATTCTTGCCGTGGCTTGCCTTACCTCTGTCGCTATGTCCCTTGTTTCTACCACTGCGTCCCTAAAACTGTTCAGTACTTTATCCATGTGAGCGTTGTCTTCCTTTGTTATTACTGCAGCTTTATTTATGCCCTCCATTACTTGCTTGCTAAGCTGTTGCTGTTCATCCATCCTTTCCAACATGCTCTTCGTCTTTCTGGTTCCTTCTTCTATTCCTTCTCTATTTCCCAAAACTATGTCCTGTATATTTTTCAGCATTTCTTTCATCTCTCCTATTTCCTTCCCTTCCATTCTTTCGTCTTTCTTTTCCTCCTTTCTGTCCATTTCTTTCGTTCCATCGTCGTTCTTACTGTTTTCTAATTCTACTACTCTTTTAGCCAGCATCTCTATCCACTCTTTCATCTCTTTCGTTCCTTTTCTTAAAATCTGTTTTCCCTCGCTTGTCACTGATTTAGGTGCCAAATGCTCCAACATTTTGGCACCTAAATCCCTGGCCTTACTTACTAGATTGTGGGGGAATTCCTCCACTTTCTCCTTCCTCGCTGTTTTCTGTGTGCCTTCTGCCGTCGTAAGTCGCGTACCTGCTGTCTCGTTTACCATTTTTAGTTCTTTTTTCTCAGAAGGAGATTCATAAACGTAATCGAATGTTTTTGAATTTCTCGCGGCGGGAATGTGTTTGCCGTTTCTTGCCATTTTAATTTTTTGGAACCAATATGGAGCAGTCTTTAAGACCTGTTTTATCCGAATTAAAAATTTTTTAAATATAAATTAAATTGAAAAATAAAATAAAAATAAAAATATAAATAAAAATTTAAAAAGTAAAATTAAAAATTGAATTAAAATTGGAATTGAAATTAATGAGTCAATAGACGGATTGATAATTTAAATTAAAATAAAATTAAATGGACACACCAAAATAATATAATAAAATAAAATAAAATAAAATTACTAAATTACTAATTCCTAAAACTAAGCCTGCCCTTAAAAAAGGTGCAGGGTGTCTATATCACAGTCAAGCTAAAGATTTAAACGCACACAACAAATTACTATTACTAAGCCTGCCCTTAAAAAAGGTGCAGGTTGTCAATATAAGTTTAAAGATTTTGATTAAAATCAAGTTTAAATAAAAGGTAAAACAATAAAATACAATAGTAGTAATTTGTACAATAAGTGCAGATTTGTCAAATTTTTAGCCTAAGTCTGCCCTCAAAAGAGGAGCAGAGTGTTCTAATTCTAATAAAAACCTAACTAACTTAACCTATATTCAGGCTCAATAGAGTCCTGAATTTTGTCAAAATTACTTAATACTAATCCTGATCTCAATAGAGATTCAGGAGACCTAATTATACCTTGAAAGGCCCGAGTTCCTATAAGAGAATTTTTTGTATGGGAAAACTTAATTTTAATTTTCCTAATCTCTATATTCTCTATGTAGAGACGTTTGGCACTCTATCTGATTGCTGAGAATTTATAGGACCAAACCGTAAAAGTTTGGTCGAAATCGGTCCAGTAGTTTCCAAGTTGCCGTATTTCTTCAGATAGGGGTGGTTTAGGGGTTGGGAGGGGTAGGCGTCGAGATTTGGGTCCCAAGTGAGAATTTGAGTCCCTATATAAAATGTTGTTAGTTTGGGACTGTTAGTTCCTTAGTAACGGGCTATTAAACAAATTCTCCCTTAGGGCGGCGGGGGAAAAAATTTTAAATTTAAGGGTTGGTTTTTATGGTTGTAAAATGTCCGGTAAAGAACGCTGATTATTTTTGTCCGAGAAAGTGTATATGCCAAAAGTATAGTTTTTATAAAATTTTGAATTTTGTATGTCTAATTAATTTATGGGGTAGGGGGTAGGGGGTTGAGACTATGGGGGATTGACGTCTCCCTGGGGGTTTCCACCTGCGACTCTTTGAGTCGCTAAAGGCCAAATTTGGGGTCTAAAACGTCCTACGATGCGTACTTTAGGAGTTAGCGGTATATGTTTGCTTCTTCCGGGAATCGAACCCGGGAACTTCAATTATTGGGTGGTGTTTTTTATGTTGGGGTCGGGTAGTGTTGTTTGGGGGGATACTTTTCCCCCAAAGGACCTAGTATGGGAGATTGCTCCAAGTACCCTTTTTTGACAATTAAACAGGCCCCTATATATTCCGCCTAGATGTGGGCGTGGCTAGTGACGTAGTCCGCCCTTACTGGAAATTCCCCGTTTTCAAAAGTCCTCCCGGATGGGTTTCGACTTCGGAATCCTGTAAAGGGGGATGTCCTCTATCGAAAAGCTCCGGGATTAATTTTCGAAAAACGGGTACTTTTGGAGATTTTTTGGGTTTTAGCCCGAAAAATCCCTCGGTGATTAATGTTCTATTGTTCTAAAATTAGGGGTTGAAAAATTTATTTTTTGCAAAAATCTTAAAAAGTAATAAATGGGCCACCAGGGGGCACAATTTTTATAATTTTAGGGTTTCAGAATTCAAAGTTATTAACTAATAAAAAACGTAAACAAACATATACTTATGATTAATGGATTGCCAACTTAATTGTGCGGTTTTGTTAAAATTTTTTGGAACTTTTGGGGGGTCGGCGCTCGGGCGCGTTTTAAGTTTTCCAAAAAATTTTTAAAACACTTGCTCGGGCCTTTCCTAACCTAATTGTACATGTATAAAAGTCATTAATTATCACAGATTTAGTATTTTTAAAATTCAATAATCCGTGCTGGGTCCCCGAAATTTGACCGCATAAAAATTTGTAACCCTTATATTTTTTCCGGGTATTAACCCTTATTGTTAAAAAGTAGTTCCCTTGGACCGTCTTGATGGGTTTTACCCCTCGTATAAAATTTGTTCTTGTATAATAGTTTTAACCACTTTTAATTCAATATTTAAAATGAAATTTTTGTAAAAACTAACAATGGGTGAAATTTTTATTTTAAAAGCTTATAACTCCGGACGGGGTGGTCCGAAATTTAAAATTCCTCCGTCAAAAATGGTTACTCTTACATAACTATCTAAATGCGTAAAAACAAGTTTGAAAAAATCAAAGATGAAAAAGTGAATTTTCAAGTTACGTAATTTTACAATTTTGTTTTTGCGGTCAAAAGAATTTCTGGGTGCTACTTTGGGAGGGTGGCGCTCGGAAACGCCTGGCTCCTCCCTTAAGATTTATACTACTAGATAGAGGGTAGTCCGGCCTTTCCTGTGATATATAATTTTTATTTTTTAATTTATATTTTCATATAAATTAAATCGGTTTAAAATTTTGAAGCAATTTTTATCGTTACAAATTAAGTTTGTTTTAATCTAATTTCTCTAAATACTAAGTTTTTTCCAAAGATTCTTTTTTCACCGGATAGCCCGGGTCGAGTTCCTCTGATAATCCAAAAACCAGGTTTCAAAATAAATAAAAACAGGTTGTTATTCAACTTTAATTGTTTTTGATGGTCGTCCCGCCGGTCCTGAAAGTTGAATAACTACGGTAATCTTTAAGATAAAATTCCGAAAAAACTTTTAAAATGTTCGTTAATAAATGGCAAATTTAATTTTGATTTTTAATTTATAGGTTACCACTCTGGTTTTTGTTTTACACACACTTATTTCTAAACTTAAAATGTAAAATTTTCAGGACCTTATATCTCCCTTCCTATTGGGGGTAGGCTGATGCTGCAAGCGCTCACTTGTCGGCTGCGACGTCCTCTCCTCGTCTGTGGTGGTTGGAGTGGCGCGACTGCGCTGGTTCCAGTACCTCGTGGTCGGGTGGTTGAGGGACTTTCTTAGGAAAGTCCCTGGATCTTGGCCGGAAAATTCCGGGACTCTGCAGGCGCCTTCCTCTCGTCAATTGTGGACCTCCCACAGTCCAAAAATGATGGGTCGTCGCGATGGATTCAGAGATATCCTGCTCCAAAGTCTGAATTAACCTTACTTTTACGGTTTTTTTGCACTTTTTGCTGGTTTTTTCACTTTTCACACCTAAGTGTGACACACCGTTAGATTCGTCTCGTCGAGACGAATCCACTAATACCAAACACTTGGTTAATTGCACTGGTTTTACTATCACTTTGATTTTTACAAGGCGGAGCTCGATAAAAACGTGACGCTCGGGTCTACGGATGCGGGGCAACTGGGTTAGGTTACGTTAGGTTAGGTTAGGTTAGGTTAGGTTAGGTTAGGTTAGGTTTTCCGCCCTCTTTTTGGAGAGGGGAGCGACAGTGCAGTGTCGCTACCGGACGCGTCCCCCGGGTTGCGGATAGGGGAACGCTCCCCAGATATGGGGGGTACCGGCTTTGGCCGGCGCGGACAGCAACTGCACGGGAGGGAGCAGCCTCAGTGGTTGCGGGACCCCTAGGGGTCAGTGAGGGACAAGTGCCCTGAATTCCGGGTCGGCGTCCCAGACGTTTCTGGGTAGCGGCGACGCGGTCTGGGCTTGGCTGGCATCCTGGATAGTCCGGGGAGCGGCAGTGCAAGCGTGGGCGACGGGTTCGTCTGGTTGCGGTAGTCGCGAGCAGCGGATGCTTCGGCAACCGTCGGCCAAACCGTAGCCCCACGTTGAGTGGGATCGGTGGGCTTCTCTTGATTGGGCGGCCTGTAGAGGAGAAAACCTCTTTAAAAAACCCCAATCCCGAACCTGTCACGGGTCAGGGGATGAGTGGCTGGAGGGAGTCCAGTCGCAACGTGGCCTCTGGAGGTGGGGACCGGCGGAACCCCATCCTTCACAACCCTACGCTTACCCGGGTATGGAGCCTCTGCCCAGGTGGACAAACATTTGCTACCGAACTCGTGGGAACAATATGGAAAACAATAATTTAAATAAATTTAAAAAATCAAAAAACCCGACTGCTTAATTATACTTCAAATAAAAACTGAAAAGAAAAAAACAAGTCCCGTAGTCTATAATTCTGTTAATAAGGAACAAAGCTACTTTAACAGTCGGGACCCATTAGATATTCAAGAATACATAATATTTTTCAATAATGGGTCCCGACTGTTAAAGTAGCTTTGTTCCTTATTAACAGAATTATAGACTACGGGACTTGTTTTTTTCTTTTCAGTTTTTATTTGAAGTATAATTAAGCAGTCGGGTGTTTTGATTTTTTAAATTTACCTTTTTTATTTCACACTTTTTAGTTACCTAGATAGTATCTTAAGACGGTATATACCGTAGTCTTGTTACTTCAGTAAGAGAATTAATATCGCGGGAATTATTAAGTAACTTGCGGTGGTCTAAAAGATTGATTTATTAAGACCTATAGAGACTTTACCAGCGGGGTCAAGGCTACAGATGGGGCTTTTTCTGCCCTTTTTCACAAAAATGTGTGAAGTTAAATCAAGTCGTTACATAAATATTTAATGTATGTAAATTTTATAGAAAACTAGCACTTATTCAAAAAGTCATGTTTAGTTTATGTTCTTTTTTTAGTAGTTTAGCAGTTAATATAAAATTCATTTCATCCGTCGACTATTTAAAATTGGCAGTGGCTGCATTGACATGTCAACGTCCGGCTCTAAGATTGCGATATACACAAATGCAGTGTCAGTTCCTGGTCTCATAACTTGATATACCTACATAATTCACAGAAACCCAATATGTAGATGCCAGAAGTTAACTTCAAATTTTGTTAATCACCCTATATACAATACCCACAATGACGTTTATGTCGCAGGTTAAAGAAAGCAGTAAATCACGTCTGTTGTGTTGGATGAACAATCGTGGCAACTGCCTTAGATTGCTAAATTAAAGAATTATGCAATCACCAAAGCAAAGTTTATAATATTTGATTAAAGTAAAGGCGCATAATAAAATGTTCATAACGTTAGGTAGACCACCATAGCAATCTCATTTATTATCAATTTATAGTTTTCTTTTAAAGCGTTCACATATAACAGGTCAAAGACTTTGTGATCGACCCTTTCTATTGGTAGTGTAAAGCTCGAATGAAGAGTACTTCCACCTATCAAGCGTGCTGCTACCAGCCTAGTAGGTACCTATTTCAAATAGTACAGTCTTGGCTAGGGCTGCCATCCGTCCGGGTTTCCCCGGATTTGTCCTAGTTTACGGGGCATCCGGGGAGCGTCCGGGCGGGGTTTTATTTGTAGTCCGGGTTTAAAAATTTACGGCAACGCATGAGTGGCCCTTGTTG
The DNA here is from genome assembly GCA_902850365.2 of Chilo suppressalis. Taxonomy (NCBI): domain Eukaryota; kingdom Metazoa; phylum Arthropoda; class Insecta; order Lepidoptera; family Crambidae; genus Chilo; species Chilo suppressalis. The sequence continues at coordinate 24,554,441 of OU963909.1, forward strand.
CTGCAAGTGTCCATGGGCAGCAGAGACCACTTATTATGAGGTAGACCTCTTTTGCCTAGATCAACATTAAAAAGTTGATTTGTGATTTTTTAAACTGTTTTTTTATTGGTCTGTCCGGGTTCTGGGCTCCAAAATCCGGGGTTATCACGCGTCTTATCCTGGTTACCATATTTTAGAGATGGCAGCCCTAGTCTTGGCAATTATTTTCCAAATATTTTTTTGTATAAAAAAAACACCGAATAACGTATCACTGTTAAACACAAATGCTAAGTAACTTTTACAAATATAATCAAATAAACCTATTACTTACTTTATTTTTAAATCGTTTTCATTAATAAAATACTATTATCCTAACTATCTATACCAATATTATAAAGAGGCACGATTTGTATGTTTGTAACAAACTACTGAACCGGTTTCAAATATTCATCATAAGGTTACATTATTTAATATTACATTTTTCTTTATTTAAATACATTTTGTCCGAGTGACATAGGCTATATTTATATATTGTACAATGCCGGGGTGGATCACTAGTAAGTATAATATAATATTATGGATGCGAAAGTGAGTTTGTTTGTTGCGCTTCCGTGCCCTAATAGCTAAATCGATTATAATGCATTTCCCTATAAAAGTAGATGGGAACTTAGTTCTTGGCTACAACATCGCAATACTTATAGGTGATGAATGGGGTGATTTACCTATAAAAATCTATATTATTTACTTTGAATTTTACAGAATTATCGTTTATAATTACAAAACCAATATTATCGCGAGCTGATCAATAAATACAGGGATTCCAATAAGTACGTACCTACTAGCGAAAAATGGATTATTTGTAATTATATTAAGTAAACCTTTTTTGTAACATTAAGTAATATTGAGGACCTCCGTGGCCGAGTGGTTTGTATGCCGGGTTTCATGGTGTCGCCGACTCGAGAGGTCCCGGGTTCGAATCCCGGTGGGGGCAGATGTTTGTGTGCTGAATACGAGCATTTGTACTCCAGTCATGGATGTTTAATATGTATTTCTATATATATATATGTACAATATGTATATTCTATCCGTTACCCTAGTATCCCATAACACAATCCTTACAGTGCTTACTTTGGGGCTGGGCTAATTGGTGTGTGTTAGAATTATTTATTATTTATATCGTTACAAAAAATTTAAAAACAGTATAATTCTGAGTTGTTCATTAAAATTGAATAAAAATACCTATGATGATAATTTATTTTTCATCATTTAATAAGAAGGAACTGTGTCACAGTTATATTGCAAGTACTTCGTATAGGATCAGATACTGCGAATAGCCCATTTTTTTCTTCTTCGCCTAGGTTTTATCTACTTTTATAAACACCATTTTTTTTTCTCTTAGTATTCCCGCAGTCTAATCTTGCATAGTACACCGCGCTATCACTTTGTCATCGTTGTAACTTTTTAAATATTTGTTGAAATGACATAGTGTAAAAGGCAAGGTTTATCGTTTTTAAATATTAAAAGCGATAAAAGTATTTGTTTTGATAAAAAAATAATTTGTTAATACAAAATGTGCATTTTGGAAATAGATATCAAATAATATTTTAGTTTTGATTCACTGTTTTAGCGGTAATGGCTTACACATTAAGAATAGATATATGGTGTCACGGACTTTTTGGTAGAACTATTTAAGATATACATTTTCACTCTACATTACATTCATGTAACTTTTACTGTTTTTGCAGTGCAGGCCAAAATGGCTCGCAGATGGGAGATTTTTTTCCGTCTTATGTAACAATTATTGTTATATTTTGGCCAATTCACTCAATAACTAGATAAATTATTATATATATGTTATTATCATATATGAGCTATATTACTATCAAGTTTCATTAAAATCCATTCAATATTTTTTAGGTGAAAGAGTAACAAAGATCCATTCAAACGTAAGATTGAAATTAAAAGCGCAAGTGGTTAATATTCAACTTTAACGCGTTGTAGATCCTAAACAATCATATAAAATGAAAAGTGGCTTTAAGAACCTAAACATGGTCTTCAATTATCTAGACAGTGATACCCCACTCGACATATTTTGTCAACTTTATTTTTTTACTTCGTCACAATATGGCGCCTAATTGTCCTCATATTGAATTTTGATTACTATCATATCTTTAGTAGCACTCCCATGATTGAGACGAATCAATTGATGTATAAATCATCACAATCGGTCCAGGCGTTTGGTCTCTAGTGTGCCACAAAGGAACAAACATACATATATAGACTGTTAAACACATAACCCTGTCTGCGCGTCGCGCTTCGCGCTCTTGCATTGCGCAGCCGGGTAAAAACAAAAGAAACCCTGTCGTGACGTTGGAGAGATGTAGTTTGGAGATGGACAAAGCTCTGGGTCCGAGTGAAAACCGAGCAGTGTTGGAAGAAGGCCCTTTTCAGGGCCAACCCAAAGGCCCTTCTCAGGGCCAACAACAGAAGGAGGAACAGAAGGAAGAAGCGGATAAAGGACATCCGATGCGCAGAGTGGCCTCAATGACGCTCATGTTTCCGGAAGGCTGTGTGGCTCCGGTTACAATGCAGCAGGCGCGAGGAAAGTCTCAAACGGAGCAGGTCGAGAGGCCGACTTCAGAGTACTCATTTTTTGTGCGTCCCACTTCGCCAGTGCGCTCTTTGGCAAGCACTAGTCGGGTCAAGAGAAAGAGGAGTGCTCAATTCTTGTCGAGCTCAGACGCTGAAACCAGTTCGACCTTAGAGCCCCCTAAGACGAATAAAACCAAAGCAGCCTCTCGGGAGAAAAGAAAGGCGATATCATCTGAGGTCAATGCTGTAAAACATAAAGGGAAGCTGAGGCGATCAGAGGAGTCATCCTGTAAAAGCGACCTTGATGTCGAGGAAATATCGGATGTGAATGACTGGGAGTTTGAATCCGTTGGGGAGGAACTACCGAGGACTTTATTGGAGAAGTCCGATGAATTTAGTACGGGGGATCTCAAGGCCAAAGCCCTAACGGAGGTCAATAAGATATTATCAGTGGCATATAAGTCGAAGCACCTGAAAGGTTCATGCCACAAAACTATCAAGGATGCGACAGCGGCACTGTCCGACCTTATTGAGAATATGTCAGCAATGACGGCCAGCGAGGAGACGCGCCGTCTCAGAGAGGATAATGCTCGACTCAACCGCGATATAGAATGTTTACGGAAGGAAACCAAGGCCCTACGTAAAGCATTCTCGGAGAGAAATCTGTGTAGGGAGCGGGTGCCACCTGCTGCATCTTTACTAGACGAGGACTCGATGGAAGAGCTGAAGCGCTCCCTCCACATATCGATCGGCGAGATGGTAAATGTCCGGCTGGCGAGTCTTGAAAGTAGGCTCCCGCCTGCGCCTATCATCAGACCACCGCTCGCCGCTGATAAGCAGAAGCTGCCGCCACCGTCTGCATCAGCTTCTAAAACGTTACCTATGAGGAAAACGGCTCCAAAGACGCAGACGCCGCCTACCTTGAAAAAGGCACCCAGGGCGCCAGTTAAAGAAATCAATGTCCCCGTGCAGACTGAAACAGCTGATTCCGGGGCGGCTGAGAATGCCTGGAATACTGTAGCGTAGGGAACACCCTACAAAGGGGAAAAAGAAGAAGTCCCCTGATGAGTCTCAGACGAATGCGGCGTCCAAAGTGTCTGCAGCCGCCAAAACACCAGCCGAGGTTTCTCCTCCTTCAAAGAAAGGGAAAAAGAAGAAAAAGAAGAAGAAACTGGCAGCTCCAAAAACTACGGCGGTGGTCGTAACCCTCACCCCGGAAACCATTGCCAAAGGAACAACCTATGTTCAAGCCCTTGGACAGGCAAAGCAAGGGTTACAATTGGAGGAGCTGGGCATAGACGGCGTGAAAATTAGGCAAACAGCTACCGGGGCCCGAATTTTGAAGGTTCCTGGGGCCAAGAGTGGGGACAAGGCAGATGCTCTCGCTCAGAGACTCAAAGAGCTCCTCCCTGAGGGTGCAATGGTCACTAGACCTGTAAGATGTGCGGACCTCCGTATCACGGGTCTAGATGATACTATTGTCAAAGAGGAAGTCATTGCGGCAGTATCTAAAAAAGGGGGTTGCTCTTCGGATTTGGTTAAGACGGGCGAAATCCGTGTGGGTCCGGGAGGAATGGGCATTGTTACCGTAAGATGTCCAGTAGACGCCGCAAAGGCCATTTTAGATGCGGGTAGGTTCTTGATTGGCTGGAGCTCAGTCCAGGTACGGCCCCTTGTTCCAAAGCCGCTCAGATGCTTTAAGTGCATGGGCATCGGTCACACGCGAACGATGTGCCCCTCTCAAGTTGACCGCAGCGACCTTTGTTTCCGCTGTGGTAAACAGGGACACGTTGCAGAGGGATGTCACGCAGAACCGCACTGTGTGGTCTGTGCCGGGCACAAATTGCCTGCAGGACACAGAATGGGGGGGGAGACAGTGCAACCCCCCCAGAGTCCAGGGAAAGCTCTTCCAGAGGAACGAAGGCTCCCCTCCAGCAGTGATGAGAGAATCACCAGTGGAAGTTGAAATGTCACAAATTGATGGATAGGTCCAGACATCTCAACTTTCTACAGAGCAACCTTAACCACTGCATCACTGCGCAAGATTTATTTGCTCAGTCCATGGTGCAGTGGTCGGTGGATGTAGCAGTCGCCGCCGAGCCATACTGTGTGCCTCCCCAGCCGCACTGGGCTGGGGACCAGGATGGTTTGGTGGCCATCATTACGGCAAGGCGGTCCCTCCCCTTGATAGTTAGAGACAGGGGCAAAGGCTATGTAGCGGCCACGTGGGGTAACTTAGCTGTGGTGGGCGTATATTTTTCTCCCAATCGCCGAGTCGCTGAGTTAGAATCCTTTATGGATAGACTTGGAGAAGTGGTGAGAAGGCTCGCCCCCCTCCAGGTTCTAGTAATGGGGGACCTAAATGCTAAAGCAGCTCTCTGGGGATCTCCAACCACGGACAGTAGAGGAGAGGTGGTGGCTGAATGGGTGACCACGATGGGTCTGAATGTTATGAATAGGGGGGATTCTTTCACTTGTGTCAGGAGGTGGGGAGGCTCCATCGTCGATGTCACCTTCGCAACGCTCGGCCTTGCGCGACGCTTATATGGATGGCGTGTGATGGAAGAAGTGACCTTGTCTGACCACCAATATATAACGTTTCAGATCAAACGTTCCGTCGGGTCGACGAGGTCCCAACCAGAGGGAGAAAGGAATAACTTCCCTAGATGGGCGATCACACACCTCAACGTCGAGATGGTAGAGGAGGCGGCGATCGTCGAGAGCTGGAGTTTGCCACCAGGAGGAGGGGTGAATGAAAAGGCATTGGCACTTCGCAGATCTTTGACGGCAATCTGCGATGCGGCCATGCCTCGAGTGGGAACTCACCATCACGATAAGAAGGCGGTTTACTGGTGGACAGAGGAGATAGCGGCCCTTCGTTTTACCAGTAATGCGGCCAGAAGGGCACACAAACGGTGCAGACGAAGGCGCCATACCGTGGAAGAGGAGGAACTCCTTCACAGGGCCTACAAAGAGGCGAAGATGGCCTTGCAAATCGCTATTAACAATGCGAAAGATCAGGCAAGAAAGGAGTTCCTCGAGGAGTTAGATGCCGATCCGTGGGGACGCCCTTACAAAATGGTAAGGGATAAAATGAGACACAGTGCTCCCTTAACGGAGAACATGGATCCCCAGCTCCTGTCCAGGGTGGTTGGAGGACTGTTTCCGCCGCAAGAGCACTTTTCGCCCCCGGTAATGGTGCCCCCCGAGCCGGAGGTGGAGCCTACAGTCGAAGAGGTTCCCCCTATCACGCAGGCTGAGTTTGACGGCGCAGTCGATCGGTTGAGGGCCAAAAAGAAGGCTCCGGGGCCTGACGGTGTGCCAGGACGAGTTCTGGTTCTGGCCATCAAACACATAGGGGAACGAATTAATGAGATGTTTTGCATGTGTTTCGAGTCGGGCGCCTTTCCTGCTCCGTGGAAGGTCGGAAGGTTGTGTCTGCTCCAGAAAGATGGACGCCCCCTTGACTCCCCGTCTGCCTATCGACCCATAGTGCTTTTAGATGAGGTGGGCAAGCTGTTTGAGCGGATTATAGCGGCCCGCCTCTTAAAACACCTTGAGGAAGCGGGCCCTGATATTTCCGACCGTCAATATGGCTTTCGTAGAGGACGGTCTACTGTGGACGCATTACTAGAGCTGCGACGATTATGTTTGGAAGCCGAAGGGGAAGGAGAGTGTTTGTTGGCGGTATCACTTGATATCGCCAACGCGTTCAACACACTTCCCTTTGAGGTAATACTCGAGGCCCTTCGATACCACCAGGTGCCTCTATACCTCCGACGAATAGTCCGCAGTTACCTAACCGGGAGACAGGTACTATATCTGGGCAGAGGGGGGAGGCTGATGTCTCACGATGTGGACCGTGGTGTTCCGCAGGGGTCGGTATTAGGTCCACTGCTGTGGAATATCGGTTACAACTTCGTACTGAGAGGTATATGGATGTCCCGGCTGAACTTAATCTGTTACGCGGACGACACCTTAGTGACCGCCAGCGGTAGCAGCTTTGAGGACGCTGCTCGTCGTGCCTCGGTGGGCACTACCCTTGTTGTCAAACGGATAAGGATGCTGGGGCTCCAAGTGTCATTGGACAAGACGGAAGCCATTTTCTTCCACGGTCCGAGGAGAAGACCTCCCGCTGGGTCATGCGTCGTTGTGGATAGGCAGATGATTAGACTGGGCCCCTATTTGAAATACCTGGGCTTAGTGCTGGATGCTCGGTGGAAATTCACCGAGCACTTCAAGCGTCTCTCACCGCGGCTTACGAAGGTGGCGGCTGCCCTGGCCCGTATAATGCCGAATGTGGGGGGCCCCAGCGCTTCTTGTCGGCGCCTTTTCGCGGGTGTTGTAAGGTGTATGGCGCTATATGGGGCCCCAGTGTGGAACGAGGCCCTAAATCGTGAGAATCGGGCCTTGCTGAGGAGGCCTCAAAGGGCCATGGCTACGCGGGTCATAAGGGGCTATCGTACTGTCTCCGGAGCGGCGGCTTGCGTATTGGCGGGGACTCCACCCTGGGAGCTAGACGCTGGCGTCCTGGTCGACAGCTACCGATATAGGGTGGAGGCAAGACAAAGAGGAGAGCGCCCGTCGCCGGAGGAGATGCGGCGAGTCCGACTGCTCGCGTACGAAAGGTTGCTGGAAAGGTGGAGAGAGATGCTCAACTCTCCCATCTATGGTATTCGCACCATTGAGGCGGTGCTCCCGGTGCTTGAGGACTGGGTCCAAAGAGGACATGGTGCGCTGACCTATCGACTCGTACAGGTGCTTACCGGACACGGCTGCTTCGGTAAGTACCTGTTCCGCATAGGCAGAGAGGCGACCCCTATGTGTCATGAGTGCGGCGCGGCCGAGGACACCGCAGAGCACACTCTCGCGGTGTGTGCCGCTTGGTCTCGGCAGCGCAGCTCCCTCACTGCGGTAATAGGCCAGGACCTCTCGTTGCCGAGCGTGATCTCTTCCATGCTTACCAACGACAGGTCCTGGAAGGCAGTTTCCTCGTTCTGCGAAGAGGTAATGTCGCAAAAGGAGGCAGCGGAGCGGGCCCGCGAACAAGACTCTGAGGCGGACCCAATAAGACGTAGGCGAAGGGGACGAAGGATGCGGGGATACGTCCGCAGTCTTCAACCCTGAGTCGGGGCCAGCGGGCGCGGGTAGGGTAACCCGCGCCTGCATTGCACGGCACCGCAGTCTGGGGGGGATTCCCACCATGTGCCTGGGAATCCCCCCGATCGTGAGGTGGCCTGGCTAAAAGCCGGGCCGGCCGGCGGCGGCGTGGTTGATTCCCAGTAAGGACCCCACGCCGCCACCGCTGGCAAGGAGGGCACATCCCGGAGTTTTAGTGGGTAGGGCCTCCCCATCCCGAGCAGCCACTGAGCCAGCCCTAGGGTTGGCTGAGTGGGTGGGCGGGAGGTGGGGGGAGGAGTCCCACATAACCCCGTCGCCTACCCAGCGGCGGGGTATGCGTAACGCATTTCTCCGGGTCAAAAAAAAAAAAAAAAAAAAAAAAAAAAAGGTTAGGTTAGGTTAGGTTAGGTTTTTTTTTTTTTTTTTTTTTTTTTATTAAAGAAACCTGTTTAATACAGGTTTCGACAGTTTATCCTCTGACATGATCAGAGACATTTTATATCTTTGTGTTTTGTTTATCAGTTTTTATAATATTTTTCTATGTTTTATATATATTGTATATATATATAATAATATAAATGTTTATATTGCAAATGTATATATATATGTTTGTTTTATAGTGTATTCTATTTTGTTGTACTCCTATTTTATATCGTATATTAGCTCTTGTTTCTCTCAATTGCCTGCTGCACTATGTTGGCTATGTATTCTAAAACTTTATATCTTGAAGTTTTGTTTTCTATCAATTCTGGTATTTTATTTATTTTAAAACTCTGTTTTATTTCAGATTGCAGGTTGAGTCTACTCAGCTGATGCTTAGGGCACTCGGTTATAAGGTGCAGGATCGTTTCTTCAGTACCTGGCTGACAAGCGCAATCGGGTGAGTCTTTTAATTTAAATCTGTGAAGATATTGCGCAAAGGCCCCATGTCCTGTAAGCGCTTGGCATAGTATGTGGCTGGGTTGTATTTCTCTAATAGTTTTATAGGCGGTATGCGCATCTGGAAAGAAAGCTTTGGTTGTTGAAGCAGTCTCCGCTTTTGAGTATCTTTCTTGCCAGATGTCCACACTTTCTTTGCGCAATATCTTCTTGATATGTGATATCGGGCACATGTCATAGTCGGGAGCTGTTTTCTTATGGAGGGCTGCATCTTTTGCCAACTCGTCAGCTCGCTCGTTGCCCTCGGTTCCGACATGTGCTCGCAGCCAATATAGTTGTAGATTCTTGTCCTTCTCTTTAATATCTTTAATATTGTGTTTTATTAGGTTTGCTAGGGGATGTGTACTTTTTGCGGCTCTCAGTGTCTCCAAGGCGGACTTTGAGTCACTGAGAATCGCAAAATTACAATCTTTCTTGTTGTTTTTAATGATTTCTGTTGCTCTGTATATTGCGTACATTTCGGCCTGGTAGACTGTGCAGTAATCCGCGAGTTTGAATTTTCTGCTTTGTATTTCCCGTCCCTCTTTCCATACAGAGAGCGCTGCTCCGACCTTCTCCTCAATTTTGCTACCGTCTGTATAAATTTTGATAGCGTTCGTTTTAGTAAGAGTTTCAAGATCGGTGCCTTCGATGGAGGAGAATTCACAGCTTGCGCTCTCTGATGGATGAGGCAGGTCTTTGTACGGTACTTTGCCTTCGATGTCACATCCATATTGCTCGGCCTGCCTATGTCGTTTCGCTATATACAGAGCAGCAGTTTCTTTAATTCTCAAATCTAGTGGTAGAAGACCGGAAATTATGAGGACTGAATTGAGTGACGCGGTTCTATATGACTTGCATATTTTTTGACAGAAGCCTCTTTGTAGAGTATTTAGCTGTTTTTGCGTCATTATTTTGTCCGCTGCATGTGCCCAGACGCTTGCTGCATACAACACTGTGGGCTCAATAACAGCTGTGTAAATTGTACGAACAACCTCAGGATTCAATCCCCATGTGGCTTTCGCGGTTTTTGCCAGGTATTTGTATATATTAATGGCTTTTTTACAGGTGTTAGCCACATGAGTGTTGAATGTTAGTTTCTCGTCAAAAGTGACTCCCAATATTTTCAGTTCTTTGACGGTTTTTATAATTGTACTTCCCATATAGATGACCGGGGTTTCATATTTTAGTTTATTTGTCATTATTAATGCATTTGTTTTTGAAGGTGCAAATTTTAATTTGTTAAGAGACCCCCAGTCATTTATCTGAGCGAGTACAGTGTTAGCCTGACTTTCAATTTCTTGAGCTGTGTTGCCTGAAAAGAGCAGTATTATATCATCAGCAAATGTTTGACAGTGAGTTCCATTGCTATGTAGTTTTTCTAGTAAAGGGTTCAAGAGGAGGTTCCAAAACGTGGGTCCTCCTATTGAACCCTGAACGCATCCCTTTGCGGTGTTTTGATTATGTTCGTAGTTTCCATATCTAAATGTAATTTGTCTATTCTGAAAATAACTATCAACTACTCTTCTCAGGTTTGTCGGGCAGTTCATTTCGACCAGTCTGCATTTAATTGCCGGCCACCATGCTATGTCGAAGGCGCCCTCTATGTCTAGTGATATGGCAATGATTTGTTTTTGAGCTAGTTTAGCTTTTACCGTGTCCATTATATCGTAGAGGGCGTCCTCTGTACTACATTGAGGCACATAGCCGTATTTTTTGGTGTTCATTGCAGGAAGGGCGTGGTATCTGATTCTATTTATTATCAGTTTTTCGTATATTTTACCAAGTACTGGCAAAAGTCCAATGGGTCTGAACGATTTTGGGTTGGTGTAGTCAGGTTTTCCGGGTTTTCTCAATGTGATTATTATTGCTTTTTTCCATTGTGATGGGAAGAAGGCCAAGTCTAGAAATTTGTTGACCATTGCCAAATACAACTCGGGTTCAGCATTTATGGCAGCCCCTCATATATTATCTGCGGTTAGACCATCCATACCTGGTACTTTAGTAGCTCTAAATGTGGTTAGGGTGTATGGAAGCTCATCTAATGTGAATGGTGGATCTGCTATTTCACCAGCGGTTGCTTTATTCAGGTTTTCTGAAAGCTTCCTTATCTCTTTGTGCGTCTCAGAATCGATTTCCAAGCTGTCCTCTGGGAAAAATGTTTCCGCCATCCATTCAGCTGATTTTTCGGAGTTTAGTGTTCTTCCATCTTTTATTAATAATACATCTTCTTGACGTTTCGATGTGCTTTTTATTATTCTGTAGACACTTTCCCACATAGTTTCTTTTTCCTGCTGGCCACAGAAAGTCTTCCAGCTTGTGGTTTGTGCTTTCACTACCTCTGCTTCATATTTTTCTTTTGATTCTAAGTAATCTTTTATAACAAACTCTTTTCTGCTCTCTGCAGCGCATCGAATCCGTCGCTTCTTTGTTGTCATGTTCTTTTTCAAGGTTTGCAGCTCTTGGTTCCACCACGGCAGTTCTGTACACTTTTTGGGTTTGGTTTTTGGAATGGATTTTTCACATATATATGTAATACAATTTGTATATTTCTGTACATAGTCTTCTAGATCTTCTTTATTTTTTATATTATTTACACTACATTTGTTAATTTTATCATCTTTAAACTTATCTTTAATATCCATTCCAAACGCCTTCCAATCTATTCTTTTAGTGTTGTATATTCTAGTACTTTTTGCATTAGGTGTAACTTCTGTTTTCCCTAATGCTAGGGTGAATGTGATAGCATTATGATCGGAATTGGTTATACTTTTATCAACTTGCCAGTTCTTTATTTTTGGTATAAGTGATTCGGTGCATGCTGTCACGTCCACTCTACTAGAGTAAAGCCTACCTCCTCTTACGACTTCAAAAGTAGGTTCATAGCCCTCATTCAATATATGCATTTCTTTCTCCTCCAGATATGCTGCCAGGTCTGCACCCCGATGGTCCTCCGACGAGCTGCCCCACCAAGTACTCCACGCATTTGCATCACCTCCGATGAGCACCCTACATCCCTTCAGTTCCTTCAAGATTTTGGTAAGTTCACTAAGGTAAGGGTTTAGATCTTGGTCTGGTTCGAAATACACTGACACAAGAGCAACTTTGTTCTTATTTTTATTTTCGGTTATGATTACTGTAGTTATGTTTTCTGTTTGTAGTGTTGGATTAATTGTTATATTAAGAGAGTTGTTGAATATTATTATGGCTGATTTGACATTTTTAGATCTATTGTTAGTTTTTTGTATTACTCTTGTACCAGTGTATCTCTTCACCTCACCAATTGAGCCGATATACGGTTCTTGAACTAAAGCTATACTGGCCTTTCTTTGTACAGCTTCGTTGATCAGATCTTCCGTTGCAATTTTCTGTCTTTGCAGGTTTGCTTGTATTACTAGATGTTTGGTGCTCTGATCTCTGGTACTTGCTGCGTGGTTGCTCCCCGTGACAACTTTAGCAATAACTTATGGACAGACGTGCTATTCCGTCCCATTTTTGGCGGATTGGGCATCGGCTGTCGAACGCATTGTGGTTGTGGTTTTCTATTTTTGCGTCCTTGCAGTTTTTGCACATCGGTTCATTTTCATTTTTGTAAAGCGGGCAGTCAGTTTTCATATGCGTTTCACCACAATGGGAGCATAAATCTTGTTGTTCTTTGCACAGTTTGCGACCGTGTCCAAAGCCTAAACATTTTGTGCATTGTATAACTGGTGATTGGTCTTGCACAATGCGTTTTTGTATGTCGATGTAGACTTTTCCAGAAGTTGTCATATTTTTCCATATTTTTGGAGACACTTGGAGGATAACATGGTTTTCGAGCGGGTTTCGGGCCCTACGGCGATATTTAACTGCCACTCGGAAATCTTCCTCTGTCACGTCTTGCGTTATGTGCGCATTTTGCTTTTTTATTGCACTTATTATATCATCATCTGTGTTGTAAGTTAGTACGTCTTTGATGATGACCAAGGGATCCTTGTTTTTAGCGGCTTCAACCTTAAGGTTCTTTTGGCCACTAATTTTCTTGGTTATCTTTTCTGCGTCCGCTTTGTTAGCACAAGTAATCACAACTTTTTGATTTTTAACTTTTCGGATGCGATCTACGTGAAGTCCGCTGCTTTTCGCATCGACAGCTTCTCGTATTTTTGTAATCACTGCATCGCTTGTGTCCTTTGTATCATCAGAGGAAATGATAAGACTATGCGTTGGAGTTTCCATTCGTTGCGTCGGCTGTATCTTGGGTGCTTGATATTTCGGCACCTTTGCGGCAGCCGCTATTTCGGCATACGACTTGCGGTCTTCCAACAGGATTTTCTTTATTTCCCTTACTTCTTTCAATATCACATTATTTTCTATCTGTTCCTTCTTTTGGTCATTATTTCCCTCCTTATTCGAACAGTCGTTTGGCGATGTAGTATTCTTCAGTTTAGTTTCCATCTCTTGTATTATTTTATACATTCCTTCTAAACTCTCTTCCATCTGCTGCTTTATATCTTTCCTCAGATTTCCTGAGACTTTCATCTTTTCTTTAGCGGCATCGTACAGGTTCCACGCTCTTTTCATAAAAGGCTGATCCTCTGAGGGAGGTTGCTGCGATTGCATTATTACCTCCGTTAGGTTTTTTCGAGCCTTTACCTGGGTTTTGAACCTGTCCGAATCTTCCATTTGAGACCCCAGTATCGGTGTTTTTTGTGTCGGCGTTCGACACGTCATCATAAATTAGTTAAATCAAGGTTAGGTTAAGGTTAGGTTAAGGTTAGGTTACGGTTAGGTTAGGTTTAGAAAAATTTAAAATTTAAAGCCTTGTAGAATTTTTATCTTAATCGTTAAATTTATGAATTAAATGTTAGCTAAAGCCTTAAAGATCCTAATATTTTTCAGTATTTGAAATAATTGATTGATCTAAGTATTTTAGTTTTTACACTTAATTTATTAAAATTACAGTATAATTTTTTAATTTGGCAATTTAAAATTACTTACAGCTAGAATTTAATAAATTTTTAAAATTGATAAGATAGTACTACGTTAACCAAATAGTTCTAAAAAGGAATTACGAAAATCGAATAAAAACTAGAAGAGTTATGAATTTTAAAATTATTTTTACAAAATCACCCTTATAATTTTTGTGCCTGGGTGTTTATCGCTCACTCAGGTACCGAATGAGTGCCCGGACGTAAGGAAACTTATGTGCTATAAAAACTAAAATTAAACTGAAAATGAATTTTTTATGAAATAATTAAAATTTGAAAATTTTTTGTCCTATACAAAAGACATCAACGCAATCTTTGTTTACGTTAATTTCACGAAATTTACTATGAATTGCTACAAAAAGTGAAAAAATTTAATATTATGAAAACTACTGAATTTAACTCTATTTTTTTTTTTTTTTTTTTTAAAACGGATTAAGGTCAAACAAAAAATCTAGTATCTGCCTACAAATTTTTAGGAAAATCGGGGTAATCTTAGCGTACGAAAAAGACCGTGGTTAGGTTAGGTTAGGTTAGGTTAGGTTTCCGCCCTCTTTTTGGAGAGGGGAGCGACAGTGCAGTGTCGCTACCGGACGCGTCCCCCGGGTTGCGGATAGGGGAACGCTCCCCAGATATGGGGGGTACCGGCTTTGGCCGGCGCGGACAGCAACTGCACGGGAGGGAGCAGCCTCAGTGGTTGCGGGACCCCTAGGGGTCAGTGAGGGACAAGTGCCCTGAATTCCGGGTCGGCGTCCCAGACGTTTCTGGGTAGCGGCGACGCGGTCTGGGCTTGGCTGGCATCCTGGATAGTCCGGGGAGCGGCAGTGCAAGCGTGGGCGACGGGTTCGTCTGGTTGCGGTAGTCGCGATCAGCGGATGCTTCGGCAACCGTCGGCCAAACCGTAGCCCCACGTTGAGTGGGATCGGTGGGCTTCTCTTGATTGGGCGGCCTGTAGAGGAGAAAACCTCTTTAAAAAACCCCAATCCCGAACCTGTCACGGGTCAGGGGATGAGTGGCTGGAGGGAGTCCAGTCGCAACGTGGCCTCTGGAGGTGGGGACCGGCGGAACCCCATCCTTCACAACCCTACGCTTACCCGGGTATGGAGCCTCTGCCCGGGTGGACAAACATTTGCTACCGAACTCGTGGGAACAATATGGAAAACAATAATTTAAAAAACAAAAGAAACCCTGTCGTGACGTTGGAGAGATGTAGTTTGGAGATGGACAAAGCTCTGGGTCCGAGTGAAAACCGAGCAGTGTTGGAAGAAGGCCCTTTTCAGGGCCAACCCAAAGGCCCTTCTCAGGGCCAACAACAGAAGGAGGAACAGAAGGAAGAAGCGGATAAAGGACATCCGATGCGCAGAGTGGCCTCAATGACGCTCATGTTTCCGGAAGGCTGTGTGGCTCCGGTTACAATGCAGCAGGCGCGAGGAAAGTCTCAAACGGAGCAGGTCGAGAGGCCGACTTCAGAGTACTCATTTTTTGTGCGTCCCACTTCGCCAGTGCGCTCTTTGGCAAGCACTAGTCGGGTCAAGAGAAAGAGGAGTGCTCAATTCTTGTCGAGCTCAGACGCTGAAACCAGCTCGGCCTTAGAGCCCCCTAAGACGAATAAAACCAAAGCAGCCTCTCGGGAGAAAAGAAAGGCGATATCATCTGAGGTCAATGCTGTAAAACATAAAGGGAAGCTGAGGCGATCAGAGGAGTCATCCTGTAAAAGCGACCTTGATGTCGAGGAAATATCGGATGTGAATGACTGGGAGTTTGAATCCGTTGGGGAGGAACTACCGAGGACTTTATTGGAGAAGTCCGATGAATTTAGTACGGGGGATCTCAAGGCCAAAGCCCTAACGGAGGTCAATAAGATATTATCAGTGGCATATAAGTCGAAGCACCTGAAAGGTTCATGCCACAAAACTATCAAGGATGCGGCAGCGGCACTGTCCGACCTTATTGAGAATATGTCAGCAATGACGGCCAGCGAGGAGACGCGCCGTCTCAGAGAGGATAATGCTCGACTCAACCGCGATATAGAATGTTTACGGAAGGAAACCAAGGCCCTACGTAAAGCATTCTCGGAGAGAAATCTGCGTAGGGAGCGGGTGCCACCTGCTGCATCTTTACTAGACGAGGACTCGATGGAAGAGCTGAAGCGCTCCCTCCACATATCGATCGGCGAGATGGTAAATGTCCGGCTGGCGAGTCTTGAAAGTAGGCTCCCGCCTGCGCCTATCATCAGACCACCGCTCGCCGCTGATAAGCAGAAGCTGCCGCCACCGTCTGCATCAGCTTCTGAAAACGTTACCTATGAGGAAAACGGCTCCAAAGACGCAGACGCCGCCTACCTTGAAAAAGGCACCCAGGGCGCCAGTTAAAGAAATCAATGTCCCCGTGCAGACTGAAACAGCTGATTCCGGGGCGGCTGAGAATGCCTGGAATACTGTAGCAAAGAAGGGGAAAAAGAAGAAGTCCCCTGATGAGTCTCAGACGAATGCGGCGTCCAAAGTGTCTGCAGCCGCCAAAACACCAGCCGAGGTTTCTCCTCCTTCAAAGAAAGGGAAAAAGAAGAAAAAGAAGAAGAAACTGGCAGCTCCAAAAACTACGGCGGTGGTCGTAACCCTCACCCCGGAAACCATTGCCAAAGGAACAACCTATGCTCAAGCCCTTGGACAGGCAAAGCAAGGGTTACAATTGGAGGAGCTGGGCATAGACGGCGTGAAAATTAGGCAAACAGCTACCGGGGCCCGAATTTTGAAGGTTCCTGGGGCCAAGAGTGGGGACAAGGCAGATGCTCTCGCTCAGAGACTCAAAGAGCTCCTCCCTGAGGGTGCAATGGTCACTAGACCTGTAAGATGTGCGGACCTCCGTATCACGGGTCTAGATGATACTATTGTCAAAGAGGAAGTCATTGCGGCAGTATCTAAAAAAGGGGGTTGCTCTTCGGATTTGGTTAAGACGGGCGAAATCCGTGTGGGTCCGGGAGGAATGGGCATTGTTACCGTAAGATGTCCAGTAGACGCCGCAAAGGCCATTTTAGATGCGGGTAGGTTCTTGATTGGCTGGAGCTCAGTCCAGGTACGGCCCCTTGATCCAAAGCCGCTCAGATGCTTTAAGTGCATGGGCATCGGTCACACGCGAACGATGTGCCCCTCTCAAGTTGACCGCAGCGACCTTTGTTTCCGCTGTGGTAAACAGGGACACGTTGCAGAGGGATGTCACGCAGAACCGCACTGTGTGGTCTGTGCCGGGCACAAATTGCCTGCAGGACACAGAATGGGGGGGAGACAGTGCAACCCCCCCAGAGTCCAGGGAAAGCTCTTCCAGAGGAACGAAGGCTCCCCTCCAGCAGTGATGAGAGAATCACCAGTGGAAGTTGAAATGTCACAAATTGATGGATAGGTCCAGACATCTCAACTTTCTACAGAGCAACCTTAACCACTGCATCACTGCGCAAGATTTATTTGCTCAGTCCATGGTGCAGTGGTCGGTGGATGTAGCAGTCGCCGCCGAGCCATACTGTGTGCCTCCCCAGCCGCACTGGGCTGGGGACCAGGATGGTTTGGTGGCCATCATTACGGCAAGGCGGTCCCTCCCCTTGATAGTTAGAGACAGGGGCAAAGGCTATGTAGCGGCCACGTGGGGTAACTTAGCTGTGGTGGGCGTATATTTTTCTCCCAATCGCCGAGTCGCTGAGTTAGAATCCTTTATGGATAGACTTGGAGAAGTGGTGAGAAGGCTCGCCCCCCTCCAGGTTCTAGTAATGGGGGACCTAAATGCTAAAGCAGCTCTCTGGGGATCTCCAACCACGGACAGTAGAGGAGAGGTGGTGGCTGAATGGGTGACCACGATGGGTCTGAATGTTATGAATAGGGGGGATTCTTTCACTTGTGTCAGGAGGTGGGGAGGCTCCATCGTCGATGTCACCTTCGCAACGCTCGGCCTTGCGCGACGCTTATATGGATGGCGTGTGATGGAAGAAGTGACCTTGTCTGACCACCAATATATAACGTTTCAGATCAAACGTTCCGTCGGGTCGACGAGGTCCCAACCAGAGGGAGAAAGGAATAACTTCCCTAGATGGGCGATCACACACCTCAACGTCGAGATGGTAGAGGAGGCGGCGATCGTCGAGAGCTGGAGTTTGCCACCAGGAGGAGGGGTGAATGAAAAGGCATTGGCACTTCGCAGATCTTTGACGGCAATCTGCGATGCGGCCATGCCTCGAGTGGGAACTCACCATCACGATAAGAAGGCGGTTTACTGGTGGACAGAGGAGATAGCGGCCCTTCGTTTTACCAGTAATGCGGCCAGAAGGGCACACAAACGGTGCAGACGAAGGCGCCATACCGTGGAAGAGGAGGAACTCCTTCACAGGGCCTACAAAGAGGCGAAGATGGCCTTGCAAATCGCTATTAACAATGCGAAAGATCAGGCAAGAAAGGAGTTCCTCGAGGAGTTAGATGCCGATCCGTGGGGACGCCCTTACAAAATGGTAAGGGATAAAATGAGACACAGTGCTCCCTTAACGGAGAACATGGATCCCCAGCTCCTGTCCAGGGTGGTTGGAGGACTGTTTCCGCCGCAAGAGCACTTTTCACCCCCGGTAATGGTGCCCCCCGAGCCGGAGGTGGAGCCTACAGCCGAAGAGGTTCCCCCTATCACGCAGGCTGAGTTTGACGGCGCAGTCGATCGGTTGAGGGCCAAAAAGAAGGCTCCGGGGCCTGACGGTGTGCCAGGACGAGTTCTGGTTCTGGCCATCAAACACATAGGGGAACGAATTCATGAGATGTTTTGCATGTGTTTCGAGTCGGGCGCCTTTCCTGCTCCGTGGAAGGTCGGAAGGTTGTGTCTGCTCCAGAAAGATGGACGCCCCCTTGACTCCCCGTCTGCCTATCGACCCATAGTGCTTTTAGATGAGGTGGGCAAGCTGTTTGAGCGGATTATAGCGGCCCGCCTCTTAAAACACCTTGAGGAAGCGGGCCCTGATATTTCCGACCGTCAATATGGCTTTCGTAGAGGACGGTCTACTGTGGACGCATTACTAGAGCTGCGACGATTATGTTTGGAAGCCGAAGGGGAAGGAGAGTGTTTGTTGGCGGTATCACTTGATATCGCCAACGCGTTCAACACACTTCCCTTTGAGGTAATACTCGAGGCCCTTCGATACCACCAGGTGCCTCTATACCTCCGACGAATAGTCCGCAGTTACCTAACCGGGAGACAGGTACTATATCTGGGCAGAGGGGGGAGGCTGATGTCTCACGATGTGGACCGTGGTGTTCCGCAGGGGTCGGTATTAGGTCCACTGCTGTGGAATATCGGTTACAACTTCGTACTGAGAGGTATATGGATGTCCCGGCTGAACTTAATCTGTTACGCGGACGACACCTTAGTGACCGCCAGCGGTAGCAGCTTTGAGGACGCTGCTCGTCGTGCCTCGGTGGGCACTACCCTTGTTGTCAAACGGATAAGGATGCTGGGGCTCCAAGTGTCATTGGACAAGACGGAAGCCATTTTCTTCCACGGTCCGAGGAGAAGACCTCCCGCTGGGTCATGCGTCGTTGTGGATAGGCAGATGATTAGACTGGGCCCCTATTTGAAATACCTGGGCTTAGTGCTGGATGCTCGGTGGAAATTCACCGAGCACTTCAAGCGTCTCTCACCGCGGCTTACGAAGGTGGCGGCTGCCCTGGCCCGTATAATGCCGAATGTGGGGGGCCCCAGCGCTTCTTGTCGGCGCCTTTTCGCGGGTGTTGTAAGGTGTATGGCGCTATATGGGGCCCCAGTGTGGAACGAGGCCCTAAATCGTGAGAATCGGGCCTTGCTGAGGAGGCCTCAAAGGGCCATGGCTACGCGGGTCATAAGGGGCTATCGTACTGTCTCCGGAGC
This sequence comes from Chilo suppressalis, assembly GCA_902850365.2. Classification (NCBI taxonomy): domain Eukaryota; kingdom Metazoa; phylum Arthropoda; class Insecta; order Lepidoptera; family Crambidae; genus Chilo; species Chilo suppressalis. The sequence continues at coordinate 24,573,901 of OU963909.1, forward strand.
GGCGGCTTGCGTATTGGCGGGGACTCCACCCTGGGAGCTAGACGCTGGCGTCCTGGTCGACAGCTACCGATATAGGGTGGAGGCAAGACAAAGAGGAGAGCGCCCGTCGCCGGAGGAGATGCGGCGAGTCCGACTGCTCGCGTACGAAAGGTTGCTGGAAAGGTGGAGAGAGATGCTCAACTCTCCCATCTATGGTATTCGCACCATTGAGGCGGTGCTCCCGGTGCTTGAGGACTGGGTCCAAAGAGGACATGGTGCGCTGACCTATCGACTCGTACAGGTGCTTACCGGACACGGCTGCTTCGGTAAGTACCTGTTCCGCATAGGCAGAGAGGCGACCCCTATGTGTCATGAGTGCGGCGCGGCCGAGGACACCGCAGAGCACACTCTCGCGGTGTGTGCCGCTTGGTCTCGGCAGCGCAGCTCCCTCACTGCGGTAATAGGCCAGGACCTCTCGTTGCCGAGCGTGATCTCTTCCATGCTTACCAACGACAGGTCCTGGAAGGCAGTTTCCTCGTTCTGCGAAGAGGTAATGTCGCAAAAGGAGGCAGCGGAGCGGGCCCGCGAACAAGACTCTGAGGCGGACCCAATAAGACGTAGGCGAAGGGGACGAAGGATGCGGGGATACGTCCGCAGTCTTCAACCCTGAGTCGGGGCCAGCGGGCGCGGGTAGGGTAACCCGCGCCTGCATTGCACGGCACCGCAGTCTGGGGGGGATTCCCACCATGTGCCTGGGAATCCCCCCGATCGTGAGGTGGCCTGGCTAAAAGCCGGGCCGGCCGGCGGCGGCGTGGTTGATTCCCAGTAAGGACCCCACGCCGCCACCGCTGGCAAGGAGGGCACATCCCGGAGTTTTAGTGGGTAGGGCCTCCCCATCCCGAGCAGCCACTGAGCCAGCCCTAGGGTTGGCTGAGTGGGTGGGCGGGAGGTGGGGGGAGGAGTCCCACATAACCCCGTCGCCTACCCAGCGGCGGGGTATGCGTAACGCATTTCTCCGGGTCAAAAAAAAAAAAAAAAAAAAAAAAAAAAAAAAAAAAAAAAAAAAAAAAAAAGGTTAGGTTAGGTTAGGTTTCCGCCCTCTCGTTGGAGAGGGGAGCGACTGTGCAGTGTCGCTACCGGACGCGTCCCCCGGGTTGTGGATAGGGGCACGCCCCCCATATATGGGGGGTACCGGCTTCGGCCGGCGCGGACAGCAACTGCACGACAATCTCGTAACCCCGTACGTAGTGCGGGGCCGAGGGCCGCTAGTCTCTTCGGAGGGTGGGGGCCGCGAGGAAGAAAACCTCTCTAAAAAATTACCCAGTGGGGGTCTCGGCTGGCGTCCTGGGTAGCCCGGGTAGCGGCAGCCGAGCTGGGGGAGAGCTCGCAACCCCGCACTGAGCGGGGCCGAGGGCTGCCACTCTCTACGGAGGGCAGTGGTCGCGAGGAAGACAACCTCTATAAAAAATTACCCGGAGTGGATCGGCTGGCGTCATGGGCATCCCGGGTAGCGGCAGCCGATCAGTGGCCGACTTGTCGGCGGTGGATGGCGGACAGTGTTCCGCGGGGACTCAGGTCCCACGTGGCGATGCCACACCCGGGCGTAACTGCTCGGTTGGCGGGGCTTGCCTTAATTGGCTGGCCCAGCGGCCGTTTCGACGGCGTGGTTTGCGGACCTCCAAGGTCCGCGTGCGCGGCGGCCCCGTGGCCACGAGTGTGGTCACTGGGGATGGGTTTCGGCCTACCGTCGGGCGAGCTGGAGACCTGTGTGTGTGTGTCGTTGTCACGTCTAGCGGCACCACACAGGACCAGTGGGGACTGCCTTTGTTGGCCGTCCCTGAGAGGAGCATACCTCGTTAAAAAACCCCAAAGTGTCGGGTCTACCCGTTAACTGGTATTAAAGTGTAAGCGTGGTACCAGGCGCCTTATGGTGGTGGGCTGGGGAAGTCCACCGACTAGCGCTTCCACCCCGGGGCACTACCCGCCGCCCCGGGAGTATTAGGGTTACCCAGGTACAGGGGGCACTGCCTGGGTGGACCATTTATTTCCCCCACACTCGTGGGAATAACAATGCAGACTTCAAATACAAAAAACCAAAATTTAAAGAGTGAGGAGAAGCGGATGGAAGTAGTTGTGGAGAAGGAGGATGTTGGAGAGAAAGGAATGGGTTTCGCACAGCCGGAGGAAAGAATAAGAACCAGGAGCAGGTCTGGTCCGGTGCAGCCGGAGGGGTCACGAAGGAGCTCAGTGACCCTGACGTTTGGTCCCGACTGTCAGTCATTAGCCGGGTCAATGTCCAGCCTACGGGCTGAATCGGAGGCGGAGTCGGCTGCCGAATCAACGGTCGGTCCGGCAAAAAGCCGTAAGAGGCGGTCGGTGGCGTCCAGCTACCTAAAGGACGCCCAGACAGTGGTGGCACCTGCGCCCAAAGTGCCCAGAGCCAAGGGGGGCAGAGGAGGCAGAGGTGGAGGAAGTGCTCTGACGCATAGCGTCGGAATATCCCAGGCGCGGAGAGAGGCCAGGGAGATTGAGCCGGACTCGGAATCGGAATCCACTCTAACGGAGGCATACACATCTGCCGCCAGTGACGGAGAGGCCGAGCCTCGTAATATGACGGTGGAGGACTTGGTGGCGGAGGCCTCGAAGAGGGTTGGCGAAGTGACAGAGGTCGCGAAAAAGGCCAAGAATTTGAAGGGGACCTGCAAAAAGAAATTGCGCTCCAACGCAGGATCCCTGATGGCCGTGGTCCGCGCCTTGGCTCAAAAGGACACGGCAGAAGAGATGCGTCGACTGCGGACAACAAGCGCCTGCAGGACGAGCTCTCAAAGGTCCGCCACGAGCTGACAGCTCTGAGGCGGGCCTTCTCGGAGGCCAGTGAAGGGCGCCGCAAAAGGCCGGCGGCGCCCATCATCCTAGACACCCCGGCGGGGGTGGGAGGCGGAGGCAGCGGAGGGGAGGAGCTTGCCGGAGCGCTGCAAGAAATGCACCGCTCCCTCTCCCAGCAGATAGCCAACATGCTCCAGGCCAGGCTGGAGGGCCTGGAGGTAGATGGGCGGCTCCTCCCTGCAGCGGAAAGACCCCGCCGGCCACCATTGGCAGCTGATGCCAAAGCCGCGGGCTCGAAGCCACCTAGGACGGCGCAGACGGTTGGGGGAGGTAATGTGGCCCCAACCACGCTTGCCCCGGCCGCCAACATGCCCAAAAAGGCCAGGGCGAAGGCGGCAAAACTAAAGGCAGGCACTTCGGCTCCTCCTCCTCCAGCGAGGAGTGAGAAACAGGTGGCAGCACCGCTGCCTAAGGAGGCAACACCACCGGTGGTTGAGGGCGCCTGGGTGACCGTCGCCAAAAAACCCAAAAAGCCCAAAAAAGCAGAGGCGGCACCGGTGGCAAACCAGAAGGGCAAAAAGGCAGCCAAGGGTCCACAAGGGCCAAAGGGCCCCAAGGTGCCAAAGGCGCCTAAGACCCTGGCGGTCGTGGTGGCTCTGAAACCGGAGGCGGTGGCTCAGGGAGCCACTTACAAGGACGCCCTGACCAAGGCCAAGGCGTCCATAGACATGGACGAACTGGGCATCGGCCCGTCGAAGTTCCGGACTACGGTGACGGGAGCGAGAATTATCGAACTCCCGTCCGGAACAACGGTGGCCCAGGCCGACACTCTGGCGGCTAAGGTGGGCGAGGCCTTGGGCGATGCAGCCAGGGTGACCCGCCCAACAAAATCGGCAGACGTCAGGGTGTCAGGCCTTGATGACACCGCAACGCCCGAAGAAGTGCGGGCGGTTCTGGCCGACAAAGCCGGTTGCCCCCCCAATAATATCAGGGTGGGGGCAATATCCTCCGGCGCCAGGGGGGCTGGCTCGGCAATTGCCTCCTGCCCCGTTGAGGCCGTGGCCAGCTTGGTCAAAGACGGGAGGCTAAAGGTGGGCTGGAGTGCAGCCACGGTCCGGCTACTGGAGCCACGCCCCATGAGATGCCATAGGTGCATGGCACTGGGGCATCCAGTAGCCAAGTGTCCCTCTAGCAAAGACCGCAGCGGCCTCTGCTATCGCTGCGGCAAAGAGGGGCACGTAGCCAAGGCCTGCAAGGCCCCACCGCATTGCGCGTTATGCGCCGACAGGGGCCTGCCAGCCGGGCACCGAATGGCGGGGGCTAGTTGCAAGCCCCCTCCCGTCAAGGGTCGCCTGCCGAACCCGGCAGCGGCTCCTCGTGCCGCACCAAAGGCGGCCACCAGCGCCACGCCAGAGGCGACCCCAGCAGTGACCCCAATGTCCGTCAACGATGCCCAGTAGGACATTGGGGAAACTGCTCCAGGCGAACCTTAACCACTCCGCCGGGGCACAGGATCTCCTGTGCCAGACGATGGCGGAGTGGGGGGTCGACCTTGCGGTGGTCTCGGAGCCGCACCGTATCCCCCCGTCCGACAAGTGGATGGGAGCTGCAGATGGCTCCGCTGCCATAGTGGCGGCGAGTGCAGGCCCTTCCCCGGTGCTGGTGGAGAGGGGGGAGGGGTATGTGGCGGCACGATGGGGAGAGGTGGTGGTGGTGTCCACCTACTTCTCCCCCAACCGCAGCAGGGCCGACTTCGATCGGTTTCTCGCTGCGGTTGAAGGGGTCGTGCATCGCGCGGCCCCTCGTCAGGTGCTTGTGGCCGGAGACCTCAACGCGAAATCGACCGCGTGGGGGTCCCCCCGCACCGACGTCAGGGGTGGTATACTGGAGGCCTGGGTGTTCGCCCTGGGTCTCCAAATCCTCAACCGAGGAACCACCCCTACCTGCGTCCGGTGGCAGGGCACGTCACTCATTGACGTGTCCTTCGCCACCCCGCCGCTCGCGGCCCGTATCCGGGGCTGGCGGGTGGAGGCGGATGTGGAGACCCTATCGGACCACCGATACGTCCGGTACGAGGTCTCCACGGCATCCCCAGGGGCCCCGGTGGGCCCCCGTGCGGGCAGCTCGCCGTTCAAACGGTGGGCGCTCGCACGCCTCCAGCCGGATGTGGCGGAGGAGGCAGCGACGGTGCGGGCCTGGGCAGGGGTCCCCGACGCCGTCGCGGGGGATGCCGACGGCATGGCGGACCTTTTCGCGGACGACATCAATGTCGTCTGCAGCGCCGCCATGCCGAGGGCGCGGGTTGGCCCACGGAGGAGTGGGCAGGCATACTGGTGGACGCAGGAGCTCACGATCCTGCGTGCCGCCAGTATGAGGGCCAGGCGCGCCTGCCAGCGATGCCGCAGGCGCGCCAGACAAGCGCCCGGCGAAGAGGAGGTCCTCCGCCGGGCGTACAACGAGGCCCACTCGGCCCTGCGTAGAGCCATCTGCAGGGCCAAGGTCGCTGCCTGGGATGAGTTTTTGGCCATCCTGGACAGCGACCCCTGGGGGAGGCCGTACCGGACGGTGAGGGGGAAGTTCGCTTCGGCGGCCCCCTCCACGTCCGGTATGGAGCCCGCGCTGGTGAGGAGGGTGCTGGGGACACTTTTCCCAGACCCCGGGCCCTTCGAACCCCCCAGGATGCTGCCCCCCGGTTCTGCTCCGGGGGCGTGGGCAGCTGGTCCCCCCGTGTCTGATGCAGAACTAGACACGGTGAGGGACCGGCTCCGGAGCCGCAATAAAGCTCCGGGGCCGGACGGGGCCCCGGCCAAGGTAATGGCCATTGCCTTGGGCCCCCTGGGAGAGCGATTCCGCGCGTTGCTCGAAACATGCATCGCGACGGGTCGCTTTCCTAGGCGCTGGAGAGTGGGGCGGCTTTGCCTTCTCCGCAAGGAAGGCCGCCCGGCAGACTCCCCAGCGGGCTACCGGCCGGTGGTGTTGCTCGATGAGTCCGGGAAGGCTTTTGAGAAGATTCTCGCCTCCCGGATCATCGAGCACATCGAGGGTGAGGGGCCGGACCTGGCGGACTGCCAGTTCGGCTTCCGAACCGGCCGGTCCACGATGGACGCGGTTGGCCGTCTCAAGAGGTGGACTGAGGCGGCCACAGCTCGGGGGGAGGTGGTGATCGCGGTGTCCTTGGACATCGCGAACGCGTTCAACACCATCCCCCACGAGTGCATAGAGGCGGCGCTCGAGTTCCACCGAGTGCCCCTCTACCTCCGCGCCCTCGTCCGGGACTACCTGCGAGACAGGTCAGTCCTGTACGAGGACGCGGAGGGCCGCGTCCAATCGTGGCCAGTGAAGGCAGGCGTACCCCAGGGTTCCGTATTAGGTCCCCTCCTATGGAACCTGGGGTACAACTGGGTCCTGCGGGGCGAGCTCTTGCCGCGCATGGATGTCGTCTGCTTTGCGGACGACACCCTAGTAGCGGCGAGAGCGAGGGGGTGGGAGGAGGCGGTCCGCCTTGCGTCGGTCGGCACCTCCATGGTCGTCCGACGCATCCGCCTCCTGGGACTGGAAGTGGCCCTCGAAAAGACGAGGGCCATGGCCTTCCACGGTCCCAGACGCAGGACCCCGCCGGGGCTCCGTGCCCGGGTAGAGGGGGTGTGGGTTCCGGTCGAGATGCACCTTAAGTATCTCGGCCTGACCCTAGACCCCCGATGGAGCTGGGAGGAGCATTTCAGGCTCCTCGCTCCCCGGCTGTGCGGCGTCGCAGCCGGACTCGGTCGCCTCCTCCCCAATGTGGGGGGGCCGAAGGCGAAGTGCCGTCGGCTTTATCACTCCGTGATAAAGTCGATGGCGCTGTACGGGGCCCCGGTCTGGGCTGAGTGCCTCTCGTCCCGCACGAGGGCCCTCTTGCGAAGACCGCAGAGGGTCATCGCGACCCGGGCCGTGCGGGCTTACCGCACGGTCAGCCACGGGGCTGCCTGCGTCCTAGCAGGTACGCTCCCGTGGGAGGTTGATGCCCTGGTACTATCCCAGGTGCATCAACACCGGGTCGCGGCGAGAGAGCGGGGCGAGCGACCCGTTCTAGAGGAGTTAGAACGGGTCCGCACCGAGGCGCAGGGGGAGGCTCTGCGCCGATGGGTGGAGGCACTCGCCAACCCAGCCGCTGGCCACCGGACGATCGAGGCGATTCGTCCGGTGTTGGAGGAGTGGGTAGGGCGCCAGCGGGGCACCCTCACCTACCGCCTGGTGCAGGTACTGACCGGACATGGGTGCTTCGGTCACTACCTGCACCGAGTCGCCCGTCGGGAGGAGACGCCGCGGTGTCACCACTGCGCCTCTCCCGACGACACGGCCGAGCACACGTTGATCGTGTGCCCGGCCTGGCGAAATGAGCGCCGCGATCTGATCGCGGCGCTCGGCGGAGGAGGCCTCTCGCTGCCAAGTATGGTAAGAGCCATGCTTGGTAGCGAGAGAGCCTGGAGGGCTGCCGCCTCCTTCTGCGAATCTGTGATGGCGCAGAAGGAGGCAGCGGAGAGGGAGCGGGAGGAGGACGCTCTAGCCGCCCCTCTCCGGCGTAGACGGGTGGGCCGAAGAAGGCAGGCAGCTGTGACTGCCGGTCTTCGACGGCCCTAAGGTGGCCTGGGCGCGGCCTGACCAGCCGCGCGCCCTAGGTGCCGCTCCGGCATAGGCCACCACGTCTGGGGACTGCCTAGTACCCTAGCGCAGTCCCCCTGAGGCGCGTCGCCCGGTCCACTCGTTGGGCCGGGCCTGCCCGGGGGCGGGCTCGGAACTGTGGCGCACGCAGGTGCGTCGGCCCCGAGACGCCCCCACATGGGCGTAGGAGGGTACCGGGGGGTTTTAGTGGAGTAGGATCAGTGTGGTCTTCCGCACTGGTCCTGCTTGAGTAGGGTCGGCACTGTTTCCCGTGCCGGCGAGTCCCACACACGCCGTGCGCCTAGTCAGCGTCACGGTATGGTGCGTAACTGCATTTCCCCTCGTCACAAAAAAAAAAAAAAAAAGGTTAGGTTAGGTTAGGTTAGGTTAGGTTAGGTTAGGTTTGGCCTTGCAAATCGCTATTAACAATGCGAAAGATCAGGCAAGAAAGGAGTTCCTCGAGGAGTTAGATGCCGATCCGTGGGGACGCCCTTACAAAATGGTAAGGGATAAAATGAGACACAGTGCTCCCTTAACGGAGAACATGGATCCCCAGCTCCTGTCCAGGGTGGTTGGAGGACTGTTTCCGCCGCAAGAGCACTTTTCACCCCCGGTAATGGTGCCCCCCGAGCCGGAGGTGGAGCCTACAGCCGAAGAGGTTCCCCCTATCACGCAGGCTGAGTTTGACGGCGCAGTCGATCGGTTGAGGGCCAAAAAGAAGGCTCCGGGGCCTGGCGGTGTGCCAGGACGAGTTCTGGTTCTGGCCATCAAACACATAGGGGAACGAATTCATGAGATGTTTTGCATGTGTTTCGAGTCGGGCGCCTTTCCTGCTCCGTGGAAGGTCGGAAGGTTGTGTCTGCTCCAGAAAGATGGACGCCCCCTTGACTCCCCGTCTGCCTATCGACCCATAGTGCTTTTAGATGAGGTGGGCAAGCTGTTTGAGCGGATTATAGCGGCCCGCCTCTTAAAACACCTTGAGGAAGCGGGCCCTGATATTTCCGACCGTCAATATGGCTTTCGTAGAGGACGGTCTACTGTGGACGCATTACTAGAGCTGCGACGATTATGTTTGGAAGCCGAAGGGGAAGGAGAGTGTTTGTTGGCGGTATCACTTGATATCGCCAACGCGTTCAACACACTTCCCTTTGAGGTAATACTCGAGGCCCTTCGATACCACCAGGTGCCTCTATACCTCCGACGAATAGTCCGCAGTTACCTAACCGGGAGACAGGTACTATATCTGGGCAGAGGGGGGAGGCTGATGTCTCACGATGTGGACCGTGGTGTTCCGCAGGGGTCGGTATTAGGTCCACTGCTGTGGAATATCGGTTACAACTTCGTACTGAGAGGTATATGGATGTCCCGGCTGAACTTAATCTGTTACGCGGACGACACCTTAGTGACCGCCAGCGGTAGCAGCTTTGAGGACGCTGCTCGTCGTGCCTCGGTGGGCACTACCCTTGTTGTCAAACGGATAAGGATGCTGGGGCTCCAAGTGTCATTGGACAAGACGGAAGCCATTTTCTTCCACGGTCCGAGGAGAAGACCTCCCGCTGGGTCATGCGTCGTTGTGGATAGGCAGATGATTAGACTGGGCCCCTATTTGAAATACCTGGGCTTAGTGCTGGATGCTCGGTGGAAATTCACCGAGCACTTCAAGCGTCTCTCACCGCGGCTTACGAAGGTGGCGGCTGCCCTGGCCCGTATAATGCCGAATGTGGGGGGCCCCAGCGCTTCTTGTCGGCGCCTTTTCGCGGGTGTTGTAAGGTGTATGGCGCTATATGGGGCCCCAGTGTGGAACGAGGCCCTAAATCGTGAGAATCGGGCCTTGCTGAGGAGGCCTCAAAGGGCCATGGCTACGCGGGTCATAAGGGGCTATCGTACTGTCTCCGGAGCGGCGGCTTGCGTATTGGCGGGGACTCCACCCTGGGAGCTAGACGCTGGCGTCCTGGTCGACAGCTACCGATATAGGGTGGAGGCAAGACAAAGAGGAGAGCGCCCGTCGCCGGAGGAGATGCGGCGAGTCCGACTGCTCGCGTACGAAAGGTTGCTGGAAAGGTGGAGAGAGATGCTCAACTCTCCCATCTATGGTATTCGCACCATTGAGGCGGTGCTCCCGGTGCTTGAGGACTGGGTCCAAAGAGGACATGGTGCGCTGACCTATCGACTCGTACAGGTGCTTACCGGACACGGCTGCTTCGGTAAGTACCTGTTCCGCATAGGCAGAGAGGCGACCCCTATGTGTCATGAGTGCGGCGCGGCCGAGGACACCGCAGAGCACACTCTCGCGGTGTGTGCCGCTTGGTCTCGGCAGCGCAGCTCCCTCACTGCGGTAATAGGCCAGGACCTCTCGTTGCCGAGCGTGATCTCTTCCATGCTTACCAACGACAGGTCCTGGAAGGCAGTTTCCTCGTTCTGCGAAGAGGTAATGTCGCAAAAGGAGGCAGCGGAGCGGGCCCGCGAACAAGACTCTGAGGCGGACCCAATAAGACGTAGGCGAAGGGGACGAAGGATGCGGGGATACGTCCGCAGTCTTCAACCCTGAGTCGGGGCCAGCGGGCGCGGGTAGGGTAACCCGCGCCTGCATTGCACGGCACCGCAGTCTGGGGGGGATTCCCACCATGTGCCTGGGAATCCCCCCCGATCGTGAGGTGGCCTGGCTAAAAGCCGGGCCGGCCGGCGGCGGCGTGGTTGATTCCCAGTAAGGACCCCACGCCGCCACCGCTGGCAAGGAGGGCACATCCCGGAGTTTTAGTGGGTAGGGCCCCCCCATCCCGAGCAGCCACTGAGCCAGCCCTAGGGTTGGCTGAGTGGGTGGGCGGGAGGTGGGGGGAGGAGTCCCACATAACCCCCAGAGGTTAGGTTAGGTTAGGTTAGGTTAGGTTAGGTTAGGTTAGGTTAGGTTAGGTTAGGTTAGGTTAGGTTAGGTTAGGTTAGGTTAGGTTAGGTTAGGTTAGGTTAGGTTAGGTTAGGTTAGGTTAGGTTAGGTTAGGTTAGGTTAGGTTAGGTTAGGTTAGGTTAGGTTAGGTTAGGTTAGGTTAGGTTAGGTTAGGTTAGGTTAGGTTAGGTTAGGTTAGGTTAGGTTAGGTTAGGTTTTTTTTTTTTTTTTTTTTTTTTTTTTTTTATTAAACCTGCTGTTGTGTCAGGTTTCAGCGATTTCCTCTGACATAATCAGAGACTTTTTATATCTGATTTGTGTTTTATAACCTGTTTGTTTATATTTATTTAGGTATTCTGTAAATATTCTTTGTATATGTTATGTCTATTATTTAACTTTTATTTCTGTCGATTGCTGTTTTTACTATTTTAACTATGTATATCAGTAAATCGTTTCTCATGGTTTTGTCTTCTATTATATGTTGTAGTGTGGTTTTGTTTATTTTGTACTTTATTTTTGTTTCCAGGTTCATCCGTTCCAGTCTATGTTTGGGGCATTCTACTATGAGATGGATGGCGGATTCTTCTACTCCAGGTTCGCATATACAGTCCGGGCTGTCTTTTAATTTGAATTTATGTAAATAATGTGCAAATCCACCGTGACCTGTGAACGCCTGGCAGAGTAGGTGACTTGGTTCAATTTGTCTTACTATCTTATATGCCGTGCGGACATCCGGGAAAAAGAGTTTTGTCGTTCCCGCGGTTTCACCTTCGTCATACCTTTGCTGCCAAGCGTATAGCGACTGTTCCCTAAGTAATCTTTTGATGTGTGAAACTGGACATAGATCATACACTGGTGCTGTTTTCTTATGTGCCGCTTCTTTGGCTAAAGTGTCTGCTCTTTCATTTCCTTCTATGCCTATGTGTGCTTTGATCCATGCCAGTTTCACAGTTTGATTTAGGTGCTCCAATTCTTCTAGATTACTTTTTATTTGAATGACTAACGGGTGTAGCATTTTTGTGTTCTCTAAAGACTCTAAAGCAGATCTAGAGTCACTTAATATTGTTGCTTCTGCGAACTTGTTTTTCTTTATTAATTCCGTGGCCATTAAAATGGCATATAGTTCAGCCTGATACACCGAACAGTAGTCTGCCAATTTATATTTGCCTGTTTTTAGTTCTTTTCCATCCTTCCAGATTGATATTGCTGATCCAACTTTATTTTCAATTTTACTACCGTCTGTAAATATGTGATGTCCTCTTAATTTTGTAAGTATTTCTGGTCTGAATTTCTTAATGATTTCAAAGTTGAAAGAAGTGTTTTTGGAAGGATGGGGTAAATATGCGTGTGATAGACGTATCTCGATTTCTCGACCTGGTAATTCGTCTATACATCTCGATCGTTTTGCGACGTAGATTTCGGCAGCTTCTTTTATGCGTAGATCCAGCGGTAGGAGTCCAGTTAGGATAAGAGCAGAGTTTAGAGATGCTGTTCTATACGTTTTTGCGATTTTTTGTGCTATACCTCTCTGAACAGTGTTTAGATGTTTCCTTGTTTGAATTTTTTCTGCTGCTGGCACCCACACGCTGGCCGCATATAAAATAATTGGCTCGACCACAGCGGTATATATAGACCTTACTATTTCGGGATTCAAACCCCATGTAGTTTTGGCCATTCTTGAAAGTTGCTTATGAATGTTGATGGCTTTTTTGCAGACGTTTCCTACATGAGAGTTGAACGTTAGCTTCGTGTCTATTGTGACTCCTAAGATTTTTATTTCTTCAACCGGAGAAATCGGCTCCCCTTCCATGTGCAGAACAGGTAAGTCATACTTCAGCTTTTTAGTAAAAGTCGCAGCGTGGGTTTTTTCAGGTGCGAATTTTAATTTGTTGTTTATTCCCCATTGATGCACGTGTCTGAGGATCCGGTTGGCTTGGTTTTGAATCTCGATTCCGCTGTTGCCTTTGAATATTAACACTATGTCATCAGCAAAAGCTTGAACCTGTGCCCCCATAGTTTCCAGCTCCTCCAGTAGAGGGTTCAATAGTAGGTTCCAAAATGTGGGTCCTCCTATTGAACCCTGTACGCATCCTTTCGCTGTGCTTAATTCGCAACTGTGGTTAGCGTAGTTCAGGCAGATTTTTCTGTTCTCAAAGTAGTTATCTATTACTCTTCTGATGTTTGTGGGACAGCCTTTTTCCTGAAGTCTAAGTTTTATTATAGGCCACCATGCAGCATCGAAAGCTCCTTCAATATCTAGTGATACAATGGTCACTATCTGTTTTTGAGCTATTCCATCATTCACTTGTGTTATCAAGTCAAAAAGAGAGTCTTCCGTGCTTCGCTGCGGTGTGAACCCGTATTGTTTTTTACTCAATTTTGGGAGCACGTAGTATCTTACCCGATTGATAATCAGCTTTTCGTAAATCTTACCTAATACGGGCAATAGTCCTATTGGCCGGAAGGATTTAGGTTGAGTATAGCTTGCTTTCCCTGGTTTACGCAAGTTTATTATAACTGCCTTTTTCCATGCCTTCGGAAAACAGGATAATTCAAGACATTTATTGATTAGAGACAGGTAGATGTCCACGTCTAGTATTATTGCTTTTGTACAAATATCTGCGGTTAGTCCATCTTCTCCTGGAGCCTTTGTGGGTTTAAATGTTTTAAGTACTTGTTTTAATTCTATTGCTGTAAAAGGAGGGTCTATAATGCTGTTTTCGTCTAAATTGTTAATCTCTTGAGCTTTTTTCCTAACGTGTTTATGTATTTCGCTGTCCTCTTCTTCATTGTCTTCCGGAAAGAAAGATTTGGCCATCCATTCTGCTGACTCAGCGGGGCTCAGTACTTTATCTTCCTTTATAAGTAGTTCGTCTTCTTGAAACTTTTTTGCTGATTTTATAATTCTATATATACTCTCCCACATAGACTCTTTTTCTTGCCTACTGCAGAAATTTTTCCAGCTGCTAGTTTGCGCCTTCGCTACTTCCATCAGGTATTTTTCTCTCGCTTCCAAGTAGTCTTTTATTACTAAAGACTTCCTTGATTCGGCTGCGCATCGAATACGTCGCTTTTTGGTGGTCATGTCACTTTTAAGGTCTTGCAGTTCCTCATTCCACCACGGGAGCTGTCCAGCTTTCATTGCTCTTTTTCTTGGTATAGAGGCTTCGCATGCTATCTTAATACAGTCTGTATATTCTTCTATTGTTTGCTCTAATTCATCTTTGCTTTTTATCCTTTCTAATCTTTCTTTACTTAGTGTCTTTCTTGTTATAGCTTTTAAAAATTCTGTATTAAATTTCGACCACTTTGCTTTCTCAGTTTTGTAGATTCTTGTGCTTTTCCTATTTACTATTGTGTTTATACTTCCTATTTCTAAAGTAAATGTGATGGCATTGTGATCGGAACTTGTAATTCCTTTGTCCACTTTCCAGTGTTTAATTTTTGGAATAAGTTGTTCTGTGCATGTCGTCACGTCTACTATGCTTGTGTATGATCTTCCTTCTCTAAATACCTCGAAAGTTGGCTTATCTCCCTCATTAAGAATGTGTAACTGTTTTTCTTCCAGGTACGCTGCCAGTTCTGCTCCACGGTGGTCTTCGACTGCGCTGCCCCACCAAGTGCTCCACGCGTTCACATCGCCTCCTAGCAACACTTCGCATCCATCCAGTTCTCCGAGGATTAGGGTAAGATCTCCAAGGTACGTATCCAGATTTTGATCTGGTTCAAAGTACACCGAAACAAGGGCCACTTTGCAATTGTTTGTTCCTAAAATAATTGTTGTTATATTTTCAGTCTGCAGTTTTGGGTTTATTTCTATGTTTAGGTTATTATTGAAGACTATGATTGCTGATTTTACGGGTTTGATTCTGTTTTGTGTCTTTTGGATGACTCTTGTCCCGGTGTACTTTTTCATTTCGCCTGATGATCCTACATACGGTTCCTGGACAAGTGCAATACAAGCCTTTCTGTTGATCGCTTCGCTTATTAGGTCCTGCGTAGCGATTCTTGCTCTTTGTAGATTGGCTTGTATTACGAGATGCTTCGTGCCTTCTTCTCGATTTATATTAGTATTTGTTACAGTTGAGACAACCTTAGCAATAGGCAATAGCCTGCCGCGCTAATGCATCCCATTTCCTACGGATTGGACATGTATTGTCGAAAGCGTTATGATTTGTTTTTTCCAGCTTGGCTTCTCCGCAGTTTTTGCAACTTGGTTTTTCGTGCTTATTCCATTTTGGACAGTCAGCCTTCATGTGAGCCTCTCCGCAGTGAGAGCAAAGATTTTCTGGCTCTTTGCAGAGTTTCCGGCCATGGCCGTAGCCCAAGCACTTTGTGCACTGTACCAACGGTGATTGGTCCTCTATAACGCATTTTTGGAGATCGACGAATACCAAACCTGTGGAGGTTAGGTTTTGCCAAATCTTAGGCGAGACTTGTAGGACGATATGGTTCTCGAGTGGATTTCTGGCCTTTCGGCGATAGCGGAGTTCCATGCGAAATTCTTCAGCGGGAATGTGTTGTAGTACATTCTTATTCTGCCTTTTTATAGCATTTATTACCTCTTCATCTGAATGGTATGATAGTACATTCTTGATTATTACAAGCGGGTCTTTATTTTTAGCGGCTTCAACTTTCAACTCCTTGCATCCTTCCTCAATCTTTTTTGTGATCATTTCAATTTCGTCCTTGCTGGAACAGCTAAGAACTACTTTTTGGTTTTTTGCCTTGCGGACTCTTTCCACATGAAGTCCACTATTTTTTGCGTCTACGGCTGTGCGAATTTTGGTAAGGACTACTTCGCTGGTGTCTTTAGCATCTTCTGAGGAGATGATTAAGCTATGCGTGGGATTAGGGTTCCGTTTAGGTGCGGTTTGTATGGGCACTTGAATTGTTTGTGCCTTGGACGTTGCCGCTATTTCCGCGTAGGTTTTCCTATCCTCTATCAGTATTTTCTTTATCTCCATCACTTCTTGCAATATCTTTCCATCATATCGCTCCTTTCCTTTAACAAAATTTTCCTTATGCTTTTCTGTGGTATCTTGTCTTTCCATTTCTTTTATAATTTTATACATCCCTTCTAGACTATGAATAATCGTCTCTTTTATTGTTCTTTTCAGGTTTCCGGATAGTTTCATCTGTTCCATGGCTGCGTCGAGCATTACTTTTGCTTTCCCCGAAGGGGTTTCCGCGGCCGTGTCCATTGCCTGGTTTATTACCTCCGTGAGGTTTCGGCACGCTTTCGGCTTCGGGGATTCAGTAAGCTGTGCCATTTGAGGTGTTTCTTTATTTTTACTAGGTGGGGTGCGAGTTGTCATTGTTTTTGTAAGTTATGTTAAGGTTAGGTTAGGGTAAGGTTTAGAAATTAGAAACCTCGTAGATTCTTTTTCTTTTAACTAAAATTTATGATTTAAACGTTATTGGAAACCTTAGAAATCCTAATATTTTTCAGTTACTTTAATAATTGAATAGTCTCAATATTTTAGTTACTACACTAAAATAATCAAATTTTATGAAAATTTTTTTAAATTTATTATTTAAAAATACTTAACTCTAGATATTAATAAAAATTTAAACTAGAATAGGTAGTGCTACTTCAACTTAATAAATCTAAAAAAGAATTATGAAAATTAAACGAACAATAAAGGAGTTATGAATTTTTAGAAATTTTATACAAAATCACCTGTACAATTTTAGTGACTGGGTGTTTATCGCTCACTTGGATACCAGATGTGTACCCAAACGAGAGCAAACTAATGTGATATTAAAAAGTAAACTAAATTGAAAAATGAAATTTATATGAATTAATAAAAATTTGAAAAATTCTTGTCCTATGCAAAAGACATCAACGCGTGCAATGTTTACATTAATTTTACGAAATTTAGTATGAATTGCTACAAAAAGTGAAAAAACTTAATATTTTGAAAACTATTGAAACTAACTCTATTTTTAAAACTGATTAAGGTCAAACAAAAAATCTAGTATGTGCCTACAAATTTTTAGGAGAATCGGGGTATTCTTAGCAAACGAAAAAGGGCTGGTTAGGTTAGGTTAGGTTAGGTTAGGTTAGGTTAGGTTAGGTTAGGTTAGGTTAGGTTAGGTTAGGTTAGGTTAGGTTAGGTTAGGTTAGGTTAGGTTAGGTTAGGTTAGGTTAGGTTAGGTTAGGTTAGGTTAGGTTAGGTTAGGTTAGGTTAGGTTAGGTTAGGTTAGGTTAGGTTAGGTTAGGTTAGGTTAGGTTAGGTTAGGTTAGGTTAGGTTAGGTTAGGTTAGGTTAGGTTAGGTTTTTTTTTTTTTTTTTTTTTTTTTTTTTTTTTTTTTTTTTTTTTTTTTTTTTTTCCTGCAGAATAAATTCTGCAGATTAGGTATTCTTCTGACGAGAGTCAGAAACTTTATTTAGCTTTGTTTATTATAAATTTATTAACCTGTTTGGTATATTTTCCATTTCAGTTAAATAATATATAATTTCATAATGATATATTAAATATATTGATATTTATAGACTTACTAATCTTTGTTCCTGTTACAGGAATATATGACAATTTCCGCTATATAAACTAAGAATGGACCCCTAACTTTTTTCGACTGTATTATTTCCTTTAAGTTATCTTTGTTTATTTTCATTTTAATTTTATTTGACAGGTCCATTCTTGCCAGCGTGTGCTTGGGGCAGTCAAGCAGACGATGAAGCACTGATTCTTCAGCATCGGGCGCGCAGTCACATTCGGGTGAATTTTTTATTTTAAACCTGTGGAGGTATTGTGCGAATCCTCCATGACCAGTGAATGCTTGGCACAAGAAGTGACTAGGCTTAATTTCTCTTATTGCCTTGTAAGCTGTTCGTACATCAGGAAAAAATACCTTGGTTAGTGCTGCCGTTTGTGCTTCGTCGTACCTCTTCTGCCAAGCATCCAACGATTCTTCTCTTAATAGTTTTTTGACGTGAGATATAGGGCAAAGATCGTAGGCTGCTGCGGTTTTCTTGCGGAGGGCAGCATCTTTAGCTAGTGTGTCTGCTCGTTCGTTGCCCTCGTACCCTACGTGTGCGCGCAACCAGACAAGTTTCACCACTTGGTTATTCTCTATGATTTCTTTTAAGTTCCTTTTGATTTTGACTGCTAGTGGGTGTAGCGAGTAACCATTTTTAAGGGTTTCTAAAGTTGATCTGGAGTCACTGAGGATTACCACTTCGGTATATTTTCCAGATTTTACCATTTCAGTGGCCATATATACAGCATACATCTCTGCTTGGTATACTGAGCAGTAATCCGCCAGCTTGTATTTCCCGGTTTTAACTTCGCGCCCATTTTTCCACAGCGACAAAGCTGCTCCAACTTTGCCCTCCACTTTGCTTCCGTCAGTGTATATTAATACTGGTGATTCTAAGATGTTTATATTTGTTCGATCTAGTATTTCAAAGTTGAAGCAGTTTGTCACTGAAGGGTGTGGGTGGTTTTCATAGGAGAGCCGGGTTTCTACCTCTCTGCCTGGTAAGTGGTCAATATAACGGTTCCGTTTTGCCTTATAAATTTCCGCTGCCTCTTTTACTCTAAGGTCAAGAGGTAATAATCCGGCCAATATTAGTGCAGAATTCAAAGACACAGTCCTATATGTTTTGGCAATTTTTTGGCCGAAGCCTCTTTGCAAAGTGTTGAATTGCTTTTGCACCATAATTTTTTCAGCAGCTGGTGCCCAGATACTTGCAGCATATAACACTACTGGCTCTATTACAGCCGTGTATATTGTCCTTGTTACTTCGGGGTTCAATCCCCATGTAGTTTTTGCCATTCGAGTAAGTTGCCCGTAGATATTAATGGCTTTCTTACATACGTTTGCTACATGGGAATTGAACGTGAGTTTTTCGTCAAAAGTGACGCCCAGTATTTTAACTTCTTTTGCCGAGTTGATCATGCATCCTCCCATATGCAAGGCTGGATTAACATATTTAAGCTTTTTAGTGAAAGTTATCGCATGCGTTTTCTGCGGTGAAAACTTGAGCTTATTTTTGTTACCCCAGTCAAACACAAGGGAGAGCACTTTATTTGCTTGATTTTCAATTTCAGCTGCATTGTTGCCAACGAACATAAGGATAATATCATCCGCAAACGCTTGCACCTGCACTTCTTGTTCCTCTAGTTCGTCCAGTAGTGGGTTCAATAGGAGATTCCAAAAGAAGGGACCTCCTACTGATCCTTGTACGCATCCCTTTGTTGTTTGAAGTTCAACTTTTTCATCTGCATAGTTTAGGTGTATTTTTCTATTTGCGAAATAGTCGTTTACTATTCTCCTTATATTCGCTGGGCAGCCCTTTT
The DNA here is from genome assembly GCA_902850365.2 of Chilo suppressalis. Lineage (NCBI taxonomy): Eukaryota > Metazoa > Arthropoda > Insecta > Lepidoptera > Crambidae > Chilo > Chilo suppressalis. The sequence goes on from OU963909.1 coordinate 24,592,537, forward strand.
CCCTTAATTGGTATTTTATTGCTGGCCACCACGCAGCATCGAAGGCTCCCTCAATGTCTAATGATACAACCGTTATCATCTTTTGATTTCCTAGATTGCGTTTTATTATTTGCATCATGTCATATAATGAGTCCTCGGTGCTGCGCTGTGGAACGAAGCCATACTGGTTTTTATTCATTTTCGGTAGTGTGTGGTATTTTATTCTATTAATCAATAGTTTTTCGTATATTTTCCCTAAGACTGGGAGAAGACCAATCGGACGATAAGATTTTGGGTTGGTATAACTTGACTTTCCTGGTTTCCTAATCGTCACGATAACTGCCTTCTTCCATTCATCTGGAAAGCATCCGATTTCCAAGCATTTATTTAGAATTGAGAGGAATATATCTATATTATTATCTATTGCTCTAGCGCAGATATCGGATGTGAATCCGTCTTTGCCAGGTGCTTTGTTTGGGTTGAATGATTTAATAACTTGTTGAAGTTCTTCTGATGTTAAGGGCTTATCTAATGTATCATGCGATAACTGTATATGGGTAGTTTCTGCTTTATTTCTAATCTCCTTGTGGAATTCTGTGTCTTCCCATCTATTGTCTTCAGGGAAGAACGTTTTTGCCATCCACTCGGCTGACTCTATTGGATTTAGCACTTTTCCGTCCTTGATTAGCAATTCGTCTTCTTTTTGCTTTGATGCAGACTTTATGATACGGTATATACTATCCCACATTGTTTCCTTCTCTTGTTTGGTGCAAAATTCTTTCCAACTGCTCGTTTGAGCTTTATTAACTTCTGTCTCATATTTTTCTTTAGCTTCGAGATAATCTTGCACAACTAATGGTCTTCTACTTTCAGCTGCACATCTTATTCGCCGCTTTTTGGTAGTCATGTCATGTTTTAAATTGGCTAAATCTTGACTCCACCAGGGGTAAAGTCCTGGTTTTCTTTGTCCCGTTTTTGGCATTGAAGCTGTGCAAGCCCAGTCTATTATTTCCGTATAGTCCGCTATACATTTTTCTATTTCTTCTTTTGTACTTATATTTTCTATATACTCCTTGGACATTCCTCTACAATCAATAAGTCTGTTGATTTCACTGTCAAATTTTTTCCAATCCGCTCTATTGGTCTTGTATTTCCGTGTACTTTTTCTTTCAATAACTTCATTTCGCTTTCCTATAGTAAGAGTGAATGTAATGGCTTTGTGATCGGAATTTATAAGATCCTTATTCACTGTCCAATTTGTGATCTTTTGTATAAGTTGATCCGAACATGCTGTTACATCCACTCTACTTGTGCATAGTTTTCCGCCCCTCAGCACTTCAAACGTAGGTTCATCTCCTTCATTAATTATATGCAACTCTTTTTCTTCCAGGTATGCAGAAAGTGTAGCACCCCGAAAGTCTTCAGCTACACTGCCCCACCAAGTACTCCACGCATTGACATCACCTCCAAGAACAATCCCACATCCATCAAGCTCGTTCAAGATTTTGCTGAGATCTTCCAGGTAAGTGTCCAGATCGATGTCTGGTTCGAAATATACGGATACAAGAGCTACATATGGTCTTTGATTTGTTATTATTGCAGTTGTTATATTTTCAGTTTGTAGTTTTGGATTAATTATTACTTTTAGTCTGTTGTCAAATACAATTATAGCTGATTTTACTGGTTTTGTTCTGTTTTGCTCTTTTTGTATAACTCTTGTACCCGCATGTCTCTTCAATTGTCCTGTTGATCCCACATATGGTTCCTGTACCATTGCTATGGCAGCTTTCCTATCTACTGCTTCGGTTATGAGGTCTTGGGTTGCGATCTTACTTCTTTGTAAGTTCGCTTGTACTATCCAGTTGTGGGATTCTTCCTGTTGGTGTGTCGCTGCGTGGTTTATCCCCGTGACAACTTTAGCAATAACAGATGCTCAGCCGCGCCAGGCTATCCCATTTCTGGCGGACTGGGCATCTGTTGTCAAAGGCATTATGGCCAGCATTATCTATTTTTACATCCATGCAGTTTTTGCATTTTGCGTCATTACCACTCTTGTGGCTTGGACATTCTGCTTTGAGGTGCTTCCCTCCGCAGTGAGAGCATAGATCTTCAGTTTCCTTGCAATATTTGCGGCCGTGACCGAAGCCCAGGCACTTCGTGCATTGCACTACTGGGGACTGGTCTTGCACGGTGCGTTTTTGTATATCAATATACACTTTACCAGAGGTGGTCATATTTTGCCACAGTTTCGGAGAGACTTGCAATACCACATGATTTTCATGTGGATTGCGTGCCCTACGGCGGTATTTGACCACTACGCGGAAGTCTTCCTCTGCGATTCCCTCCGTAAGATGTTTGTTTTGATTTTTAATCGCATTTATAATGTCCTCGTCCTGGTTGACTGTCAATACATCTTTGATCACTACAAGAGGATCTTTATTTTTAGCCGCCTCTACTTTAAGGTCTCTGTTGCTATTTCTGATCTTCTTGCTAATTTTTTCGGCTTCTATTTTGTCGTTGCAGCTTATTACAACCTTTTGGTTTTTAGCCTTGCGGATGGTGTCTACGTGTAGTCCACTATTTTTGGCATCAACAGCCTTTCGTATCTTTTCTAGGACAGCGTCGCTGGTGTCTTTCGTCACCTCAGAAGAGATAATTAGGCTATGTTTCGGTGTGTGGCTTATTGTTGGAGGTGCCTTTGGTACTTGGTTTTTTACCATTTTAGAAGCCGAAGCTATTTCTGCATAAGTTTTCCTGTCTTGCAATAGAATTTTCTTAATCTCTTTCACCTCTTGCAATATTACTTGGCCCTCTGTACATTGCGTCCCAGGTGTGATGGTGGTAATCTTCTCTTTGCCTTTATTTTGCATCTTTTCCATATTTTGTACTAGTTTGTACATTCCTTCTAAGCTTGCTAGCATTTGGTCCTTTATGGATCTTTTTAAGTTGCCAGAGTTTTTCATTTGAGCCTTTGCCATGTCATACAAGATTTTAGCTTTTTCGGAGTGGAATGTAGTCGATATGTTCTCTTGTTCTAACTCTGTATCAAGTAATACAATCAGGGGAAAATCCTCCTGACTAAGGTTTTGATTTTTCTGGGACTTTGTTTTTGGAAGTGTTGCAGGGATTGTAACCTCTTCCAAGGCTTGTGAAAATATTTCCACTTCCTCTGAAGCATTGGTTGTAGATGTAGTTGGCTGTGCCTCCATTTCTTGGTTTGGTTTTTTGGTTCGCGTTGGAGAGCGTTGTATCGGCATTTTTGTAATAGTTTTATAGTAGTTTCACTATGTATTGTATGTAAATAGAAGATTTTATATGTAATTTATAATGGTTAGGTTAGGTTAGGTTTGCCTTAGGTTAGGTTAGGGGTTAGGTTTTGAATTTCAAAACGTCGTAAATTCTTTATCTTATAACTAAAATTAATAATTCAAACGGTAATGAAAACCTTAGAATACCTTATATTTTTCAGTTTTAGTAATGATTGATTAATCTGAATATTTTAGATTTTACAATAAAATAAACAAAATTAGATGAAAAATTTTTAATTTTACTATTTAAAAATACTTAAAACTAGAAACTAATAAAAATAATAACTTGAGTAGGTACTACTACCTTAACTTAATAAATTTAAAAAAGAATTACGAAAATTTAAAAAACAGTAAAGGAGTTATGAATTTTTAGAAAGTTTATACTAAATCACCCGTACAATTTTAGTGACTAGGTGTTTAACGCTCCCTCGGATAACAGATGTGTACCCGGATGAGAGCAAACTTATGTGCTAATAAAAACTAAACTAAAATGAAAAATGAATTTTTTATGAATTAATTAAGATTGAAAAATTTTTTGTCCTATACAAAAGACATCAACGCGTGCAATGTTTACATTGATTTTACGTAATTTAGTATGAATTGCTACAAAAAGTGAAAAAATTTAATATTTTGAAAACTATTGAAACTAACTCTATTTTTAAAACGGATTAAGGTCAAACAAAAAATCTAGTAAGTGCCTATAAATTTTTAGAAGAATCGGGGTATTCTTAGCGTACGAAAAAGACCGTGGTTAGGTTAGGTTAGGTTAGGTTAGGTTAGGTTAGGTTAGGTTAGGTTAGGTTAGGTTAGGTTAGGTTAGGTTAGGTTAGGTTAGGTTAGGTTAGGTTAGGTTAGGTTAGGTTAGGTTAGGTTAGGTTAGGTTAGGTTAGGTTAGGTTAGGTTAGGTTAGGTTAGGTTAGGTTAGGTTAGGTTAGGTTTTTTTTTTTTTTTTTTTTTTTTTAATACATCGGCTTCCCCACTCAGTGGCAGGACTTTTTCTTTCTTTTTTATTTTATATTTCTGTTTTTTTTGAGTTTTTCTTTTCTCTTTGTCATGTATTTTTATGCGAGTTTTTCTTTTCTCTTTTTTTATTTTACTTTACTTTTCACATTTATCTGTTCTTAATATCTATTACATTTTGTTTTACTTTTTACATTTGGCTGTTCTTATTATCTATTACATTTTATTCTTATTAGTATTATTATTTATCTTTTATTTACAGTTCCTGTTGTTTCTTATTCTATACAAATTAGTTTTCTTCTTTCTTTCCTTCTCATTTGTTTTACAATTGTTTCTTATTATACTATATTTTACTTATATTCTATCACATTTCTTTGTTTCTTACTTCAGTAGTTACATGTTTCTTACTTCTATTTGTACACTTTTTATTCCCTTTTTCTACTAATTACACTATAATATTTCTTTTTAGTTTTATGTTCTTATGCTATTTCTACCTATCTTGCCTATTGTTACTAACTTCTGTTCTTAATTGCTGTCTTTCTATATTTCCTTTTCATTACTGTTTTACTTCTGAAATCCCCTCCCGGTCACATTAACCTTCCAAGTTTGAGTGGTCCCCTCTGGAGCCCGGTTGGCCTCCGCAAGTGAGGTATCAAAATATCAATTTTGCTGCCATCACTTGTTTTGGTCTCGTGGCTTCCTTTGGTTTCCCCTCGCACTTCCTCCATTGTTCCGGGAAGGGGTTTCAGCAGTCTCCTTCCTAAATTTGGCTTCTTACTTTCCTCAGGAAAGTGAAACCAATGCCAACTTTTTATCATGCTTGCCTTTTTTCCTATTTTTTTCCCTACTCCTAGTGTTACTTTCTGCTTCTTTTTTCCTCTCCCCGTCTTGTTCTTGCCCACAACACCTTTAGCAGTACGCCACCTTCGCTCTTGCGATTTTGTCCCAGAGTTTCCTCTGTGGGCAGTCACTGCTAAACGTGTTGTGTTCGATCTCTTTGAGCTCAGCCCTTCTACAGTTAAGGCAACTAGGCGCGGAGTCTTTGTTCGGGCATGTGGCATATAGGTGGTCTCCCCCACAGTGGCTGCAGCTGTCCAGTGCCTCCGTGCAGACCCGTCTGATATGGCCGTAGCCCAGACAGCGGGAGCACTGGATTACTGGGGACTGATCTTCCACAGCGGAGATTCCCCACTGCAGTTGAAGAGTCCCCGTGTCTGTCAGCTGCCGCCAGATAGTGGGAGCCACTCTGACCACCACGTGCGCCACATGCGGGTTCCTAGTTGCCTTTTCATAAACTACTTCTATATCCTCTTCCGTATGTCTTTCTTCCCCATTCATTCTTCTGAGCTTTCTTTTTATCCCTTCTATTACTTCCTCTTTCTTTCTCTCTCCTCTTACATTCCTTACTATCACTAATGGGTTTTTATTTCTCGCTTTTTCCACTTTCAAAATTTTATTCTTCTCTATCTTTTCCTTCAATTTCTCAGCCTCGCTTTCCCTTGCGCATCCTATAATCACCTTTTGTCCTTTTGCCTTTCTTACTCTCCTTACTTCGTTCCACTCCCCTTTCTCGTCGACCGACTTTCTCACCGCTTCAAACACCTGATCGCTCGTGAGCGTTTCGTCGGTCGACGCCACTATGATGGAGTGTAGTGATTTGTTTTGGGGTGGAACGTTCCTCACTTTCTCCGCATACGTTTCTTCCTTCCTTTCTTCCTCTATCTTAGCTCCCCAATTAGTCGGTTTCTTTCGCTCTTCTTCCATTTGCTTTCCCACTTTTTCTTGCATCTCTTTTATCGCTTCCAGTCTTCCCTTTCCTTCCTCTATCCCTTTATTGTTTTCTATCATTATCTCTTTGAGCTTATCTTGTTCCTCTTTCATTTTCTTACTTTCCTCAACTTGCATATTCATCATACTCTCTATTTTCTCTATCCTATTTTTGCTGTATTTCAATTCTTCTTTTTCCGTTGTTATAATTTTGTTTATCTTCTTCTGTTCCTCTTTTGTCTCTTTAACCTCTCCTTTAATCTCCATCAATATTGTCATAATATCTGCTAGGACATTACTGTTCCCTCTTGTCTCTTCTTTGTTTTCTAATATCCTTTCATGCATCTTTATCATACTGTTCCTTATGTCATTCTCACTCTCGCTCTTATCCTCATCTTTACCTTTTTTACTTTCTTCTCTTTCCTCCTCTTGCATTCTTCTTCTTTCTTTATTTTCTTCTGACTCACTTACTCTACTCACTAATTCTTTTATCATCCTTACCATTTCTCCCGTTTCTTCCGTTATTCTTGCTTTCCCTTCTTTCGTAACTGACCTGTTGGTGCCTTTTGGCTCCATTTGCTCTTTTATCTTGCTTTGTGCCTCATTCGCTCTCCTTTCATATTCCCTTACATTCTTATATTTTAGTGGTGATTTTATTGTGGGCTGAGCTTTATTGTTTTCTTTATCTATTTCTCCCGGGGGAGAGGAATATGTTCTTTTATTTTCAAAATTATTTGAACTTAACCTCGCAAAGATAGGTTGGCTACTGGTATACATTTTGCTATTTTACTATTTTGTTTATTATATTCTATTTGAGTGGGTTAGCCTACGTCGTTTTGTAAAATCGTTAAAAAATAAAAATAAAATTGAATAAAAATTAAAATTGGATAAGATTAATTAAATTAATAAATGTGTCAAAAGACGGGTAAAGTTAAAACGCAATTAAATAATTAAAAAAATAAAATGAAAAATAAAAAAATAAAAAATAAAATGAATAAAATAAAATGGGTCAAAACACGCAATTCAATAAAATAATTATTATCTATAACTAGGTCTGCCCTCAGGAGAGGTGCAGGGTGTCGATCACAGTCAAATATACACGGAAATAAATAATCTAATGCTAAGCCTGTCCTTAAAAAAGGTACAGGTTGTCAATATCACAGTGAAAATAAAATGGATAAAATAAGAATAAAATACAATTATAGTAAATTTGCAATAATGCAGATTTGTCAATTCTTACCCTAAGTCTGCCCTCAATAGAGGCGCAGAGTGACCTAAACTATATTAAAAACCTAACTAACTTAACCTATATTCAGGCTCAATAGAGACCTGAATTTTGTCAAAATTACTTAGATACTATTCCTGATCTCAATAGAGAAACAGGAGTCAAATTTGCTATAGAAAAGGCCCTATTAAAAACTTAAAATTAATTTTCCCGGTCTCTACTGACTCTATATAGAGTCGGTCGGTGCTCTACCGGGTTTGGGAAATTTTTTGTGACCGGTGGGTCAAAGTCCGGTCGAAATCGGCCCAGTAGTTTCCGAGATGGGTTATTCCCAAATTAGGGGTGACTTGGGGTTGGGGGTAGTTTTTTATGCCCCGATGCGGTAGTGTTGGTTAATCTAAGACTATTTCCCCAAGGAACCCTATATGGGAGATTTCTCCAAGTGTTCCCTTTTCTATTGTTTTTACTTTTTTGTCCGTTATTTTTCTAAGTTCTTGATTAATGGGGGCGTGGCTTATTTTCTCCGTCTAAGGGTTGTCCCGGGTGGTTTTTAGTTTCGGACTCCTGTAAAGGGGGCTGTCTTGGACCAAAAACCTCCCGGATATTTTTTTGAAAAATTAATATTTTCCGAGATATTTAGTATTAAACACTTTTTTCCCTCTCTTTGATTAATTGTCAGTATTTTAAAAAGTAGGGGTGGGAAAATTATTTTAAAAAGCTTGGTAGATAGGGGAAAGACTTGTCTATGTGGCGATATAAATTTTATAATTTTAGGATAATAAACTTCAAAGTTATTGCACGCGAAAAAATGTAAACAAAGGGGACACTCACAAAATAAAATCTTAAAACTAAACAAACTTATCTGTGCGGTTTTTATGTAAATTCCTGAATCTTGCGACGGACGGCGCTCGGGGCCGTTTTTGATTTTCAAAATTTTTTAAAAACAGGTGTAAAGGGCCTTTTCTAAGCTATACGTAGATATATAAAACACAACAATTAAATAGATATTTATATTTTTAAAAAGCAATATTCGTTGCCAAGTCTCTTAAAAATGACCGCAAAAAGATTTGTTTGCACTATATTTTATCCGGGTATTAACCCTTATCGTTAAAACGTGGTTTATTATAACCGTCTATATGGGTTTTACCTTTCCTAAAAAATTTGTAATTAAATATCTATTATATACACTTTTATTTCAATTTATAACTTGAAAATTTCAAAGAATTGCGTTTGGTAAAAATTTTTATTTTTGATTGGTTATATCTTTGGACGGGGTGGTCCGAAAATAAAAATTTTTCCGTCAAAAATGGTTTTACATAACAAGCTATCTGGTCATATAAAAATAATTTAAAAAATATCAATAATAAAAAAGTGATTTTTCACGTCGCGATCTTTTACAAACTTACTAATGCGGTCGGATGATTTTGCCGTTTGGTCTTTGGGGGGGTGGCGCTCGGAAAAGCCGAGACCTACCCTTAAAAACTTAATACTACAAGATAGGGGGTGAACCGGCCTTTCCCGTGATATAAATTTTTGATTTTTTATTTTATGTTAAAGCATAAAATAAAAGGTTATAAAATTTTGAAAAGATTTTTTCAGCTACAAAACTGCGTTTGTTTGCGCTGGTATGTTTACTTAACGAAAAATTTTTGTCCCACGGGATAGCCCGGGTCAGCGTCCTCCTGTAATAGTGAAAACCAGATTTTGATTAAATAAAAAACCGGTAGATATTTGACTTTTGTTTTCGTGCCGTTCGCCCCGCTCGTCCTAAAAGTCGAATATCTCCGTATTTATACAATAAAAAATTCCGAAATTTTATACTAATGATCTGTAATACATGCTAAATATAATTTTGATTTTTAATATATAACTTTACGATCTGGTTTTTTCTATAGATACTCTTAAAGCTAATCTTAAATTTAAAAATGTACTGGACCTTGTATCTTCCTTGTTTCAGTCTGAAAATGGTCGCTGAAAACTCCACCCGGTCCGCTGCGATGTCCTCTTCCTGTTTTTGATGGTTTGGTGGGTGTCTCTGGCGTAGATCCAGGACCTCGTGGCCACGTGGTGAGGGGACTTTCTTAGGAAAGTCCCTGGTTTCGGGCTGGAAAAATCTGAGATTTTCCCGTGATGATCTTCGGGTCGGATGAAGACTCCCCACAGTTCAGGAAGTGTGGGTCGCCGCTTTCGTTTTCGAGATATTCAGCTCCAAAGTCCGGAATAACCTCAAATTTCAGGTTTTTTGCACTTTTCGTCACTTTATTCACTTTTCACACCTAAGTGTGACACACTGTTGGATTCGTCTCGTCGAGACGAATCTTTTGACGTATTGCACTTGTTATTTTGCTTTACTTTTACCGGTACTTTGATTTTTTTTTTTTTTTTTTTTTTTTTTTTTTTTTTAAAGACGGAGCACTACAAAAACGTGACGCTCGGGTCTACGGATGCGGGGCAACTGGGGTTAGGTTAGGTTAGGTTAGGTTAGGTTAGGTTAGGTTAGGTTAGGTTAGGTTAGGTTAGGTTAGGTTAGGTTAGGTTAGGTTAGGTTAGGTTAGGTTAGGTTAGGTTAGGTTAGGTTAGGTTAGGTTAGGTTAGGTTAGGTTAGGTTAGGTTAGGTTAGGTTAGGTTAGGTTAGGTTAGGTTAGGTTAGGTTAGGTTAGGTTAGGTTAGGTTAGGTTAGGTTAGGTTAGGTTAGGTTAGGTTAGGTTAGGTTAGGTTAGGTTAGGTTAGGTTAGGTTAGGTTAGGTTAGGTTAGGTTAGGTTAGGTTAGGTTAGGTTAGGTTAGGTTAGGTTTTTTTTTTTTTTTTTTTTTTTTTTTTTAAACGGCTTCCCCACTCAGTGGCAGGACTTTTTTATGCTTTTTTGGTTTTCTTTCTTTTCTAGAGTTTTTCTTTTCTCTACTTCGTATTTTTATGTTCGAGTTTTTCTTTTCTCGTTTTTATTATTTTTACTTATCGTTTCTACATTTCCTATTTTCTATTACATTTTTATTTTCTTACAATTTTAATAATTTATCTAGTTTCTTATATGTCACTGCTGTTTTCTATTCTATAATTTAGTTTCCTCTTACATTAGATACTATTCTTATTATATTCATTTTTACTTTTACAATTATTTTCTTAATTTATTATTTCCTTTTCTTGTTTAATTACAATTTTCTCCTTAATCTATTTACATTCACTTTCTTATATTACATTATTTTCTTTGCTACATTTCTTTGTCTTTATTTAGACTGTCGTTTGTATACTTCTTATCCTATTTACATTTGCTTTATTTTATTTACAATATTTACTTATTTCTATTTTTACTTTTCTTATTTATGTTACGTGCATTGTATTCTAGTCAATTTGTCTTTCGCTTATTTCTATTTATATCTCTATCTCTATTTACTGCTGGAGTCCCTCCGTGGTCACTTTTTCCTTCCGAGTTTGGGTGGTAGCCTCTAGAACCCGGTATGCCTCCGCAAGTGGAGTTTCAAAAAATAATTTTTTGCCTCCATTTGTTTTGGCCCCGTGGTTTCCTTTGGCCTCCACTCGCACTCCCTGCTTTGTTCCACGAAGGGGCTTCAGCAGTCTTATCCCTAATATTGGTTCCCTTCTTTCCTCAAGAAAGTGGAACCAATGCCATCTCTTTTCAATATATTTTGTTATCTTTTTCCAGATTCCTTTTTCTACCCTATATATTTCTTTCTGCTCCTTTTTTCCTCTCCCCGTTCTGTTGTTGCCCACAGCACCCTTAGCAATATGCCACCTTTGCTCTTGCAATTTTATCCCAGAGTATTCTCTGTGGGCAGGCATTGCTAAAGGTGTTGTGTTCATTCTCTTTTAACTCAGCCCTTTTACAATTTAGGCAACTAGGAGCGGAATTTTTGTTTGGGCATGCGGCGTATAAGTGGTCCTCCCCACAGTGGCTGCAGCTGTCCAGCGCCTCCGTGCAGACCCGTCTGATGTGGCCGTAGCCCAGACAGCGGGAGCACTGGATTAACGGGGTCTGATCTTCCACAGCGGAGATTCCCCACTGTAGTTGAAGAGACCCCGCATCTGTCAGCTGCCGCCAAATTGTGGGAGCCACTCTGACCACCACGTGCGCCACATGCGGATTCCTAGTTGCCTTTTCATATATAACTTCCATGTCCTCTTCCTTAAACCTTTCCTCCCTGTTTATTCTTCCGATTTTTCTTTTTATCCCTTCTATCACTTCCTCTTTCTTTCTCTCTCCTCTTACGTTCCTCACTATTACTAATGGGTTTTTGTTCTTTGCCCTTTCCACTTTTAGTATTTTGTTCCTTTCGATCTTCTCTTTCAATTTCTCTGCCTCACTTTCCCTTGCACACCCTATAATTACCTTTTGCCCTTTCGCCTTTCTCACTCTTCGCACTTCGTTCCACTCCCCTTTTTCGTCGACCGACTTCCTCACCGCGTCGAACACCTGGTCGCTCGTGAGCGTTTCGTCGGTCGACGCCACTATGATTGAATGTAGTGTTTTGTTTTGGGGTGGAACGCTTCTCACTTTTTCCGCATACGTTTCTTCCTTTCTTTCTTCCTCTATCTTAGTTCCCAGCTCAGTCAGTTTCTTTTGCTCTTCTTCCATTCGCTTTCCCACTCTTTCTTGCATCTCTTTTATCTCTTCCAGTCTTCCCATTCCTTCCTCTATCCCTCTATTATTTTCTATTATTATCTCTTTTAGCTTTTCTTGTTCTTCTTTCATGTACTTGCTTTCTTCGACTTGCATGCTCATCGTTTTCTCCATTTTCTCTATCCTGTTTTTACTAACTTTCATTTCTTCCTTTTCTTCTATTAAAATTTTGTTAAACTTCTTTTGTTCCTCTCTCGTCTCTTTTACTTCTTCTTTAATCTCCAGCAGTATTCCCATAATATCTGCTAGGACATTACCATTCACTCTTATTTCTTCCTTATTTCCTATTATACCTTTATACATCTTTATCATACTATTCCTTCTTTCATTCTCACTCTCACTTTCTTTCTCATCTTTGCCATTCTTACTCTCTTTTCTTTCCTCCTCTTGCATTCTTCTTCTTTCTTTGTTACTTTCTGACTCGCTTACTCTACTTACTAGCTCTTTAATCATCTTTACCATTTCAATCGTCTCTTCCGTAATCCTTGCCTTTCCTTCTCTTGTTACTGACTTGTTTGTTCCTTTTGGTTCCATTTGTTCTTTTATTTTGCTTTGCGCTTCATTCGCTCTTCTTTCGTACTCCCTTACGTTCTTATATTTCTGTGGCGATTTCATCGTGGGCTGAGCTTGAGATTTATCACTATCTATTTCCCCCTGGGGAGAGGAGTCTGCACGTCTACTTTCAAAATTGTTGCATTTCAACCTTGCAAAAATAGGTTGGCTACTAGTATACATTTTTTCTTATTTCTTTGTTATTGTTTATTATCTGAGTGGGTTTGCCTACGTCTAATTGTAAAATAATTTATAAAATAAAATAAAATAAAAAATAAAAAATTGAATAAAAACCGAATAAATAACAATAATTAAAATGATAATATCAATGAGTCAAAAGACGATTTAGTAAATAAATTAAATAAAGCAATATTACACTTGAACTGAATCCGAACTAATGAGTCAAAAGACGAATTGAATTAAATAAAATAAGAATTAAAATTAAAATTAAATTGAATAAATTAATGAGTCAATAGACTATTTAATGAATTCAATAACTAAGCTAAAATAAGTTAAATTAAAATTAAATTTGAATGAGTCAATAGACAACACAATAGATTAAAAATAAAATAAAATAAAATGAATAAAATAAAACAATGGGTCAAAAGACAAATTCGAATTCAATTTCTATAATATTGCTTACTGCCCTTAAGAAAGGTACCGGTTGTCAGTATAAATTAACTTAAGAATTAAGAATTATAACACACACAACAATTAATACTAAAGCTAAGCCTGCCCTCAAAAGAGGTGCAGGGTGTCAATATCACAGTCAAAATCAAAATTAAATTTTTAACGCACACAACAAATTACTAACACTAAGCCTGCCCTTAAAAAGGAGCAGGTTGTCAATATCAGACTTTAATTTTAAATTAAAATTAAAATCTAATTTGGAGTAAAATAATACAATAAAATACAATTAGTAATTTGTGCAATAGTGCAGATTTGTCAGTATTTAGCCTAAGTCTGCCCTCAAAAGAGGAGCAGAGTGTCCTAATTCTAATAAAAACCTAACTAACTTAACCTATATTCAGGCTCAATAGAGACCTGAATTTGTCAAAATTGCTTAATACTAGTCCTGATCTCAAAAGAGATTCAGGAGGTCAATTTATGCTTAGAAAGGCCCTATTTCCTATGTAAAACTTTGTATGAAAAACTTAATATTAATTATTTTCGGCTCTATGAGCTCTATGTAGAGACACTTGGCACTCTATCTGATTTGTGTTAATTTTTAGGACCAAACCGTAAAAGTTTGGTCGAAATCGGTCCAGTAATTACGGAGATAGGTTTTTTCCAAATAGGGGTAACTTTGGGGTTGGGGGGTTGTTTTTATTCCCGAATGGGGTAGTGTTTCTATACCCGATACTTTTTCTCCAAAGAACCCTATGTGGGAAACCCCTCTAAGTGTCCCTTTTGTCAGTTAACACTTTTTTAATCCGTTTTCTGTCTAAGTTTTTGTTTAAAGGGGCGTGGCCTAATTTCCCCAACCTGGAGGGTTGTCCCGGGTGATTTTTGACTTCAGATTCCTGTAAAGGGGGATATCCTACGTCGAAAACCTCCCGGACTTATTTCTGAGAAATCTGTATTTTTTGAGGTATTAAGAATTAAACAAAATTTTCCCTCTTTTTGATTAATGTTCAGTATCTTCCCAACTAGGGGTGGGAAAATTATTCTAAAAAGTTTATAAGATAGGGGAAGAATTGGGCTTTCCAAAGATACTATTATTATAATTTTAGGATTAAAAACTGCAAAGATATTAGACACGAAAAAAGGTAAACAAAGGGGACACACTAAAAGTAAAAACTTAAAACTATACAAACTTATTTGTGCGGTTTTCGGCAAATTTACGGAATTTTCCGGTAAGCGGCGCTCGGGGCCGTTTCCGATTTTCCGGATTTTTTTAAAAACTGGTGGATAGGGCCTTTCTTAAGCTACAGGTACATATGTGTAATCCATTTAAAATCACAGTGTAACTATTTTTAAAATTCAAAATTCTGTACAGGGTCCCCAAAATTTGACCGCATAAAAATTTGTAACCCTTATATTTTCTCCGGGTTTCAATCCTTATCCTTCCAAAGTAGTTTGTTATGACCGTCTAGGTGGGTTTTACCCCTCCTAGAAAATTGGTATTTATAAACTAGGTTTAACTACTTGAAATTCAAGTTTAAAGATGAAATTTTTGGGAAAAATATACAATTTGTAAAATTTTTAAAAATGCCACTTTAGGGGCTTATAACTTTGGACTGGGTGGTCCAAAATTAAAAATTTCTTCACCAGAAATGGTTGTATGCACCTTACAATCTAACTATGTAAAAATAATTTTCAAAATGTCAATATTAAAAAAGTGGATTTTCAAGTTACGTAAATTTACAACTTTAGTTTTGCGGTCGAGAGAATTTCTATGTTCTACTTTGGGGGGGTGGCGCTCGGAAACGCCGAGACCTACCCTTACAAACTTAATACTACTAGATAGGGGATGAACCAGCCTTTCCCGTGATCTAAATTTTGGATTTTTTAATTTATATTTTAATATAAATTAAGAGGTTATAAAATTTGGAAGAAATTTTTTCAGCTACAAAACCGTGTTTGTTTGCGCTGGTACGTTAATTGAAAAGAAAATTTTTATCCTACGGGATAGCCCGGGTCGACGTCCTCCTGTTGTGTCAAAAACCAGATTTTGATCTGATAAAAAACCGGTTGATATTCGGCTTTTATTTTCGTGGCGTTCGCCCCGCTCGTCCTGAAAACCGAATATCTCCGTATCTAACAATTAAAAAATTCCAAAACTTTGCACTAATAATCTACAATAACTACTAAACTTAATTTTGATTTTTAATATATACCTTCCCGATCTGGTTTTTGCTACAATTACTCTTATATCTAATGCTAAAATTAAAAATGTTCAGGACCTTGTTTTTCCTTTGTTTCAGCTTGGAGCTGGTCACCGAAAGCTCCTCCCGGTCCGCTGCGATGTCCTCTGCCTGATTCTGGTGGTTTGGTGGGGGTCCCTGGCTTGGATCCAGGACCTCGTGGCCACGTGGTGAGGGGACTTTCTTAGGAAAGTCCCTGGTTTCAGGAGGGAAAAATCTGAAATTTTTCTCCAGCAATCCTTGGGTCAAATGGTGCCTCCCCACAGTCCAAAAAAGGTGGGTCACCGCTGCGGTTCCCGAGATATATGGCTCCGAATTCCGGAATAACCTCAAATTTGGGGGTTTTTTGCACTTTTTGTCACTTTTTCTCAACTTTTCACTTTGGTGTGATACACCAATCGATTCGTCTCGTCGAGACGAATCTTTTGACACTAAGCACTTTGTATATTGCTCTAATTTTTCCGGCACTTTGATTTTTTTTTTTTTTTTTTTTTTTTTTTTTTTTTTTTTTTTTTTTTTTTTTTTTTTTTTTTTTTTTTTTTTTTTTTTTTTTTTTTTTTTTTTTTTTTTTTTTTTTTTTTTAACTGCGGAGCTCAATAAAATCGAACCGTTCGGGTCTAGCGCTACGGGGCAACTCCGGTTAGGTTAGGTTAGGTTAGGTTAGGTTAGGTTAGGTTAGGTTAGGTTAGGTTAGGTTAGGTTAGGTTAGGTTAGGTTAGGTTAGGTTAGGTTAGGTTAGGTTAGGTTAGGTTAGGTTAGGTTAGGTTAGGTTAGGTTAGGTTAGGTTAGGTTAGGTTAGGTTAGGTTAGGTTAGGTTAGGTTAGGTTAGGTTAGGTTAGGTTAGGTTAGGTTAGGTTAGGTTAGGTTAGGTTAGGTTAGGTTAGGTTAGGTTAGGTTAGGTTAGGTTAGGTTAGGTTAGGTTAGGTTAGGTTAGGTTAGGTTAGGTTAGGTTAGGTTAGGTTAGGTTAGGTTAGGTTAGGTTAGGTTAGGTTAGGTTAGGTTAGGTTAGGTTAGGTTAGGTTAGGTTAGGTTAGGTTAGGTTAGGTTAGGTTAGGTTAGGTTAGGTTAGGTTAGGTTAGGTTAGGTTAGGTTAGGTTAGGTTAGGTTAGGTTAGGTTAGGTTAGGTTAGGTTAGGTTAGGTTAGGTTAGGTTAGGTTAGGTTAGGTTAGGTTAGGTTAGGTTAGGTTAGGTTAGGTTAGGTTAGGTTAGGTTAGGTTAGGTTAGGTTAGGTTAGGTTAGGTTAGGTTAGGTTAGGTTAGGTTAGGTTAGGTTAGGTTAGGTTAGGTTAGGTTAGGTTAGGTTAGGTTAGGTTAGGTTAGGTTAGGTTAGGTTAGGTTAGGTTAGGTTAGGTTAGGTTAGGTTAGGTTAGGTTAGGTTAGGTTAGGTTAGGTTAGGTTAGGTTAGGTTAGGTTAGGTTTTTTTTTTTTTTTTTTTTTTTTTTTTTTTTTATACAGCTGCTCCCCACTTTGTTGCAGGTCTTTAATTACTATTTATATTTGGTGTGTCTTTTTATTGTTTTTTATTTTTTGCTTTAAAAGCACGTTATTTTTTTCGCGCTTGTATATATTTTGAGCACATTTTTCTTTTTGTGTCTCTTTTTCTTTTATCTTTTCAAATTTTCTTATTCTAATACATTTCTTACTTCTATTGACTATTATTTTACATTTATTGGTTCCTTATACTTTATGTTTTTGCTTTATACATTCCTATATCTATTCTTATCTGTACTATTTTGCTATACTCAGATTAATATCTGGTCTTTTGTCTTATTTTCTAAATTTTCTTATTCTATTTACATCGTCTATGCTTAATCTCTACTTCTTTTTCTTATTCTAGTTACATGAGTTACTTATTCTTATTACAGTTTTCATTTCTTTGTCTTATAACATATTTACATTTACATTTTATTCACTTACATTTTCATTCCATTGTTCTTTTCCATTTATATTTACATCTACATTTCTTATTACACTTACGTTTTGTTTTAAAATTACTTTTTCCTTATAGTATACTTTCCTTTTTACATTTCTACCTTTTCCGTTTTTTATCTAATCCCGTTCTTTACGTTTGACTCCACTCGGAGTCTTGGGGTTGGGTAAGTGCTCGCGGGTTCAGCTTCCGCAAGACAGGATTTGCAAATATCATATTTGCAACCCTGTTTGCTTTGGCTGTTCCCGCGCGCACTTTTCAGTTTTCACCTTTCCCTTTGCGTTTCCTCCCAGTGGAGTCCTGTCTACTTTTTGGTCTTTGGCTTTGCTTTGCGTTCCCCTATTGTCTATTTGTATACCTATTACCCTATTTATTTTCCTATTTATTTCTTTAATTTCTGTAACTGTTTTCCTAATTTCGCCCTTAGCAGTGGTACGCGACTTTTGATCTGGCTATCCTATCCCAAATGGCCCTCTGTGGGCATTCGATGCTGAACGTGTTGTGTGCTGTGTCCTTATTTTTCGCCTTTTTGCAGTTCTGGCAGCATGGTGCTTCTTCTTTCTTTGCACATGTGGCGTACTTGTGGTCTCCCCCGCAGTGGCTGCAACTGTCCAGCGGCTCCTGGCAGACCCGCTTGATGTGGCCGAAGCCCAAGCAGCGGGAGCACTGGATTAGCGGGGACTGATCTTCTACTCTGGATGGTCCCCAGCGTAGTTGAAGGGTCCCCGCCTCTGTCAGCTGCAGCCATATTGCCGGGGCCACTCTCAGGACCACGTGTGCCACATGTGGATTCCTTGTTACCTTTTCAAATACTGCCTCTATGTCCTTTTTTCCTTCCTCTTTGCTATTCCCTTTCTTTCCTTTTCCTATCATTCTTCTTATCGCCTCAATCACTTGCTCCGTCTTGTTTTCTCCTCTTACATACTTTACTACCACTAACGGATTTTTATTTTTGGCTTTTTCTACTATTAATTTTTTATTCCTTTCCAATTCCTCTTTCAGTCTTTCCATTTCATTCTCCCTAGCACACCCTATTATGACCTTCTGTCCCTTTGCCTTTCTTATCTTTTTTACCTCCATCCATTCTCCTTTTTCATCCACACTCTTTTTCACCTCTTCAATCACTTCTTCACTTGTTTGCGTTAAGTCCGTTGATGCTACTATGATGGAATGTAAAGTTTCCATCATAGTAGCTGGCCCTTTTACTCTCTCTGCATACGTATCCTTTCTGATTTCGTCCATCTTTTCTTTCACTATCCCTTCTATATCCCTTTTTTCCCCTGTGATTTGTGTCCCTACTTCTTTTTGTCTGCTTTCTATTATTTCTATAATGCTGTTTCCCCTTATTATTTCCTTTCTATTTCCTAAAATTGTTTCTTTAATTTTCCCCTGTTCCTCTAGTGTCATTCTACTTTCTTGCATTGTGGTGCTTAGCATGCTTTCTATATCTCCTATATTATCATTTCCTTTTTTCCCTATTTCTTCTATTGTTTCCATTTTCCTATTTCCTGTTATTATTTCTTTCCTATTATCTAAAATTGCATCCATCACTTTCCTTTGTTCTTCCATCAGGAGATATGCTGTGCTTTCATCGTTTTCCTTATCTAGCTCGAATTCTATTCTTGTCTCTATTTTATCCGTGTATAGCTTTGCCTCTATCGCTGCATCCCTTGCTTCCATCACTACGTCCATAAATTTCTGCAGTTCTCCATCCATGTGTTCGTTGTCTTCCTTTGTTATTACTGCAGCTTTATTTATGCCCTCCATTATTTGGCTGCTAAGCTGTTGCTGTTCATCCATCCTTTCTAACGTGCTCTTTGTCTTTCTGGTTCCTTCTTCTATTCTTTCTCTATTTCCCAAAACTATGTCCTGTATATTTTTCAGCATTTCTTTCATCTCTCCTATTTCCTTCCCGTCCATTCTTTCGTCTTTCTTTTCCTCCCTTCTGTCCATTTCTTTCGTTCCATCGTCGTTCTTACTGTTTTCTAATTCTACTACTCTTTTAGCCAGCATCTCTATCCACTCTTTCATCTCTTTCGTTCCTTTTCTTAAAATCTGTTTTCCCTCGCTTGTCACTGATTTGGGTGCCAAATGCTCCAACATTTTGGCACCCAAATCCCTGGCCTTACTTACTAAATTGTGGGGGAATTCCTCCACTTTCTCCTTCCTCGCTCCTGTTTTTTGTGTGCCTTCCGCCGTCGTAAGTCGCGTACCTGCTGTCTCGTTTACCATTTTTAATTCTTTTATCTCAGAAGGAGATTCATAAACGTAATCAAATGTTTTTGAATTTCTCGCGGCGGGAATGTGTTTGCCGTTTCTTGCCATTTTAATTTTTTCGAACCAATATGGAGCAGTCTTTAAGACCTGTTTTATCCAAATTAAATTTTTAGATATAAATTAAATTGAAAAATAAAAATAAAAATAAAAATAAAAATAAAAATAAAAATAAAAATAAAAATAAAAATAAAAATAAAATTAAAATTAAAAATAAAAATTTAAAAGTAAAATTAAAAATTTGAATTAAATTTGGAGTTGAAATTATGAGTCAATAGACGGATTGATAATTTAAATTAAAATAAAATTAAATGGACACACCAAAATAATATAATAAAATAAAATAAAATAAAATAAATTTACTAAATTACTAATTCCTAAAACTAAGCCTGCCCTTAAAAAAGGTGCAGGGTGTCTATATCACAGTCAAGCTAAAGATTTAGACGCACACAACAAATTACTATTACTAAGCCTGCCCTTAAAAAAGGTACAGGTTGTCAATATATAAGTTTAAAGATTTTGATTAAAATCAAGTTTGAATAAAAAGTAAAACAATAAAATACGATAGTAATTTGTGCAATAAGTGCAGATTTGTCAAATTTTTAGCCTAAGTCTGCCCTCAAAAGAGGAGCAGAGTGTCCTAATTCTAATAAAAACCTAACTAACTTAACCTATATTCAGGCTCAATAGAGTCCTGAATTTTGTCAAAATTCCTTAATACTAATCCTGATCTCAATAGAGATTCAGGAGACTTAATTATACCTTGAAAGGCCCGAGTTCCTATATGAAAATTTTTATATGTGAAAACTTAATATTAATTTTCCTAGTCTCTATGTACTCTATGTAGAGACGTTTGGCACTCTATCTGATTGCTAAGAATTTATAGGACCAAACCGTAAAAGTTTGGTCGAAATCGGCCCAGTAGTTTCCGAGTTGCCTTATTTCTTCAGATAGGGGTGGTTTAGGGGTTGAGAGGGGTAGGCGTCGAGATTTGGGTCCCAAGTGAGAATTTGAGTCCCTATATAAAATGTTGTAAGTTTGGGACTGTTAGTTCCTTGGTAACGGGCTATTAAACAAATTCTCCCTTAGGGCGGCGGGGGAAAAAAATTTAAATTTAAGGGTTGGTTTTTATGGTTGTAAAATGTCCGGTAAAAAACGCTGATTATTTTTGTCCGAGAAAGTGTATATGCCAAAAGTATAGTTTTTATAAAATTTTGAATTTTGTATGTCTAATTAATTTATGGGGTAGGGGGTAGGGGGTTGAGACTATGGGGGATTGACGTCTCCCTGGGGGTTTCCACCTGCGACTCTTCGAGTCGCTAAAGGCCAAATTTGAGGTCTAAAACGTCCTACAATGCGTACTTTAGAAGTTAGCTATATATGTTTGCTTCTTCCGGGAATCGAACCCGGGAACTTCAATTTTTGGTGGTGTTTTTTATGTTGGGGTCGGGTAGTGTTGCTTGAGGAGATACTTTTCTCCCAAGAGACCTAATGTGGGAAATTTCTCCAAGTACCCTTTTTAGACAATTAAACAAGCCCCTGTATATTCCGCCTAAATGTGGGCGTGGCTTATGACGTAGTCCGCCCTGACTAGAAATTCCCCGTTTTCAAAAGTCGTCCCGGACGGGTTTCGACTTCGGAATCCTGTAAAGGGGGATGTCCTCTATCGAAAAGCTCCGGGATTAATTTTCGAAAAACGGGTACTTTTGGAGATTTTTTGGGTTTTAGCCCGAAAAATCCCTCGGTGATTAATGTTCTATTGTTCTGAAATTAGGGGTTGAAAAATTTATTTTTTGCAAAATTCTTAAAAAGTAATAAATGGGCCACCAGGGGGCACAATTTTTATAATTTTAGGGGTTCGGAATACAAAGATATTAACTAATAAAAAACGTAAACAAACATATACTTATGATTAATGGATTGCCAACTTAATTGTGCGGTTTTGTTAAAATTTTTTGGAACCTTTGGGGGGTCGGCGCTCGGGCGCGTTTTAAGTTTTCCAAAAAATTTTTAAAACACTTACTCGGGCCTTTCCTAACCTAATTGTACATATATAAAAGTCATTAATTATCACAAGTTAAGTATTTTTAAAATTCAATAATCCGTGCTGGGTCCCCGAAAATTGACCGCATAAAAATTTGTAACCCTTATATTTTTTCCGGGTATTAACCCTTATTGTTAAAAAGTGGTTCCCTTGGACTGTCTTGATGGGTTTTACCCCTCGTATAAAATTTGTTCTTGTATAATAGTTTTAACCACTTTTAATTCAATATTTAAAATGAAATTTTTGTAAAAACTAACAATGGGTGAAATTTTTATTTTAAAAGCTTATAACTCCGGACGGGGTGGTCCGAAATTTAAAATTCCTCCGTCAAAAATGGTTACTCTTATATAACTATCTAAATGCGTAAAAACAATTTTGAAAAAATCAAAGATAAAAAAGTGAATTTTCAAGTTACGTAATTTTACAATTTTGTATTTGCGGTCAAAAGAATTTCTGGGTGCTACTTTGGGAGGGTGGCGCTCGGAAACGCTTGGCTCCTCCCTTAAGATTTTTATACTACTAGATAGAGGGTAGTCCGGCCTTTCCTGTGATATATAATTTTTATTTTTTAATTTATATTTTCATATAAATTAAATCGGTTTAAAATTTTGAAGCAATTTTTATCGTTACAAATTAAGTTTGTTTTAATCTAATTTCTCTAGTTACTAAGTTTTTTCCAAAGATTCTTTTTTCACCGGATAGCCCGGGTCGAGTTCCTCTGATAACCCAAAAACCAGGTTTCAAAATAAATAAAAACAAGTTGTTATTCAACTTTATTTGTTTTTGATAGTCGTCCCGCCGGTCCTGAAAGTTGAATAACTACGGTAATCTTTAAGATAAAATTCCGAAAAAACTTTTAAAATGATCATTAATAAATGGCAAATTTAATTTAGATTTTTAATTTATATGTTACCACTCTGGTTTTTGTTTTACACGCACTTATTTCTAAACTTAAAATATAAAATTTTCAGGACCTTATATCTCCCTTCCTATTGGGGGTAGGCTGATGCTGCAAGCGCTCACTTGTCGGCTGCGACGTCCTCTCCTCGTCTGTGGTGGTTGGAGTGGCGCGACTGCGCTGGTTCCAGTACCTCGTGGTCGGGTGGTTGAGGGACTTTCTTAGGAAAGTCCCTGGATCTTGGCCGGAAAATTCCGGGACTTTGCAGGCGCCTTCCTCTCGTCAATTGTGGACCTCCCACAGTCCAAAAATGATGGGTCGTCGCGATGGTTTCAGAGATATCCTGCTCCAAAGTCTGAGATAACCTTACTTTTACGGTTTTTTGCACTTTTTGGTGGTTTTTTCACTTTTCACACCTAAGTGTGACACACCGTTCGATTCGTCTCGTCGAGACGAATCTGCTAATACCAAACACTTGGTTATTCGCACTGGTTATACTATCACTTTGAATTTTTCAAGGCGGAGCTCAATAAAATCGAACCGCTCGGGTCTAGCGCTACGGGGCAACTGGGTTAGGTTAGGTTAGGTTAGGTTAGGTTAGGTTAGGTTAGGTTAGGTTAGGTTAGGTTAGGTTAGGTTAGGTTAGGTTAGGTTAGGTTAGGTTAGGTTAGGTTAGGTTAGGTTAGGTTAGGTTAGGTTAGGTTTTTTTTTTTTTTTTTTTTTTTTTTTTACAGCTGCTCCCCACTTTGTTGCAGGTCTTTGTTTACTTGTTTATATTTGGTGTGTCTTTTCGTATTTTTCTTTTTTTGCTTTAAAAGCACGTTTATTTTTTCGCGCTTATATATATTTTTTTACACATTTTTCTTTTTGTGTCTCTTTTTCTTTTTATCTTTTCAAATCTTTCTTATTCTATTACATTTCTTTCTTCTATTGACTATTATTTTACATTTATTGGTTCCTTATACTTTATGTTTTTGCTTTATACATTCCATATCTATTCTTATCTATACTATTTTGCTATGCTCAGATTAATATCTGGTCTTTTGTCTTATTTTCTAATTTTCTTACTCTATTTACATCGTCTATGCTTAATCTCTACTTCTTTTTCTTATTCTAGTTACATGAGTTACTTATTCTTATTACAGTTTTCATTTCTTTGTCTTATAACATATTTACATTTTATTCACTTACATTTTCATTCCATTGTTCTTTTCCATTTATATTTACATCTACATTTCTTATTACACTTACGTTTTGTTTTAAAATTGCTTTTTCCTTATAGTATACTTTCCTTTTTACATTTCTACCTTTTCCGTTTTTTATCTAATCCCGTTCTTTACGTTTGACTCCACTCGGAGTCTTGGGGTTGGGTAAGTGCTCGCGGGTTCAGCTTCCGCAAGACAGGATTTGCAAATATCATATTTGCAACCCTGTTTGCTTTGGCTGTTCCCGCGCGCACTTTTCAGTTTTCACCTTTCCCTTTGCGTTTCCTCCCAGTGGAGTCCCGTCTACTTTTTGGTCTTTGGCTTTGCTTTGCGTTCCCCTATTGTCTATTTGTATACCTATTACCCTATTTATTTTCCTATTTATTTCTTTAATTTCTGTAACTGTTTTCCTAATTTCGCCCTTAGCAGTGGTACGCGACTTTTGATCTGGCTATCCTATCCCAAATAGCCCTCTGTGGGCATTCGATGCTGAAAGTGTTGTGTGCTGTGTCCTTATTTTTCGCCTTTTTGCAATTCTGGCAGCATGGTGCTTCTTCTTTCTTTGTACATGTGGCGTACTTGTGGTCTCCCCCGCAGTGGCTGCAACTGTCCAGCGGCTCCTGGCAGACCCGCTTGATGTGGCCGAAGCCCAAGCAGCGGGAGCACTGGATTAGCGGGGACTGATCTTCTACTCTGGATGGTCCCCAGCGTAGTTGAAGGGTCCCCGCCTCTGTCAGCTGCAGCCATATTGCCGGGGCCACTCTCAGGACCACGTGTGCCACATGTGGATTTCTTGTTACCCTTTCAAATACTGCCTCTATGTCCTTTTTTTCTTCCTCTTTGCTATTCCCTTTCTTTCCTTTTCCTATCATTCTTCTTATCGCCTCAATCACTTGCTCCGTCTTGTTTTCTCCTCTTACATACTTTACTACCACTAACGGATTTTTATTTTTGGCTTTTTCTACTATTAATTTTTTATTCCTTTCCAATTCCTCTTTCAGTCTTTCCATTTCATTCTCCCTAGCACACCCTATTATGACCTTCTGTCCCTTTGCCTTTCTTATCTTTTTTACCTCCATCCATTCTCCTTTTTCATCCACACTCTTTTTCACCTCTTCAATCACTTCTTCACTTGTTTGCGTTACGTCCGTTGATGCTACTATGATGGAATGTAAAGTTTCCATCATAGTAGCTGGCCCTTTTACTCTCTCTGCATACGTATCCTTTCTGATTTCATCCATCTTTTCTTTCACTATCCCTTCTATATCCCTTTTTTCCCCTGTGATTTGTGTCCCTACTTCTTTTTGTCTACTTTCTATTATTTCCATAATGCTGTTTCCCCTTATTATTTCCTTTCTATTTCCTAAAATTGTTTCTTTAATTTTCCCCTGTTCCTCTAGTGTCATTCTACTTTCTTGCATTGTGGTGCTTAGCATGCTTTCTATATCTCCTATATTATCATTTCCTTTTTTCCCTATTTCTTCTATTGTTTCCATTTTCCTATTTCCTGTTATTATTTCTTTCCTATTATCTAAAATTGCATCCATCACTTTCTTTTGTTCTTCCATCAGGAGATATGCTGTGCTTTCATCGTTTTCCTTATCTAGCTCGAATTCTATTCTTGTCTCTATTCTATCCGTGTATAGCTTTGCCTCTATCGCTGCATCCCTTGCTTCCATCACTACGTCCATAAATTTCTGCAGTTCTCCATCCATGTGTTCGTTGTCTTCCTTTGTTATTACTGCAGCTTTATTTATGCCCTCCATTATTTGGCTGCTAAGCTGTTGCTGTTCATCCATCCTTTCTAACGTGCTCTTCGTCTTTCTGGTTCCTTCTTCTATTCTTTCTCTATTTCCCAAAACTATGTCCTGTATATTTTTCAGCATTTCTTTCATCTCTCCTATTTCCTTCCCGTCCATTCTTTCGTCTTTCTTTTCCTCCCTTCTGTCCATTTCTTTCGTTCCATCGTCGTTCTTACTGTTTTCTAATTCTACTACTCTTTTAGCCAGCATCTCTATCCACTCTTTCATCTCTTTCGTTCCTTTTCTTAAAAACTGTTTTCCCTCGCTTGTCACTGATTTGGGTGCCAAATGCTCCAACATTTTGGCACCCAAATCCCTGGCCTTACTTACTAAATTGTGGGGGAATTCCTCCACTTTCTCCTTCCTCGCTGTTTTTTGTGTGCCTTCCGCCGTCATAAGTCGCGTACCTGCTGTCTCGTTTACCATTTTTAATTCTTTTATCTCAGAAGGAGATTCATAAACGTAATCAAATGTTTTTGAATTTCTCGCGGCGGGAATGTGTTTGCCGTTTCTTGCCATTTTAATTTTTTCGAACCAATATGGAGCAGTCTTTAAGACCTGTTTTATCCAAATTAAATTTTTTGATATAAATTAAATTGAAAAATAAAAATAAAAATAAAAATAAAAATAAAAATAAAAATAAAAATAAAAATAAAATTAAAGATGAAAATAAAAAATAAAAATTAAAAAGTAAAATTAAAAATTTGAATTAAATTTGGAATTGAAATTATGAGTCAATAGACGGATTGATAATTTAAATTAAAATAAAATTAAATGGACACACCAAAATAATATAATAAAATAAAATAAAATAAAATTACTAAATTACTAATTCCTAAAACTAAGCCTGCCCTTAAAAAAGGTGCAGGGTGTCTATATCACAGTCAAGCTAAAGATTTAAACGCACACAACAAATTACTATTACTAAGCCTGCCCTTAAAAAAGGTACAGGTTGTCAATATAAGTTTGAAGATTTTGATTAAAATCAAGTTTGAATAAAAAGTAAAACAATAAAATACGATAGTAATTTGTGCAATAAGTGCAGATTTGTCAAATTTTTAGCCTAAGTCTGCCCTCAAAAGAGGAGCAGAGTGTCCTAATTCTAATAAAAACCTAACTAACTTAACCTATATTCAGGCTCAATAGAGTCCTGAATTTTGTCAAAATTCCTTAATACTAATCCTGATCTCAATAGAGATTCAGGAGACTTAATTATACCTTGAAAGGCCCGAGTTCCTATATGAGAATTTTTATATGTGAAAACTTAATATTAATTTTCCTAGTCTCTATGTACTCTATGTAGAGACGTTTGGCACTCTATCTGATTGCTGAGAATTTATAGGACCAAACCGTAAAAGTTTGGTCGAAATCGGCCCAGTAGTTTCCAAGTTGCCTTATTTCTTCAGATAGGGGTGGTTTAGGGGTTGGGAGGGGTAGGCGTCGAGATTTGGGTCCCAAGTGAGAATTTGAGTCCCTATATAAAATGTTGTAAGTTTGGGACTGTTAGTTCCTTAGTAACGGGCTATTAAACAAATTCTCCCTTAGGGCGGCGGGGGAAAAATTTCAAATTTAGGGGTTGGTTTTTATGTTTGTAAAATGTCCGGTAAAGAATGCTGATTATTTTTGTCCGAGAAAGTGTATATGCCAAAAGTATAGTTTTTATAAAATTTTGAATTTTGTATGTCTAATTAATTTATGGGGTAGGGGGTAGGGGGTTGAGACTAGGGGGGATCGACGTCTCCCTGGGGGTTTCCACCTGCGACTCTTCGAGTCGCTTAAGGCCGAATTTGGGGTCTAAAACGTCCTACGATGCGTACTTTAGGAGTTAGCTGTATATGTTTGCTTCTTCCGGGAATCGAACCCGGGAACTTCAATTTTTGGTGGTGTTTTTTATGTTGGGGTCGGGTAGTGTTGCTTGAGGAGATACTTTTCTCCCAAGAGACCTAATGTGGGAAATTCTCCAAGTACCCTTTTTAGGCAATTAAACAAGCCCCTGTATATTCCGCCTAAATGTGGGCGTGGCTTATGACGTAGTCCGCCCTGACTAGAAATTCCCCGTTTTCAAAAGTCGTCCCGGACGGGTTTCGACTTCGGAATCCTGTAAAGGGGGATGTCCTCTATCGAAAAGCTCCGGGATTAATTTTCGAAAAACGGGTACTTTTGGAGATTTTTTGGGTTTTAGCCCGAAAAATCCCTCGGTGATTAATGTTCTGTTGTTCTGAAATTAGGGGTTGAAAAATTTATTTTTTGCAAAATTCTTAAAGAGTAATAAATGGGCCACCAGGGGGCACAATTTTTATAATTTTAGGGGTTCGGAATTCAAAGATATTAACTAATAAAAAACGTAAACAAACATATACTTTTGATTAATGGATTGCCAACTTAATTGTGCGGTTTTGTGAAAATTTTTTGGAACCTTTGGGGGGTCGGCGCTCGGGCGCGTTTTAAGTTTTCCAAAAAATTTTTAAAGCACTTACTCGGGCCTTTCCTAACCTAATTGTACATATATAAAAGTCATTAATTATCACAGATTTAGTATTTTTAAAATTCAATAATCCGTGCTGGGTCCCCGAAATTTGACCGCATAAAAATTTGTAACCCTTATATTTTTTCCGGGTATTAACCCTTATTGTTAAAAAGTGGTTCCTTGGACTGTCTTGATGGGTTTTACCCCTCGTATAAAATTTGTTCTTGTATAATAGTTTTAACCACTTTTAATTCAATATTTAAAATGAAATTTTTGCAAAAACTAACATCGGGTGAAATTTTTATTTTAAAAGCTTATAACTCCGGACGGGGTGGTCCGAAATTTAAAATTCCTCCGTCAAAAATGGTTACTCTTACATATCTATCTAAATGCGTAAAAACAAATTTGAAAAAGTCAAAGATAAAAAAGTGAATTTTCAAGTTACGTAATTTTTACAATGTTGTTTTTGCGGTCAAAAGAATTTCTGGGTGCTACTTTGGGAGGGTGGCGCTCGGAAACGCCTGGCTCCTCCCTTAAGATTTTTATACTACTAGATAGAGGGTAGTCCGGCCTTTCCTGTGATATATAATTTTTATTTTTTAATTTATATTTTCATATAAATTAAATCTGTTTAAAATTTTGAAGCAATTTTTATCGTTACAAATTAAGTTTGTTTTAATCTAATTTCTCTAAATACTAAGTTTTTTCCAAAGATTCTTTTTTCACCGGATAGCCCGGGTCGAGTTCCTCTAATAATCCAAAAACCAGGTTTTAAAATAAATAAAAACAAGTTGTTATTCAACTTTTATTGTTTTTGATGGTCGTCCCGCTGGTCCTGAAAGTTGAATAACTACGGTGATCTTTAAGATAAAATTCCGAAAAAAGTTTTAAAATGATCGTTAATAAATAGCAAATTTAATTTTGATTTTTAATTAATAGGTTACCACTCTGGTTTTTGTTTTATATGCACTTATTTCTAAACTTAAAATGTAAAATTTTTAGGACCTTATATCTCCCTTCCTATTGGGGGTAGGCTGATGCTGAAAGCGCTCACTTGTCGGCTGCGACGTCCTCTCCTCGTCTGTGGTGGTTGGAGTGGCGCGACTGCGCTGGTTCCAGTACCTCGTGGTCGGGTGGTTGAGGGACTTTCTTAGGAAAGTCCCTGGATCTTGGCCGGAAAATTCCGGGACTTGCAGGCGCCTTCCTCTCGTCAATTGTGGACCTCCCACAGTCCAAAAATGATGGGTCGTCGCGATGGTTTCAGAGATATCCTGCTCCAAAGTCTGAGATAACCTTACTTTTACGGTTTTTTTGCACTTTTTGGTGGTTTTTTCACTTTTCACACCTAAGTGTGACACACCGTTCGATTCGTCTCGTCGAGACGAATCCACCAATACCAAACACTTGGTTAATTGCACTGATTTTACTGGCACTTTGATTTTTTGACTGCGGAGCTCAATAAAATCGAACCGCTCGGGTCTAGCGCTACGGGGCAACTCGGGTTAGGTTAGGTTAGGTTAGGTTAGGTTAGGTTAGGTTAGGTTAGGTTAGGTTAGGTTAGGTTAGGTTAGGTTAGGTTAGGTAGGTTAGGTTAGGTTAGGTTAGGTTAGGTTAGGTTAGGTTAGGTTTTTTTTTTTTTTTTTTTTTTTTTTTTTTTTTTACAGCTGCTCCCCACTTTGTTGCAGGTCTTTGATTACTTGTTTATATTTGGTGTGTCTTTTCATATTTTTCTTTTTTTTTTTGCTTTAAAAGCACGTTTATTTTTTCGCGCTGATATATATTTTTTTTTAACACATTTTTCTTTTTGTGTTTCTTTTTCTTTTGTCTTTTCAACTATTTCTTATTCTAATACATTTCTTTCTTCTATTGACTATTATTTCTACATTTATTGGTTCCTTTATTCTCTATCTTTGGCTTATACATTTCCATATCTATTTCTATCTATACTATTATGCTATACTCAGATTAATATCTGGTCTTTGTCTTATTTTCTAGTATTCTTATTTTATTTACACTGTCTATGCTTAATCTCTACTTCTTTTCCTTATTCTAGTTGCATGGGTATCTTATTCTAATTACAGTTTTCATTTGTTTATCATATCACATATTTACATTTACATTTTATCTTCTTGTATTTTCATTCTATTACATTTTTTAATCTACATTTACATTTACATTTCCCATTCCGTTTACATTTTGTTTCCATTTACACATTTTCCTTATAGTATACTTTCGTTCTTTTTAACATTTTACCGTTTTCAGTTTTTTACCTTGTCCTAAGTTACTTAAGTTTGACTCCACTCGGAGTCTTTGGGGTTGAGTAAGTGCTCGCGGGTTCAGCTTCCGCAAGACAGGATTTGCAAATATCATATTTGCAACCCTGTTTGTTTTGGCTGTTCCCGCGCGCACTTTTCAGTTTTCACCTTTCCCTTTGCGTTTCCTCCCAGTGGAGTCCCGTCTACTTTTTGGTCTTTGGCTTTGCTTTGCGTTCCCCTATTGTCTATTTGTATGCCTATTACCCTATTTATTTTCCTATTTATTTCTTTAATTTCTGTAACTGTTTTCCTAATTTCGCCCTTAGCAGTGGTACGCGACTTTTGATCTGGCTATCCTATCCCAAATAGCCCTCTGTGGGCATTCGATGCTGAAAGTGTTGTGTGCTGTGTCCTTATTTTTCGCCTTTTTGCAATTCTGGCAGCATGGTGCTTCTTCTTTCTTTGTACATGCGGCATACTTGTGGTCTCCCCCGCAGTGGCTGCAACTGTCCAGCGGCTCCTGGCAGACCCGCTTGATGTGGCCGAAGCCCAAGCAGCGGGAGCACTGGATTAGCGGGGACTGATCTTCTACTCTGGATGGTCCCCAGCGTAGTTGAAGGGTCCCCGCCTCTGTCAGCTGCAGCCATATTGCCGGGGCCACTCTCAGGACCACGTGTGCCACATGTGGATTTCTTGTTACCCTTTCAAATACTGCCTCTATGTCCTTTTTTTCTTCCTCTTTACTATTCCCTTTCTTTCCTTTTCCTATCATTCTTCTTATCGCCTCAATCACTTGCTCCGTCTTGTTTTCTCCTCTTACATACTTTACTACCACTAACGGATTTTTATTTTTGGCTTTTTCTATTATTAATTTTTTATTCCTTTCCAATTCCTCTTTCAGTCTTTCCATTTCATTCTCCCTAGCACACCCTATTATGACCTTCTGTCCCTTTGCCTTTCTTATCTTTTTTACCTCCATCCATTCTCCTTTTTCATCCACACTCTTTTTCACCTCTTCAATCACTTCTTCACTTGTTTGCGTTAAGTCCGTTGATGCTACTATGATGGAATGTAAAGTTTCCATCATAGTAGCTGGCCCTTTTACTCTCTCTGCATACGTATCCTTTCTGATTTCGTCCATCTTTTCTTTCACTATCCCTTCTATATCCCTTTTTTCCCCTGTGATTTGTGTCCCTACTTCTTTTTGTCTGCTTTCTATTATTTCCATAATGCTGTTTCCCCTTATTATTTCCTTTCTATTTCCTAAAATTGTTTCTTTAATTTTCCCCTGTTCCTCTAGTATCATTCTACTTTCTTGCATTGTGGTGCTTAGCATGCTTTCTATATCTCCTATATTATCATTTCCTTTTTTCCCTATTTCTTCTATTGTTTCCATTTTCCTACTTCCTGTTATTATTTCTTTCCTATTGTCTAAAATTGCATCCATCACTTTCTTTTGTTCTTCCATCAGGAGATATGCTGTGCTTTCATCGTTTTCCTTATCTAGCTCGAATTCTATTCTTGTCTCTATTCTATCCGTGTATAGCTTTGCCTCTATCGCTGCATCCCTTGCTTCCATCACTACGTCCATAAATTTCTGCAGTTCTCCATCCATGTGTTCGTTGTCTTCCTTTGTTATTACTGCAGCTTTATTTATGCCCTCCATTATTTGGCTGCTAAGCTGTTGCTGTTCATCCATCCTTTCTAACGTGCTCTTCGTCTTTCTGGTTCCTTCTTCTATTCTTTCTCTATTTCCCAAAACTATGTCCTGTATATTTTTCAGCATTTCTTTCATCTCTCCTATTTCCTTCCCGTCCATTCTTTCGTCTTTCTTTTCCTCCCTTCTATCCATTTCTTTCGTTCCATCGTCATTCTTACTGTTTTCTAATTCTACTACTCTTTTAGCCAGCATCTCTATCCACTCTTTCATCTCTTTCGTTCCTTTTCTTAAAATCTGTTTTCCCTCGCTTGTCACTGATTTGGGTGCCAAATGCTCCAACATTTTGGCACCCAAATCCCTGGCCTTACTTACTAAATTGTGGGGGAATTCCTCCACTTTCTCCTTCCTCGCTGTTTTTTGTGTGCCTTCTGCCGTTATAAGTCGCGTACCTACTGTCTCGTTTACCATTTTTAATTCTTTTATCTCAGAAGGAGATTCATAAACGTAATCAAATGTTTTTGAATTTCTCGCGGCGGGAATGTGTTTGCCGTTTCTTGCCATTTTAATTTTTTCGAACCTATATGGAGCAGTCTTTAAGACCTGTTTTATTCGAATTAAATTTTTTGATATAAATTGAATTGAAAAATAAAAATAAAAATAAAATAAAAACAAAAATAAAAATTGAAAAGTAAAATTAAAAATTTGAATTAAAATTGGAATTGAAATTATGAGTCAGGTTAGGTTAGGTTAGGTTAGGTTAGGTTAGGTTAGGTTAGGTTAGGTTAGGTTAGGTTAGGTTAGGTTAGGTTAGGTTAGGTTAGGTTAGGTTAGGTTAGGTTAGGTTAGGTTAGGTTAGGTTAGGTTAGGTTAGGTTAGGTTAGGTTAGGTTAGGTTAGGTTAGGTTAGGTTAGGTTAGGTTAGGTTAGGTTAGGTTAGGTTAGGTTAGGTTAGGTTAGGTTAGGTTAGGTTAGGTTAGGTTAGGTTAGGTTAGGTTAGGTTAGGTTAGGTTAGGTTAGGTTAGGTTAGGTTAGGTTAGGTTAGGTTAGGTTAGGTTAGGTTAGGTTAGGTTAGGTTAGGTTAGGTTAGGTTAGGTTAGGTTAGGTTAGGTTAGGTTAGGTTAGGTTAGGTTAGGTTAGGTTAGGTTAGGTTAGGTTAGGTTAGGTTAGGTTAGGTTAGGTTAGGTTAGGTTAGGTTAGGTTAGGTTAGGTTAGGTTAGGTTAGGTTAGGTTAGGTTAGGTTAGGTTAGGTTAGGTTAGGTTAGGTTAGGTTAGGTTAGGTTAGGTTAGGTTAGGTTAGGTTAGGTTAGGTTAGGTTAGGTTAGGTTAGGTTAGGTTAGGTTAGGTTAGGTTAGGTTAGGTTAGGTTAGGTTAGGTTAGGTTAGGTTAGGTTAGGTTAGGTTAGGTTAGGTTAGGTTAGGTTAGGTTAGGTTAGGTTAGGTTAGGTTAGGTTAGGTTAGGTTAGGTTAGGTTAGGTTAGGTTAGGTTAGGTTAGGTTAGGTTAGGTTAGGTTAGGTTAGGTTAGGTTAGGTTAGGTTAGGTTAGGTTAGGTTAGGTTAGGTTAGGTTAGGTTAGGTTAGGTTAGGTTAGGTTAGGTTAGGTTAGGTTAGGTTAGGTTAGGTTAGGTTAGGTTAGGTTAGGTTAGGTTAGGTTAGGTTAGGTTAGGTTAGGTTAGGTTAGGTTAGGTTAGGTTAGGTTAGGTTTCCGCCCTCTCGTTGGAGAGGGGAGCGACTGTGCAGTGTCGCTACCGGACGCGTCCCCCGGGTTGTGGATAGGGGCACGCCCCCCATATATGGGGGGTACCGGCTTCGGCCGGCGCGGACAGCAACTGCACGACAATCTCGTAACCCCGTACGTAGTGCGGGGCCGAGGGCCGCTAGTCTCTTCGGAGGGTGGGGGCCGCGAGGAAGAAAACCTCTCTAAAAAATTACCCAGTGGGGGTCTCGGCTGGCGTCCTGGGTAGCCCGGGTAGCGGCAGCCGAGCTGGGGGAGAGCTCGCAACCCCGCACTGAGCGGGGCCGAGGGCTGCCACTCTCTACGGAGGGCAGTGGTCGCGAGGAAGACAACCTCTATAAAAAATTACCCGGAGTGGATCGGCTGGCGTCCTGGGCATCCCGGGTAGCGGCAGCCGATCAGTGGCCGACTTGTCGGCGGTGGATGGCGGACAGTGTTCCGCGGGGACTCCGGTCCCACGTGGCGATGCCACACCCGGGCGTAACTGCTCGGTTGGCGGGGCTTGCCTTAATTGGCTGGCCCAGCGGCCGTTTCGACGGCGTGGTTTGCGGACCTCCAAGGTCCGCGTGCGCGGCGGCCCCGTGGCCACGAGTGTGGTCACTGGGGATGGGTTTCGGCCTACCGTCGGGCGAGCTGGAGACCTGTGTGTGTGTGTCGTTGTCACGTCTAGCGGCACCACACAGGACCAGTGGGGACTGCCTTTGCTGGCCGTCCCTGAGAGGAGCATACCTCGTTAAAAAACCCCAAAGCGTCGGGTCTACCCGTTAACTGGTATTAAAGAGCAAGCGTGGTACCAGGCGCCTTATGGTGGTGGGCTGGGGAAGTCCACCAACTAGCGCTTCCACCCCGGGGCACTTCCCGCCGCCCCGGGAGTATTAGGGTTACCCAGGTACAGGGGGCACTGCCTGGGTGGACCATTTATTTCCCCCATACTCGTGGGACTAATTATGCAGATTGACAATACAAAAAACCAAAACCCAAAGATGAAGAGCGAGGAGATGAGGAAGGAGAGAGTTGTGGAGGGCCTGGAGAGGCCGGAGAAGGACGTAGGAGAGGGTGAAGTGAACGCTGCACCGCCGGAGGAAAGGCGAATGACCAGGAGCAGGTCTGGTCAGGTGCAGCCGGAGGGGTCACGCAGGAGTTCAGTGACCCTGACGTTCGGTCCCGACTGTCAGCCGATCTCAACATCGGCAGCACAGTCCTGGGCAGGCTCAATGTCCAGCCTACGGGCTGAGTCGGAGGCGGACTCGGTGGCCGATTCAACGGCAGGTTCGGCAAAAAGCCGTAAGAGGCGGTCGGTGGCGTCCAGCTACCTAAAGGACGCCTCGACAGTGGTGGCACCCTGCGCCTAAAGTGCCCAGAGCCAAGGGGGGCAGAGGAGGCAGAGGTGGCGAGCTCTGACGCATAGCGTCGGGATATCCCAGGCGCGGAGAGAGGCCAGGGAGATTGAGCCGGACTCTGAATCCGAGTCCACCCTTACGGAGGCGTATACATCCGCCGCCAGTGACGGAGAGGCCGAGCCTCGTAATATGACAGTGGAGGACTTGGTGGCGGAGGCCTCGAAGAGGGTAGGAGAGGTCACGGAGGTCGCAAAGAGGGCCAAGAACTTAAAAGGGACCTGCAAGAAAAAACTTAGGTCCAACGCAGGCTCCCTGATGGCCGTGGTCCGCGCCTTGGCTCAAAAGGACACGGCAGGAAGAGATGCGTCGACTGCGGGCGGACAACAAGCGCCTGCAGGACGAGCTCTCAAAGGTCCGCCACGAGCTGACAGCTCTGAGGCGGGCCTTCTCGGAGGCCGGTGAAGGGCGCCGCAAAAGGCCGGCGGCGCCCATCATCCTAGACACCCCGTCGGGGGTGGGAGGCGGAGGCAGCGGAGGGGAGGACCTGCCTGGAGCACTACAAGAGATGCACCGCTCTCTTGCCCAGCAGATGTCCAACATGCTCCAGGCAAGGTTGGAGGGCCTGGAGGTGGATGGGCGGCTCCTCCCTGCAGCGGAGAGACCCCGCCGGCCGCCATTGGCAGCTGATGCCAAGGCCGCGGGCTCAAAGCCACCTAAGACGGCGCAGACGGTTGGGGACGGTAAGGTAGCCCCAACCACGCTTGCCCCGGCCGCCAACATGCCCAAGAAAGCTCGGGCAAGGCGGCAAGGCGGCAAAGGCGGCAAAAGCCAAGGCAGGTCCGTCGGCTCCTCCTCCTCCAGTGAGGACGGAGAAACAGGTGGCAGCACCGCTGCCTAAGGAGGCAACACCACCGGTGGTTGAGGGCGCCTGGGTGACCGTTGCCAAAAAGCCGAAAAAGCCCAAAAAAGCAGAGGCGGCACCGGTGGCAACCCAGAACGGGCAAAAAGGCTGCCAAGGGTCCACAAGGGCCAAAGGGCCCCAAGGTGCCAAAGGCGCCTAAGACCCTGGCGGTCGTGGTGGCTCTCAAGCCGGAGGCGGTGGCTCAGGGAGCCACTTACAAGGACGCCCTGACCAAGGCCAAGGCGTCCATAGACATGGACGAGCTTGGCATAGGCCCATCAAAGTTCCGCACAACAGTGACGGGAGCTAGAATTATTGAGCTCCCGTCCGGAACAACGGTGGCCCAGGCCGACACTCTGGCGGCCAAGGTGGGCGAGGCCTTGGGCGACACAGCCAGGGTGACCCGCCCAACAAAGTCAGCAGACGTCAGGGTGTCGGGCCTGGACGATACTGCGACGCCCGAAGAAGTGCGGGCGGCTCTGGCCGACAAAGCCGGTTGCCCCCCCAATACTATCAGGGTGGGGGCAATATCCTCCGGCGCCAGGGGGGCTGGCTCGGCAATTGCCTCCTGCCCCGTTGAGGCCGTGGCCAGTTTGGTCAAAGACGGGAGGCTAAAGGTGGGCTGGAGTGCAGCCACGGTCCGGCTACTGGAGCCACGCCCCATGCGTTGCCATAGGTGCATGGCACTGGGGCATCCAGCAGCCAAGTGCCCTCTAGCAAAGACCGCAGCATCCTCTGCTATCGCTGCGGCAAAGAGGGGCACGTAGCCAAGGCCTGCAAGGCCCCACCGCACTGCGCGGTGTGCGCCGACAGGGGCCTGCCAGCCGGGCACCGAATGGCGGGGGCCAGTTGTAAGCCCCCTCCCGTCAAGGGCCACCTGCCGAAGCCGGCAGCGGCTCCTCGGGCCGCACCAGAGGCGGCCCCCCGCGCCACGCCAGAGGCGACCCCAGCAGTAACCCCAATGTCCGTCAACGATGCCCAGTAGGACATTGGGGAAACTGCTCCAGGCGAACCTCAACCACTCCGCCGGGGCACAGGATCTCCTGTGCCAGACGATGGCGGAGTGGGGGGTCGACCTTGCGGTGGTCTCGGAGCCGCACCGTATCCCCCCGTCCGACAAGTGGATGGGGGCTGCGGATGGCTCCGCTGCCATAGTGGCGGCGAGTGCAGGCCCTTCCCCGGTGCTGGTGGAGAGGGGGGAGGGGTATGTGGCGGCACGATGGGGAGAGGTGGTGGTGGTGTCCACCTACTTCTCCCCCAACCGCAGCAGGGCCGACTTCGATCGGTTTCTCGCTGCGGTTGAAGGGGTCGTGCACCGCGCGGCCCCTCGTCAGGTGCTGGTGGCGGGGGACCTCAACGCAAAATCGACCGCGTGGGGGTCCCCCCGCACCGACGTCAGGGGTGGTATACTGGAGGCCTGGGTGTTCGCCCTGGGTCTCCAGATCCTCAATCGAGGAACCACCCCTACCTGCGTCCGGTGGCAGGGCACGTCACTCATTGACGTGTCCTTCGCCACCCCGCCGCTCGCGGCCCGTATCCGGGGCTGGCGGGTGGAGGCGGATGTGGAGACCCTATCGGACCACCGATACGTCCGGTACGAGGTCTCCACGGCATCCCCAGGGGCCCCGGTGGGCCCCCGTGCGGGCGGCTCGCCGTTCAAACGGTGGGCGCTCGCACGCCTCCAGCCAGGATGTGGCGGAGGAGGCGGCGACGGTGCGGGCCTGGGCAGGGGTCCCGGACGCCGTCGCTGGGGATGCCGACGGCATGGCGGACCTTTTCGCGGACGACATCAACGTCGTCTGCAGCGCCGCCATGCCGAGGGCGCGGGTTGGCCCACGGAGGAGTGGGCAGGCATACTGGTGGACGCAGGAGCTCACGATCCTGCGTGCCGCCAGTATGAGGGCCAGGCGCGCCTGCCAGCGATGCCGCAGGCGCGCCAGACAAGCGCCCGGCGAAGAGGAGGTCCTCCGCCGGGCGTACAACGAGGCCCACTCGGCCCTGCGTATAGCCATCTGCAGGGCCAAGGTCGCTGCCTGGGATGAGTTTTTGGCCATCCTGGACAGCGACCCCTGGGGGAGGCCGTACCGGACGGTGAGGGGGAAGTTCGCTTCGGCGGCCCCCTCCACGTCCGGTATGGAGCCCGCGCTGGTGAGGAGGGTGCTGGGGACACTTTTCCCAGACCCCGGGCCCTTCGAACCCCCCAGGATGCTGCCCCCCCGGTTCTGCTCCGGGGGCGTGGGCGGCTGGCCCCCCCGTGTCCGATGGAGAACTGGACACGGTGAGGGACCGGCTCCGGAGCCGCAATAAAGCTCCGGGGCCGGACGGGGCCCCGGCCAAGGTTATGGCCATTGCCTTGGGCCCCCTGAGAGAGCGATTCCGCGCGGTGCTAGACACATGCATCGCGACGGGTCGCTTTCCCAGGCGCTGGAGAGTGGGGCGGCTTTGCCTTCTCCGCAAGGAAGGCCGCCCGGCAGACTCTCCAGCGGGCTACCGGCCGGTGGTGTTGCTCGATGAGTCCGGGAAGGCTTTTGAGAAGATTCTCGCCTCCCGGATCATCGAGCACATCGAGGGTGAGGGGCCGGACCTGGCGGACTGCCAGTTCGGCTTCCGAACCGGCCGGTCCACGATGGACGCGGTTGGCCGTCTCAAGAGGTGGACTGAGGCGGCCACAGCTCGGGGGGAGGTGGTGATCGCGGTGTCCTTGGACATCGCGAACGCGTTCAACACCATCCCCCACGAGTGCATAGAGGCGGCGCTCGAGTTCCACCGAGTGCCCCTCTACCTCCGCGCCCTCGTCCGGGACTACCTGCGAGACAGGTCAGTCCTGTACGAGGACGCGGAGGGCCGCGTCCAATCGTGGCCAGTGAAGGCAGGCGTACCCCAGGGTTCCGTATTAGGTCCCCTCCTATGGAACCTGGGGTACAACTGGGTCCTGCGGGGTGAGCTCTTGCCGCGCATGGATGTCGTCTGCTTTGCGGACGACACCCTAGTAGCGGCGAGAGCGAGGGGGTGGGAGGAGGCGGTCCGCCTTGCGTCGGTCGGCACCTCCATGGTCGTCCGACGCATCCGCCTCCTGGGACTGGAAGTGGCCCTCGAAAAGACGAGGGCCATGGCCTTCCACGGTCCCAGACGCAGGACCCCGCCGGGGCTCCGTGCCCGGGTAGAGGGGGTGTGGGTTCCGGTCGAGATGCACCTTAAGTATCTCGGCCTGACCCTAGACCCCCGATGGAGCTGGGAGGAGCATTTCAGGCTCCTCGCTCCCCGGCTGTGCGGCGTCGCAGCCGGACTCGGTCGCCTCCTCCCCAATGTGGGGGGGCCGAAGGCGAAGTGCCGTCGGCTTTATCACTCCGTGATAAAGTCGATGGCGCTGTACGGGGCCCCGGTCTGGGCTGAGTGCCTCTCGTCCCGCACGAGGGCCCTCTTGCGAAGACCGCAGAGGGTCATCGCGACCCGGGCCGTGCGGGCTTACCGCACGGTCAGCCACGGGGCTGCCTGCGTCCTAGCAGGTACGCTCCCGTGGGAGGTTGATGCCCTGGTACTATCCCAGGTGCATCAACACCGGGTCGCGGCGAGAGAGCGGGGCGAGCGACCCGTTCTAGAGGAGGTAGAACGGGTCCGCACCGAGGCGCAGGGGGAGGCTCTGCGCCGATGGGTGGAGGCACTCGCCAACCCAGCCGCTGGCCACCGGACGATCGAGGCGATTCGTCCGGTGTTGGAGGAGTGGGTAGGGCGCCAGCGGGGCACCCTCACCTACCGCCTGGTGCAGGTACTGACCGGACATGGGTGTTTCGGTCACTACCTGCACCGAGTCGCCCGTCGGGAGGAGACGCCGCGGTGTCATCACTGCGCCTCTCCCGACGACACGGCCGAGCACACGTTGATCGTGTGCCCGGCCTGGCGAAATGAGCGCCGCGATCTGATCGCGGCGCTCGGCGGAGGAGGCCTCTCGCTGCCAAGTATGGTAAGAGCCATGCTTGGTAGCGAGAGAGCCTGGAGGGCTGCCGCCTCCTTCTGCGAATCTGTGATGGCGCAGAAGGAGGCAGCGGAGAGGGAGCGGGAGGAGGACGCTCTAGCCGCCCCTCTCCGGCGTAGACGGGTGGGCCGAAGAAGGCAGGCAGCGGTGACTGCCGGTCTTCGACGGCCCTAAGGTGGCCTGGGCGCGGCCT